>WNWK01000002.1:1110000-1530000 GCA_009830355.1 Cherax destructor
CTGGATACGAAGAACTAGGGGGTGAGGTGTATCAAATTTTCGGATAGCCTGTAAGGCACTAAGGGAGTCTGAAACGACCACAAATGGTGACAGGCATAGATGCAATACAGATAAGCACCATAAGAATGGCATACAATTCAGCCGTAAATATGCTAGCCGAGGGTAATAGATGCCTTCGCAAGATGCTGTCCGGAAACACTGCTGTGAATCCGACGCCATCAGAAGACTTAGAACCATCGGTGTACACTGCAATGGCATGGGAATGAGAGCGAAAGTGGTCTAGAGAAAGAGAACGAGAAGCCGCCGTAGGTAGTTGGGCTTTTGCGCACAGCAGAGGAGAAGAACAGACACGGACAGCAGGAATTTCCCAAGGGGGTAGGGTAAAGGGAGATGCCACATGAACATAGAAGGGTGGTAGCTGAAGGGAAGACAAAAGCAAATGTAGACAAAGAGAAAAGGGATGAAGTAAACAGTGTCGACGAACAAATAAAGAGCGTCTACTAACATCTGTGACAATCCTATACATGGAAGGATTGCGGAGGTCATGAGAGCGAACATAATGCCGAAGGCAATGTGCATCACGACGATCGGACAAGGATGGAATGTTATCTTCTACATAGAGGCTCTCAACCGGGGAAGAACGAAAAGCACCAAGGCATAAACGCAATCCCTGGTGATGGATGGGATTAAGGCTGGAAAGAGTAACAGGGGAGGCCGCCGAATATATCTGGTCACCATAATAGAGTTTCGATAAAATTAGGTCTGAATGCAGGCGAAGGAGAGTTCTACAATCAGCCCCCCATGAAAGATGTGCTAGGGTTTTAAGAAGGTTCAGCCGGCTATGACAAGTTGCCTTCAAAGAAGTAATGTGAGGTTTCCAGGACAATCGATGGTCAAACAGGAGGCCGAGAAACCTGACTATCACGTTCTGGGATACACGAGCCGTATAGATACAATGGATGATCAGAGACCACTGAATGTAATTTGGCGAGTTTTGCTACTAGAAAATTTAAACCTGTGAGTGGTGGCCCAATCGAAAATACGGTTGATGGCATGCTGGAGGGAAACTGCAATGAGGTGACAGTCAGCACCCACACAAGCTATAGCAAAGTCATCAACATGAAGCAATGACCAAATATTGGATGGGAGAACAGATGCCAGATTATTTATAGCAAGGAGAAAGTGTTGTGCTCAGAACGCATCCCTGGGGGACACCTTCAGCTTGGACAAACTCCGGGGAAAGCACATTACTAACCCGGACATGGAAATGTCTTTCAGTTAAGAAGGCCTTAAGGAAAAATGGTAGATTGCCTCGGAGGCCTAAGGAGTGGGCCTGGGCCAAGATATTATACCTCCAAGTTGTGTCATAAGCCTTCTCAAGGTCAAATAAGATGGCAATAACCAAGTGGTCATTAGCAAAGGCATTACGAATATACGTATCCAAGCTCAATAAGGGGTCAATGGCAGAACGGCCCTTACGAAAGCCATATTGACTAGTGGAGACACTACTGTGCGTCTCTAAATACCACATCAAAACGTCTATTAACTAGACATTCCATCACCCTGCAAACTGCACTGGTAAGAGCGATGGGATGGTAGTGGGAGGTATCATGTCCCGTAGTACCCAGTTTGCGAAAAGTGAAAACAATAGCAGACTTCCACAGCTGGGGAAGAACTCCTTGCGACCATATAAGATTAAAGTCGTAAGAGGACTGCAAGAGCTGACTGATGTAAATGCTGTAGCATACGAATATGTATGCTGTCTGGCCCAGCTGCCGATGATTGGCAAGCAGAGTGTTGCCTCCAGTTCTTGAAGGGTAAAAGGCACATTATAAAGTTCTTCTCCGAGAGAAGAAAAATCTAAGGGCTTTAACTAGCTGACAGACTTAGAAGAAAGGAACGAGGGGCATAGATGGAGCCCCTGAAAAATACGGACCAGATGATTACCAATTTCAGTGGCAACGGCAAGAGGGTGTGCTATATCGACACCGACAACCCAAAGAACAGGAGCCGGGTCAGGGAAGAATTTACCACTCAGTTTCCACACTTTCTTCCAGACTGCACTCGTCGAGGAAGCCGAAGTGACGGTAGAAACGTAATCCCGCCAGCAAGTGCGTTTAGTATCACGTATGACATGGCGAGCAATTGCTCTCCTCTGCTTAAAATCAAGGAGTCTCTCTGTGGTTCGGTTATACCGGTATGAGCCCCACGCAACGCGTTTCAAACGTACTGCCCGAGCACAAGCAGGAGACCACCAAGGCACGCACTTCTGAGAATGCTTGCCCGAGGTTTGGGGGATAGAATGTGAAGCTGCGGTGAAGATGGAGGACGAGAAGAGATGTAAAACCTCATCAATGGAGGACAAGGAAGGAGCCTCATGAAAAGCAGAAAGATGTGCGTAAAGGTCCCAATTCACCCGGTCAAATTGCCAGCGTGGGCTACGAGGAGGTGGAGAATACAAAGGAGACATAAGGATGATTGAAAAATGATCGCTGTCATGTAAGTCCGGGAGGACAGACCAGGTGAAGTCGAGGACAGTTGAGGAAGAGCAGATGGAGAGATCGATGCAAGAGAAAGAATGAGTTCGAGGATCAAAATGGGTGGGAGTACCCGTATTTAAAACATGGAGAGGGAGAGAAGCAAGAAATGCCTCCAACTGAATGCCACGGGAGTCACAGTGCGAACCCCCCCAGAGAAAATGGTGTGCGTTAAAATCGCCAAGTAACAGAAGGGGTGGCGGCAAGGAAGAAACAAGAAAAGCAACATCTGGGATAGACAATGCCCGAGAAGGGAAGAGATACAAAGAACAGTGTGTATACCACTTATTCAAGTGGATATGGGCTGCAGTGTAATGTAGAGAAGAATGAACAGAGAGCTGACGGTATGGAATACCAGTGCGTATAAGAAGAGCACTTTCGTTAAACGTTCCATCTGAAAAAGGATCCGATGAATATAATAAATCATAGCCCGAAAAGGGATGGATAACAGCGGAGTGTAATTTGGGTTCTTGTAAACAGACTCCAACAGGGGGAAAACTGGGAGAGCAACACCTGAAGCTCACCCCGGTTACCCCTGAGGCCTCGGATATTCCACTGCAAATAAGCCACGATTTATGAAGGTAGAGGTATCTATGGACTAATAGGGTTAGAAAAGTCTACGTTTGGAGGCAGCGGAAGACTTGTAAGCAGCGAAGGATAGGAATGCTGTGAAGGAAAGAGGGGTGCAGACGGAGATGAGGTAGGAGAAGGAACCGGAGGTGGAGCGGTGTCCATCAATGTTCCAGTCTCCATAATATATTCTGCGATAGCTTCCAGCGTTTCAGATGACAAAGCTGCAGGATGTGGGACCACATTAGAGATGGAAGGAGGAGGGGGATGAGCAACAATCAGGGAGACTATAGACTGTACTAAAGTACTGTGTGAGGAAATGGAAGAGGAAACTGTCGAAGGGGTTTGGAAGGGGATGGGAGTGGAAGTGACCTGGGAAGGGGCAGTAGAGGAAGAAACTTGGGAGGGGACTGGGGATGAAGGTATCGGACGAAGAGGAGGATGAACCTCCACACACGTAACAGAACTAGTTGGAGGTGAGAAACCAGGCATAGAACCTGGGAAGGAAAAATGTGCAGGATGGAGAAGGGAAGGAGGGGAGAGAGGAGAGTTTAACAATGGGTGTTTTTTGCCGGACTTCTGAGAAGAGGGGTGGCGAGGTGGTGGTGTTGGACGAGGGCGTGTAGACACAGAACTGTGCAAGTGAGTAGAGGAAGGGGTGAGGACAGTATGGGTTGCTGAGGTAGGGACCTCGGAGCCAAGAACAACAAAAGAATTCGAGACGGGTGACTGAGGATGGGGTGACCACAGAGGAAGCCGCAGAAGTTGGGACCCTAGAAGTGGGGGGACGTTTAGCAAAGCGAGAATAGGAAATACGGGGTAGTCTCCCTTGAAGGCGTAGATGAGAGACAGCCATAGCATATGAGAAGCCTTCTGCCTCTGAGACAACGGATTTCCCGCTCATTTAGGTAAACCTGACAACGGTGAGAGTAAGATGGATGCGCCTCATGACAGTTAAGGCAAGTGGGAGGTAGACTACAAGAAGGATTGGCATGGTTGTCGGCACCACAGACTGGGCATTCGGCCAAGGACCTGCAATATTTCGCCGGATGACCAAAACGTCAGCAGTTTCTACACTTTTGCAGCGTAGGGATCACCTTTCGAACTTGTAAACGGTGACCCGCAATGTAGACCGAGCACGAAAGGTCACTGCAATTGAATGTTAAGTGAGCAATATTGCAAGGATATCGTCTTCGCCGGCGGGCAGGGGGGACAAAAGTGTCAACTGAGTATAGGAAGGTCCTGGAGCTCAAGCTGCTCCAGAATCTCATCACCACAGTTTTGGAAATTCTGTTGGACAATGGTATAGGGTAGAATAACAATAGTGACAGGAGTAGCATCTAATATGGATGTAAGGCAAGAAAGACCACGAGCTTGGTCAGCATTCTGGACCGTAACAATGTGTGTGCCACTTTTGAGAGCGTGAAAGGCGATGTCTTTGCGCATATGGCGCAGGAGTGCCTTACCAATACTATGATCGGAAAGATAGGTAGTAGAAGAAGTCTGTCTCAGGAGTAAAAAACTTAGTCCATTGTGTAGTGTGAAATATAGTGTTTAAAGGGAGTGCGTGACGAGCTGGTCGTTTCTGAGATGCATGAGAAGGAAGTAACGAAGTATCATCATGTAAGGGTCTTGGGCGTTTAGATGTGGGACCAGAATTGGTCCGTCGTAGGACGGGCAAGCAACCTGAAAATTGCCGCACCGTAGAGGGAGAAGCCGGAAGCAAGGTCAGAGAAGAGCGAAGGTCAGACGTATCAAAAGGGCCGGTCGGAACCCCAGTACCTGAAGTAGGTGACGAACCGGCACCAGCGAGAGGAACAGGGGTATTGGAAGTGTCTAAAGAGTGGTCCGATAACGAGGCCGGGTCAGAACAGGGTGCAGTAACAGGAAGGGGCCCGGGGGTAGTAGGTTCACGGATTGGGTCGTCCATGGTTAGGTTACTTCTTTTTGTTTTGTTTTTTAAAAAAAGAAAGAAAAGAAAATAAAAAGAATAAAAAAAGGGGGGGAACGTGGAGGAATAGCTCCTAGGAGGAATGAAAGGGGCGTAAATCCCCCTCCGCGCCCAAGAGGACCTCAGCACCGCAAGTAGTGCAGATGCGGCATGGAACCCGTGCCATACCCTACCCTTCATGCCAGCAAACCAGCAATCCGGGATAGCAACCTCACATCCACCGAGCCACCTCAGCGGACAAAAGAGAGGGCGGCCGGACACCCGCCACAAAGCATACCTCCTTCGGCCACCACCCCGGAATCCGAAAGGTGGCCTCCAGAGATACACCCGTCGCCCGAAAGACACCCAAAGCCACCCCCGGGAGACCGGAGAGGGATCGGGACATCCCCAGGCGATCCAGATTCCACGGCAAACTACACCACCGCCAAGAACCTCAACGGAATGGGATGGACCACGGTACCCTTCCCCCTACCTAGGAACCAGAATGCCTGTGGAGAGAATCTCACAGGGTAAAAATAGGAAGGAAATAAGGGAGGGATGAGGAGGAGGAGGAGGAAAGGAAAAAGGGAGGATGGGATAGGGGAGAGGGGATTGGGGGGTAATTAGGTTCGGTCTGAGGAAGAAGACCAAGAGGTCCAATTCCTCAGACCAATAGCCTCTTTACCTCGTCAAGGAGCCCCCCGTTAAAGAGCTTAAAGAGGAACAATAATAATAATAATAATAATAAATAATAATGATGATGATGAAGGAAATTGCTAAACCATAAGGATCATTTAGCACAGCACAGTAGAGAGGCATACACCAGTGTCAAATGAGATATACAACTAAGGGAGGACAAGACAGCATAAGATGACGGTAGTTATAAAGTAAAGCAATTCAACTATGTATTGTGAAAGTGAAAGGTAAGGGAGGGAGGGAGTGGGATGAGAGAAAATGACAGACACAGATGTGAGAGAAGGGGAAGAGAGAAGAGGGCAGAGAAAGAAAGGGGGAGAGGGAAAAAGAATAAGAAAGGTAAGAGAGAAATATAGGAAAAAAGGGTAGACAGAAACAGACATAGACAATGTTGGGAAAAAGAAAGTACACTGTAATAAAACTTTATACAGGTCAGGAACTAGGTTATTCACTACTCTATCCAATTAAAAAATTTACACATGCATGCATGTTAACCATTTTCTCACAGGCTAATATTAAACTTAAATACTGTAAATTTATAACAGGTCAGAAGACCCCTCAAAGATATTAGAAAATTCATATTTATTGACACAACAGGAAAAATATGAGGGCATAATTACAACTATTAAAAGGGTAAGTCACTAAAAAATGGAAACTAAACAAATACAATCACAAGCAAACACGTCTTTCAGCTTGTGAGTCACGAACCTCTGCATGTTGAGAGGTCGAGTTTGAAAGAACTGCTTTTATTTTAGGACGATATTTCCGCTTTACCTTCTTCGGTCGTCCTCTCTTTTTAACTGGCAAAGTTTTTGAAGAATAAGTAGCACCTGAAGATGTGATCAGATCCTTTGTATCTGAATTGCAATTGCTATTGGGATTCAGCATTTTGACATTTAAATCTAAGGTTTCTGTAGACACACCACTGCAGCATCCTCGAAAATCACTTACACTCTTATTTCCACTGTTACTTGTAATTCCAGAAAAAGATTGAAGCTTGTTTTCAAGTTCTTGATTGCTACAAGTTGTCTCATCCAGTTCCATATTCGTTGCTCTAGAGGGAAAACCGTAAAATTCCTCAGGGGACTCTGAATGATTAGAGTCCTCTTCAGTAATTTCACCATTAAACAATGCCATACTATTTTTGGCAACACTCGCATCATTATCTTCATGTTCATCAATACTGGATGTGCCTGATGCATTCAGATTATGAATGGTACTGACCATCTCTGTTTGACATACACGTCTTGGGGATGTGTCTTGAGCATCCATTGGTATACTGTTTGGGTCCCTAGAGGTACATATTCCTAACATGTTAGCTTCACTGGAACTACAAGTGTTTGTACTGTGTAAACACTCATCTATGTTGTCACCATTCCCAACTCCATTCACGCTGCATATTTCTGGAAAGAATTCAGTGATGTCGTTTTTCAAATCTATCTCCTCCATAATACTCTGAAAGTATAGTAATAATAAAATTAGAGTAGCTTAATTATAACTTTATATTGCATATTAATAATTCCAGTGCATTAATGTTTTTAATTAGATTTTGCAAAAAATTAGACTAACCTTATATGAAGGATTCATAGGAGAATCAGTGGAGGAAGTTTGCCTCTCATTTGTGCTATTTCGGTTTAACAAACTCCTATTATCTCTCCACAGCACCAAGGCCTCATGACAGTTGTTACTCTCAGGAATAGAATTTAAAGGCAATTCTCCCAGTTTTAGAGAAACTGAACTAGACCCTACTAAGCTTATTTCAGAGTCTGGAACACTGCTGAGAACAGATGAGTGTGTTAAGCTGTCTTTACTATTTTCATTAATTACAGGTAAACTTGATAAAGTTTGTCTAGATAATTCTGTTTGTCTTATCTGTTTGCTTGCTGTGTGCTGACTGTCACAATCTGTTGATCGGTTACTGCACTCTTTTTCTTGCTGTAAACTTACAAGATTTGTATTTTTCATAGTTAATTTCTGATTACACTGTATGTCAGAAGGTTTGGGCATTATCACCCCTCTATCTAAGTCTACCTCTGTATGATCATCTGTGTTCTCTGAGAGGCCTTTCACTTTAAGAACTGTAGCAGTGTGTAAAACACCAGGGAGATGTTTCTGCAAAATGTTTGCTTCTCCACTATACATATATGACAGCAGAACTTCTAAATAAGCTGATTTAACATCTGCCAAAACAATCACTGGATTCTTGCAATCAAGGTAATCAAAAATCTTTTCAAAATAACTACTACACATTCCCAAGACAATTCTATGAACTGGGAAGAAATGACCTTCACACATTATTGTAGCATCACAGTACTGTTTCTGAAAACAAAAGGCAGAAATTAAAAGGTGCTATCAACTCCAGATAATACAGCAGTTGAAATGTGACACCTTTACATACAAATTGGTATCAACCACATGACTGATGCCTTGTATCAATGACATGACTGCTAATATAATCTCAAAAGCTAATGCAATAATTTACTAAAGATGTTATTTTCCTTTCATTTTCACACTTTCTTTAATAATCAAAGTTTTGTTATTTAGTATAATCACTGTACCTAATTACAGTGGTCCCTCGGTTTTCGTGCATCTCCAAACTCGAACATTCATGTAAATGTATTTTCGTAAGTGCTGTTGCAAGTGTATTTTTGGGAGTTTGAAATAGACTAACCTACGTGACATTATTTCTTAAGGAAGTAAATTCGTTCGGTAATGGCACTTGAGCAGCATTCTGGAACGAATTTTCGGCGAAAACCGAGGGACCACTGTATTTTATCTTCATACAATTTAAGTGTTCCACTGAGAAGTTACATTATCTACCCTTAACTATTTTGTCCATTTTAGGGTCATATGATCTTTAGTCTGTGCAAAATGCTTGTATAACTATGGCCTTTCCATGTTTGCCACAGCCTATGATAATCAACCCTTGTTAACCCTTTCAGGGTCCAAGGCCATTTTTGGAAGGGGTGCACCAGTGTCCAAGAATTTAAAAAAAAAAAATTCTTATTTTTTCTTATGAAATAGTAGAGAACCTTTTTCTGAAGGTAATAAAACAAAAAGTACGAAATTTGATTGAAAATTGACGAAATTATGCTCTCGCGAATTTTGATGTGTCAGCGATATTTACACATCGGTGATTTTGCCGACTTTGACTCCCATTTTAGGCCAATTACATTATTTCAGTCGACCAAATTCTTAGCTATTTCACTAGTATTACTTCTATTCTATCGATTGAGCACAAGAAGTCGCCCAGTCAACTGTTTCAACTACAAAATAAAGTGATTGGAAATTGGTAATTTAACCAATTTAACTCAAAGTTCAAAATATTCCAATTTCAAAATAGGGGCAGAATAAACAATGCAGGCATTCCTGGCACTAAACTAACATTTCCTCTGTTCATTAGTTACGTTTTCAGTCTTTACAAATGAATTCCATTTTGATTTTTTATTCACATAATGAATTTTTATTCAAACCAAAAAATGGAAGATTTACTGTTATGCAATAATGTAATAATTGTACAAATAATATCACCACTTTTGTGAACGTATATTAGACCCACCAGCTGGCAAGTATTAGACGTGTAAGGTCATTTGTTTACTCTTGAACATCAGCAAAAATTTAACATTTCTGCTATTTTGAGCTCAGTTTCAAGCCATTGCCAGTTCTAAAACCAATCAAAATCATCTCTAAATCTGTAGTATATATTCCATTCTATCAAATGAGACCAAGAAATCGCAAATACAACTATAAAAAGTATACAAAAAAATAATGCAAATTAGCTGTTTTAATCGAAAATTACGGTTTCAGTTTTTTTCTCTCATTATGCACTGTGTGCTGCAGGATTTGTTTTAGTGGTGCACACTTACCACATAGATGTATTCTCTCATATCTAGGCCCAAATTTACCGCTCAAAGCTTATCTGAGTGAGCTGAGCTCATGACGTAGAACTACGGTTTGGACCCTGAACTCAAAGCCGTAGAACTACAGCACGGACCCTGAAAGGGTTAAATAAATAAACTGAACTTTGAAATAAATTTGTTTTATTTTAAAATAAGGAAGCCTATTCCTAATCATTTCTGATTAGGAAGCTTATTCCTAATCATGAAATCTATTGAATAAAATCCTCTACAAAAAAACAAATAAAATTTAAGCTTAAAAATATTTCATATGTAAAATATAAAAAAAAAATACTGTATGATAGAATTCTAGAACCTGGCTTTCAAGTTTTATTACAGTAATACTATATTATTCTTAGACTTTCTTCCTGCCCCAGCCATACAAGTACCTTCCTTTAATAAGTAAGTTCATTCAGGTATACACAAATACAGTTACTGTACATATATTATCATAGCAGCATATGTGTAGAGAACCTAGGATAACCCAAAAGTCAAAGTGACTTATTTCCATTGGGGTCCTTTTAATATCTTATTATTATACTATAAAGGAGGTAGTATCTTATTATTATACTATAAAAGAGGTAATATCTTATTATTATACTATAAAGGAGATTTTTATTTTTTTATTAATACATTGGCCGATTCCCACCAAGGCAGGGTGGCCCGAAAAAGAAAAACTTTCATCATCATTCACTCCATCACTGTCTTGCCAGAGGGGTGCTTTACACTACAGTTATAAAACTGCAACATTAACACCCCTCCTTCGGAGTGCAGACACTGTACTTCCCATCTCCAGGACTCAAGTCCGGCCTGCCGGTTTCCCTGAATCCCTTCAAAATGTTACTTTGCTCACACTCCAACAGCACATCAAGTATTAAAAACCATTTGTCTCCATTCACTCCTATCAAATACTGCTCACGCATGCTTGCTGGAAATCCAAGCCCCTCGCACACAAAACCTCTTTTACCCCTTCCCTCCAACTTTTCCTAGGTCGACCCCTACCCCGCCTTCCCTCCACTACAGATTTATACACTCTCAAAGTCATTCTGTCTCGTTCCATTCTCTCTACATGTCCGAACCACCTCAACAACCCCTCCTCAGCCCTCTGGATAACAGTTTTGGTAATCCCGCACCTCCTCCTAACTTCCAAACTCCGAATTCTCTGCATTATATTCACACCACACATTCAGTTAAAATGTTGCTAGACTTTGATGATGACTTCATAAGAATTTTCAAAGTAACAATAACTGGAATCAAGGTAAAATGAATTCTTTAGATTAAGTGTAATTCAAGTAAAAAATAAAAAATCAATTATCTTATAGTAAATATGTCAATGTAGTTAGCTTAGATAAAACCAAGATAGAAATGGTTCTTTTAAAATACTGTACATAGTCTGAAGTGGCAACATGCATTAATGATGGCATTCTGAAGTGAAGCCTTAGATTATTCACATACCTGAAAATTATTTTAAAAAAACTACAATCATGAAACAAGAAGGTTGCATAACTTAACTAAAACATTCAGTTAAAATGTTGCTAGACTTTGATGATGACTTCATAAGAATTTTCAAAGTAACCAACTCAACTCGTGAAAGGGTCAAGGTAAAAATGCCAATTCTTTAGGAAGTGTCCGGAAACCAAGTGGTGAAAAAAATTGACAAATTCTAATTGAAGATCTTAAATAAGAATACAAGAATATAAAGTAACTTTAATGATGGAAATATTAAGGTTAGGCTTAGATATAAACCAAGATAAGAAATGGTTCTTGTTAAAATACTGTACCATATGTCTGAAGCTGGGCAACATGCGCAAAACTGTAGGATGATGGTCATTCCATCGAAAGTAGATAGCCTGGTCTGCCATGATTATTTCACACTACCTGAAAAAAGAACTTATTTTAAACAAATACCTATACAAATACATGGAGAAAACAAGAAGGTTAGCATAACTTAATCTAAAACATTACTGCATTTATGTTCCAACAGCATAAAAAGCATGAATTTTCATGAATAGTATAATTAGAAAATTTAAAAAATTGGTATAACGTATCTCCATAATTGTTCACTATTTTAACTTCTGCAAAATCTTTTCTTGAAACTTTTGACTAGTTTCATGTTCTTTCCTATTACAATTCAGGCTTTGGCCAAACTACCATATGCATACCATAGCTAAATGAATTTGACCAAGTAACAGTGAAGAGAAAAAATACTAAATGCTGTGAGAGAGGTCAGTGGTGAGGGCAATGGGTTACAATATGGATGACACAATACCACTTTACTCCACTAGACATGACATATTTGGCACAAGTGGTACAGCACCAAACAATATCTGTAGCAAGTCTACCTGGAGAGAATTCCAGGGGTCAACGCCCCCGCGGCCCGGTCTGTGACCAGGCCTCCTGTTGGACCAGAGCCTGATCAACCAGGCTGTTAATGCTGGCCGCACGCAGTCTAACGTACGAACCACAGCCCGGCTGATCAGGTACTGACTTGAGGTGCCTGTCCAGTGCCTGCTTGAAGACAGCCAGGGGTTTGTTGGTAATCCCCCTGATGTATGCTGGGAGGCAGTTGAACAATCTTGGGCTCCTGACACTTATTGTGTTGTCCCTCAACGTGCTAGTGGCACCCCTGCTCTTCATTGGGGGGATGTTACATCGCCTGCCGAGTCTTTTGCTTTCATAGGGAGTGATTTTTGTGTGCAAGTTTGGTACTAAGCCCTCGAGAATTTTCCATGTGTATATAATATTGTATATCTCTCCCGCCTGCGTTCTAGAGAGTACGGGTTTAGGAACTTCAAGCGTTCCCAGTAGTTGATTTGGTTTATCGCACTTATGCGTGCGGTGAAGGTTCTCTGCACATTTTCAAGGTCAGCAATTTCACCCGCCTTGAAAGGTGCAGTTAGTGTGCAGCAATATTCCAGCCTAGATAGAACAAGCGATCTGTAAAGTGTCAACATGGGCTTGGCATCCCTGGTTTTGAAGGTTCTCATTATCCATCCTGTCATTTTTCGAGCAGATGCAATTGCTACTTTGTTATGGTCCTTGAAGGTGAGATCCTCTGACATGATCACTCCCAGGTCTTTGACATTAGGTTTTCGCTCTATTGTGTGGTTGGAATTAGTTTTGTACTCCGATGAGATTTTAATTTTTTCACGTTTTCCATATCTGAGTAATTGAAATTTCTCATCATTGAACTTCATATTGTTTTCTGCAGCCCATTTAAAGATTTGGTTTATGTCTGCTTGGAGTCTTGCAGTGTCTTCAACGGTGGACACTGTCATACAGATTCGGGTGTCATCTGCAAAGGAAGACACAGCACTGTGGCTTATATCCCTGTCAATGTCTGATATGAGGATGAGGAATAGGATGGGAGCAAGTACTGTGCCTTGTGGAACAGAGCTTTTCACAGTAGCTGCCTCAGACTACTCTGTTGACTACTACTCTTTGTGTTCTACATGTTAGGAAATTATAGATCCATCTACCAACTTTTCCTGTTATTCCTTTATCACGCATTTTGTGCTATTACACCATGGTCACACTTGTCAAAGGCTTTTGCAAAATCTGTGTATATAACATCTGCATTCTGTTTATCTTCTAGAGCATCCAGGACCTTGTCGTAGTGGTCCAGTAGTTGGGACAGACAGGAGCGGCCTGCTCTAAACCCATGCTGTCCTGGGTTGTGCAATTGATGGGTATCAAGATGGGTGGCAATCTTGCTTCTTAGAACCTTTCATAGAGTACACCCTAATGAATAAGTTGCCTCTCATACAGTTTCATCTGACATATAACAACTTGACTTAATTGTAGTGTTAGAGATTAACTTGAATTTGCAGTCTCTACATTTCCTTGATGTCAAAGGATTGGGTCAAGTGCAGATGTGGCCCTGAGATTTCAAAGTTAATTTCAGGTAACTTTAAGGTAGTAGTAATCAAATGGAAATTCTAACCAACTGTAAGATTACTGGTATACCTGGAGGGTGTACTGGGGGTCAATGCCTCCACAGCCCAGTCTGTGACCATGCCTCATGGTGGATCAGGGCCTGATAAACCAGGCAATTACTGCTGGACACATGCAAAGCTACATACAAACCACAGCCCAGTTGATCAGGTACTGACTTTAGGTGCCTTTCCATGCTATATGACCCTAGTGGATTTAGCGCTTGCCTGTCCAGCTTCCTCTAGAAGACAACTAGGAGTCTATTGGTAATTTCCCTTATGTATGTTGGGAGGCAGTTGAACAGTCTTGGGCCCCCTGACACTTATTGTGTTGTCTCTTAGCACACTCATGGCACCCTGCTTTTCACTGTGGGGATGCTCCCCCACCCCCCACTATCAACATAGGATGCTATGTTGATAGTAATAACTTATTTGTAAATACAATACCTATTTGTATCTACTGGAGCAGAGCTATGCCCAGGGTGTCCCACCATCAATAAGTCATTCATCTTAATTTATTTTCAATGGTTGAAATACTTTCTCCATTTTGTAAATTATTCTACTGATCTACCATTCTGTTAAGAAAATTTTCCTAGTAATTCTTTGGCTACACATTATTCTCAATTTGCAATTGTAGCCTTGTTATTCCTGTTGCAAGTACAAAACAAATTCCTCTATTTAATCTTAATCTTATGGGGGCTCTGGTGGTCTGATGGTAAGGCCTCTCGCTTCACACGGCGAGGGCCTGGTTGATCACCCAGGGCAGAAACATTGGACGTGTTTCTTTACACCTGTTGTCTATGTTCCCCATCAGTAAAATGGGTACCTGGGTGTTAGTCGACTGGGTGAGTCGCATCCTAGGACACTGACCTAATCTGCCCGAAATGCTCAGCATAACAAGGACTTTCTATATAGTAGTATGTCACTGATGTCAGCTAGGACTGTATACCATGTACTTGTAGTAAATAAAGATATTATTATTATTATTATTATTATACCCTCTTGTGACCTAATATGTGACTATTATGGGAAAAAAAGCTCACAGAGGTTGAAATATACAGCCCATCTTCATTTTTTGTTTTGTTTTTGAGGCAGCAGGCTTAGTAGCATAGAAGCTTACTGTGAATTATTATAATAAGCATGGGGGAGCGCTAAACCTATAGGGATAATACAGCGCCTGTAGGGGTGAGGGATGGAAGGTATTCAGACTCAATTCAGGGAACTGAAGCACAGATCCAATTCCCTAGATCAAGAGCCCCTCACCAGCATCAAGGAACCTCTCTTGAGGTAAGCCTACTGCAAAGGCGAAACGTTTCAGTCAACAATGAAGATACCCAACTATTGCATGCGTCTTACTCCTTGGATCAAGAGAACCTCAAACACCACTGAGGAGGAATCACCCAACTAAAAACTACTCTTCTTCAGGATTCATGCAGGTTTAGAGCTTACTCCAAATAAAAACTCACTCATTGGTGTTGTGAGAATCAGCTGACTTCCCGTTGGGGTTCACAGTTTACCTCCCGGGAGGCCGGGAAAAATATGTTGACCAAACCTGGGCGCGAATTATAAAGGAAACTAGGTTTAATCCCGAAGCAATAATAATAAAAAAAATTATTTTAGCATGATACGTGTTTGTACAAAGGAGTGAAAATGGGTGAACATGCCAAAAATTAATAAGGCAATAACAGTGCTGTAATTGTACAAAGAGCTCAAATTTATTTAGGTAGAGGTACACACATTTTAGCTACAAATCATCATACATAGTAACGTGCGTGTAAATTACCTAGGATAACCCAAGCAGGTCACTTGTTTCCACTAAAAACCCAGTTTGCCAGCAGCTGTCAGTGTCTGACGAGGTCTAACGTACCAGTGGAAGACAAGAGGAGAAATTCAGGAGGCAGAAGGTGGAAGCAGAGGTCAGCACAGCAGTGTAGTCACCATCAACACCAGCCATCAGTGTTGGGGTGTGCAGGGGCTCTTACACCTCACTCCCACCTACTCTATCAGTAACTTTATTCAAGTACGTATAAGTAAGTTTATTCAAGTACGTATAAGTAAGTTTATTCAAGTACGTATAAGTAAGTTTATTAAAGTACGTATAAGTAAGTTTATTCAAGTACGTATAAGTAAGTTTATTCAAGTACGTATAAGTAAGTTTATTCAAGTACGTATAAGTAAGTTTATTCAAGTACGTATAAGTAAGTTTATTCAAGTACGTATAAGTAAGTTTATTCAAGTACGTATAAGTAAGTTTATTCAAGTACGTATAAGTAACTTTATTCAAGTACGTATAAGTAAGTTTATTCAAGTACGTATAAGTAAGTTTATTCAAGTACGTATAAGTAAGTTTATTCAGTATACATAATATACAGTTATAAGTTTATTCAAGCAGTATGTTAAGTAAGTTTATTCAAGTTAGTTATTCAAGTTATACTTTATTCAAGTACGTATAATAACTTTATTCAAGATAAGCTATAAGTAGTTACTTTATTCAAGTACGTATAAGTTTATTCAAGTACGTATAAGTTTATTCAAGTAGTAAGTAAGTTTATTCAAGTACGTATAAGTAAGTTTATTCAAGTACGTATAAGTAAGTTTATTCAAGTACGTATAAGTAAGTTTATTCAAGTACGTATAAGTAACTTTATTCAAGTACGTATAAGTAAGTTTATTCAAGTACGTATAAGTAAGTTTATTCAAGTACGTATAAGTAAGTTTATTCAAGTACGTATAAGTAAGTTTATTCAAGTACGTATAAGTAACTTTATTCAAGTACGTATAAGTAAGTTTATTCAAGTACGTATAAGTAAGTTTATTCAGGTATACATAAATACACAGTTATATAGATTATCATACATAGCAGCATATGTGTAGATATTTCAGATTTTGCCACCGAAGTGGCTAGTTTACTTTCACCTGTTTACTTTGATCTCATTGGACAATCTGTTATATATAATAACATGTATAAATTACCAGGATAACCTCCCAAAAAATTAGTTACTTATTTCCAGTCACAGTCATATTTTATTTCCAAGTACAATTATCATACATAGTGTAAAATATGCTGTATATGTTCACCCATCAGTAAAATGGGTACCTGGGTGTTAGTGGACTGGTGTGGGTCACATCCTGGGACAAAATTGACCTAATTTACCCGAAATGCTCAGCATAACAAGCTACTTTCTATATAGTAGTATGTCATTGATGTCAGCTAGGCCTGTATATCTTGTACATGTAGAAATGAAAATATATTATCTAGGATAACCTCCCCAAAAAAAGTCAGTGGACAGTGGAGTCTCAGTACACCTGTGGATTCCATGATAGAACTGATGAATTGGCTAAGCTATATGTCTTCAAGGAGAGTAGGTTTTAATCTTGGCTTGTCATTTAACAGTTTGAGAACAATAATACAAAAAGAACTTCAACTGAACTTTATTGACTTAAGACTGAGGGAGAGTGGCACCAGTCAGTCCATCTATCATCATGCCATCATGCAGGAGCCACATGTCTATGGTGCATCCAACAAAATAAGCAGACTCTTGGATGTCACTACCGCCCGCCTCCGGCAGGGTTACAAGTATCTTTGGCAGGTGTCACGTAGCTTGATTGGTAGCGCACTCAGCTCGCACACTGAGGTCCGGAGATCGAATCCCTGGTACGGCTGGAAAACATCAGGACGTGTTTCCTTAAGACACCTGCTGTCCATGTTCACCCATCAGTAAAATGGGTACCTGGGTGTTAGTAGACTGGTGTGGGTAGCATCCTGGGACAAAATTGACCTAATTTGCCCGAAATGCTCAGCATAACAAGCGGCTTTCTACATAGTATGTCATTGATGTCAGCTACGCTTGTATTACATGTACTTGTAGAAATAAAAATATTATTATTATTATTATTATTATTATTATTATTATAAATCACCACCACCAGATGTAGACCTAACGAAATGTAAACTTTGCCAGATGGACAATTGTCACACCTCGCATCATTATGTACCGAAATGGGATAAAATTAATGAATTCAGAGACAGCTCACTCAAGAAATGTTAAAGATATGACTGTGCTCACTGTTAAAACAAAGCATTACCATTACCTATTTGTGTTTGCAGGGGTCGAGACTCAGCTCCTGGCCCCGCCTCTTCACTGATCGCTACTAGGTTCCCTCTCTCCCTGCTCCATGAGCTTTATCATACTTCGTCTTAAAGCTATGTATGGTTCCTGCCTCCACTACCTCACTTGCCAAACTATTCCATTTCCTGATAACTCTGTGACTGAAGAAATACTTTCTAACATCCCTTTGACTCATCTGACTCTGACTAGCTGCCATCAATGACATACTACTATATAGAAAGTCCCTTGTTATGCTGAGCATTTCGGGCAGATTAGGTTAGTGTCCCAGGATGCGACTCACACCAGTCGACTAACACCCAGGTACCCATTTTACTGATGGGGAACATAGACAACAGGTGTAAAGAAACACGCCCAATGTTTCTGCTCTGGCTGGGAATCGAACCCAGGCCCTCGCCGTGTGAAGCGAGAGCTTTAGCCACCAGACCACCAGAGCTCTGGAACATCCTGTCTCTGTCCACCTTATCTATTCCTCGCAGTATTTTGTCTGTCGTTATCGTTTCTGTGACTGCTATGATGCCACTCCTCACATTTATTCTTCATTCCATCCGCGTTCGTGTACAAAACCTTCAACTTCTTTTCTAAAACTGTGGTCCGGGGAGAATATTGGGGTTGGGGAGCAGGAGCCCTGTTGGGAGTCTATGGGGGGTTGGGGTGGGGTTTGTATGGGGGTGGGGACATAGTGCCCATAGGGCCTATGGGGGTTACAGTGGGGGTGGGGTTTGTGATGGGGGTGGGGTTTGTGATGATTATTATAATCAAAAAGAAGCGCTAAACCAGAGGTCATACAGCGGGGTTTGTGATGAGGGGGTGGGTGGGTGTACTCACCTAGTTGTGGTTACAGGGGTCGAGTCATATCTCCTGGCCCTGCCTCTCCCTGCTCCATGAGCTTTATCATACCTCTTCTTAAAGCTATGAATGGATCCTGCCTCCACTACATCGCTTCCCAAACTATTCCACTTCCTGACCACTCTGTGACTGAAGAAATACTTCCTAACATCCCTGTGATTCATCTGAGTCTTCAACTTCCAACTGTGTCCCATCTCTGGAACATTCTGTCTGTCCACCTTGTCAATTCCTCTCAGTATTTTATATCATTATCATGTCCCCCCTATCTCTCCTGTCCTCCAGTGTCGTCAGGTCGATTTTCCTTAACCTCTCCTCGTAGGACATACCCCATAACTCTGGGACTAGTCTTGTTGCAAACCTTTTCACTTTCTCTAGTTTCTTTACGTGCTTGGCTAGGAGTTGCATACTCCAATATGGGCCTAACGTACACAGTGTACAGGGTCCTGAACGATTCATTTTAAGTAAGTTTATTTAGGTATACATAAATACATTTACATAGATTATCATACATAGCAGCATATGTGTAGAGAACCTAGGATAACCCAAAAAAGTCAGACAGAGTGACTTATTTCCATTGGGGTTCTTTATTAAGATGTCGGAATGCTGTTCTTAGGTTTGCTAGGCGCCCATATGCTGCAGCAGTTATTTGGTTGATGTGCGCCTCAGGAGATGTGCCTGGTGTTATACTCACCCCAAGATCTTCTTCCTTGAGTGAGGTTTGTAGTCTCTGGCCCCTAGACTGTACTCCGTCTGCAGTCTTCTTTGCCCTTCCCCAATCTTCATGACTTTGCACTTCGTGGGGTTGAACTCCAGGAGCCAATTGCTGGACCAGGCTTGCAGCCTGTCCAGATCCCTTTGTAGTTCTGCCTGGTCCTCGTCCGACTGAATTCTTCTCATCAACTTCACATCATCTGCAAACAGGGACACTTTGGAGTCTATTCCTTCCATCATGTCGTTCACAAATACCAGAAACAGCACCTTTCCTAGGACTGACCCCTGTGGATTATAATAATAATCAAGAGGGAGCGCTAAACCCGTAGGATTATGCAGTGCCTGTGGGGAGGATGTGGAAGGTATTCAGGCTTAATTCAGGGAACTGGAGCACAGATCCAATTCCCTAGATCAAGAACCCCTCACCAGCGTCAAGGAACCTCCCTTGAGGGGAACCCCTGTGGAAACCCCACTCGTCACAGACGCCCACGCTGACACCTCGCCACGTACCATAACTCTGCTGTCTTCCTGAGAGGTATTCCCTGATCCATTGAGTGCCTTCCCTGTTATCCCTGCCTTGTCCTCCAGCTTTTGCACTAATCTCGTGTGTGTGCGTACTCACCTAATTGTGGTTACAGGGGTCGAGACTCAGCTCCTGACCCCGCCTCTTCACTAATCACCACTGGATCCTCTCTCTCCCTGCTCCATGAGCTTTATCATACCTCGTCTTAAAGCTATGTATGGTTCCTGCCTCCACTACATCACTTGCTAGACTGTTCCACTTCCTGACTACTCTGTGGCTAAAGAAATACTTCCTAACATCCCTTTGACTCATCTGAGTCTTCAACTTCCAATTGTGACCCTTTGTTTCTGTGTCCCCTCTCTGGAACATCCTGTCTCTATCCACCTTGTCTATTCCACACAGTATTTTGTATGTCGTTATCATGTCTCCCCTAACCCTCCTATGTTGTCAGGCCAATTCCCCTTAACCTTTCTTCATAGGACATTCCCCTTAGCTCTGGAACTAACTGTTGCAAACCTTTGCACTTTCTCTAATTTCTTGACGTGTTTGACCAGGTGGGGTTCCAAACTGGTGCTGCATACTTTAATACTCTAGTATGGGCCTGACGTACACGGTGTACAGTGTCTTGAATGATTCTTTATTAAGGTATTAGAATGCTATTCTTAGGCTTGCCAGGCACCAATATGCTGCAGCAGTTATCTGGTTGATGTGTGCTTCCGTAATGTGCTCGGTGTTATACTCACCCCAAGATCTTTCTCCTTGAACGAGGTTTGCAGTCTTTGGCCACCTAGCCTATACTCTGGGAAAGGGCAAAGAAGACCGCAGACAATCTTCATGACTTTGCATTTGGCAGGGTTAAATTCGAGAAGCCAGTTACTGGACCAGGTGTCCAGCCTATCCAGGTCTCTTTGAAGTCCTGCCTGATCCTCATCTGATTTAATTCTCCTCATTAACTTCACATCATCTGCGAACAGGGACACTTCTGTCCTATGACGACTTGAATCCTAAACATGGCTTGATAATTATAATTTATGAATCATCTCGGACCAATGATGTTGCCAACATTTGCGAAGGTGGCTAGAGATTACAGCAAAATAGTCCAAGAATGAAATACCCTTATAGACGGTTGGTGGTACATGACCTCCATGTTTCATATAAGTGAAACTTTTAATCTGGCATTTGCTTTTCTTATTACACTGTTCACTGCTTAGATCAAAGGGAATTCCCAGATATTTTACTGAAGGTACTGTTGTCATGGGTTCTCCATTACACATTGGGGCCACCAACATTATAAGCAGGGAAGCATGTTGGAGCCACCAACACTAAGAAGGAATAAGTGTTAAAGCTACCAGAAGTATTGTGTATATAGAATGCCTTATTTGCATGCTTGAATTGCCATCAAGATAAGTGAGGAGGGTGGAAGTAGGAATGAGAATGGGAAAATGGGAAATGATCGCTATTGTGTAGTGGTGAGAGAGTGCAAAAGAAAAGCAGATGAAAGAATGGGAGAGGCTCTGTCAAGAAATTTTGCTGAAAACAAGAAAAATTTTCGAGTGAGATAAACAAGGTAAGAAAGCCTAGGGAACGAATGGATTTGTCAGTTAGAAACAGAGTAGGGGAGTTAGTAGATGGGGAGCTGGAGGTATTAGGTAGATGGCGGGAATATTTTGAGGAACTCTTAAATGTCGATGAAAAAAAAAAAGGGAGGCGGTAATTTCATGCACTGGCCAGGGAGGTATAACATCGTTTAGGAGTGAAGGAGAGCAGCATGAGTGTGGGGAGGTACCAGGCATACGTAGAATGAAAGGGGTAAAGCAGCTGAACTGACGGTATAATGACAGAAGTGTTAAAAACAGGGGGATATAGTGTTGGGTGGTTGGTATTGTTGTTTAATAAATGTATGAAAGAAGGAAGGTACTAGGCATTGGCAGAGAGCATGTATAGTTCCTTTTATAAAAGGAAGGGGATAAGAGAGATTGTAAGAATTATAGGGAATAAGTTTACTAAGTATCAGGAAAGTGTACGGTAGGGTTATTATTGAAAGAATTAGAGGTAAGACAGATAGAGGATTGCAGATGAGCAAGGAGGCTTTAGAGTGGGTAGGGTGTAGACAAGTGTTTACATTAATCATATATGTGAACAGTATTTAGATAAAGGTAGGAAGTTTTCATTGCATTTATGGATTTAGAAAAGGCACATGATAGTTTTTGGGACCTGACGAGCTGTTGGAGTGTGAGCAGGGTAACATTTTGTGAAGGGATTCAGGGAAACCAGTTAATTGATTTAGTTGGACTTCCTGGAAATGGGAAGTACAATGCCTGCACTTTAAAGGAGGGGTCTGAGATAGTGACAGCTGGGAGGGACTTATTCTCAGCTGTCGTATCTGAGCGCCTCTGCAAAGACAGTGATTATGTATGAGTGAGGTGAAAGTGTTGAATAATGATGAAAGTATTTTCTTTCTTTTTGGGTCACCCTGCCTCGGTGGGAGACGGCCGACTTGAAAAAAAAAATATTAGTCGTCAAATTCTAGGGCTGTGAGAGAGAGAGAGAGAGAGAGAATGAATCTATATAAGAACATAAGAAAGAAGGAACACTGCAGCAGGCCTACTGGCCCATGCGAGGCAGGTCCAAGTCTCCAACAGGCTTAAGCCAATGCCCCGACCCAGCCAGGTCAGGTTACATTCACTTAAGGAAGGAGAACTGCATCTGACCTAGTAGCACAAGCTAGTCAGGACCAACTCACACCCAACCGCACCCACAAATATAATTATCTAGCCGACCACCTGGAGCTACCGTCTCCAGATAGTCAGGTCACTACCACTTAAGGAATTAGTACGGCAACTGACCTGGTAGTACAAGCTAGTCAGGTCCAAACTCACACCCACTCATGTATTTATCTAACCTATTTTTAAAACTACACAGCGTCTTAGCATCTATGACGGTACTCGGGAGTTTGTTCCACTCATCCACAACTCTATTACCAAACCAGTGCTTTCCTATATCCTTCCTGAATCTGAACTTTTCCAACTTGAAACCATTGCTGCGAGTCCTGTCTTGGCTGGATATTTTCAGCACGCTATTTACATCCCCTTTATTTATTCCTGTTTTCCATTTATACACCTCAATCATATCCTCCCTAATTCTACGCCTTTCTAGAGATGCAGATTCAGGGCCCTCAGTCTATCCTAATAGGGAAGATTTCGATACATGGGATCAACTTTGTCATCCTCCTCTGTACGTTTTCCAGTGCATTTATATCCATTCTGTAATACGGTGACCAGAACTGTGCAGCATAATTTAAATGAGGCCTAACCAAAGAGGTGATCAAACAGACCTGAATAATTATAGACCAATTTCTAATTTACCACTGCTTTCTAAAATCTTTGAAAAATTAATTCATAGACAAATCTATTCCTACCTTGTCTCACACAATGTACTCAACCCCTGTCAATTTGGATTCAGGACAAACAAGAGCACAAACGATGCTATTACGCACATGTTGGAGTAAAAATATACAGCACTTGAGAAAAAAGAAGTCCCACTGGGAATCTTCATTGATCTACACAAAGCTTTTGATACAGTCGACCATGATTTACTGCTCACAAAATTAGCACACTATGGTATAAGGGGGCACCCACTCAACTACCTAAAGTCATACCTCACCAACAGAAGCCAATACGTGTACACAAATGGAGCGAACTCTTCCACACAACAAATTATAGTCGGAGTCCCTCAAGGAAGTGTCCTGGGGCCACTCCTATTCCTCATTTACATAAATGACCTACCGAATGCATCACAACTACTCAAACCCATTTTATTTGCAGATGACACAACATATGTCTTCTCTCACCCGAATCCAGTTATACTGGCCAACACTGTTAATGCCGAATTACAGAAAATATCAACATGGATGACGACTAACAAGCTTACTCTCAATACTGACAAGACCTACTTCATACAGTTTGGAAGCAAAGCCACAAATGTTCCACTTAACATAACACTCAATGGTACACCCATCACAAGACTCACAGAGGGAAAATTCATAGGAATCCACCTTGACAGTAGCCTTAAATTCCAAACACATATACAAACAAATTTCCAAGAAAATCTCGAAGACAGTAGGCATATTATCAAAGATACGCTATTATGTACCTCAATCAGCTCTCCTTGCACTATATCATTCACTTATCTACCCGTATCTCACCTATGGAATCTGTGCATGGGGATCAACAACGTTAAATCACCTTAGACCACTCATAACACAACAAAAGGCCGCAGTCAGAATGATAACAAATTCCCACTCTAGGCAGCATACTCCACCAATATTCAATAGTCTCAAACTACTCACCGTAAAGAACATTCATACTTACTCTTGTGCCTACTACATATATAAAACTTTACACTCTAATATAAACCCTCTGCTCAAAACTCTCCTCACCAACTTTAGTAGGACCCATGACCACAACACAAGACACAGATCACTTTTTGATATACCCAGTGTTCATATCAACCTATGTAAAAATTCTATGCACATAAAGGGCCCCAGAATCTGGAATTCATTACCAGTAAATATTAAGATAATCTTGTCTGAAAATCAATTTAAGACAACTCAAAAACCACCTACTCACCCAAAACTAAATGATCATACTATAACTACTTTGAAAAATGCTCATTGTTACTTTCCTATATGATAATCTCAATTTTTAATAATATGTTACTATTATGTTACCCCCTACTCATATTATAAGTTAATGTCAAAAATGCTCAATGTTATTTTCCTTAAGATAATCTCAATTCCATATTATCATTCAAGAATCTTAACACTTGTAACAATCTAATATCTATTATCATTATATAATAATTTAAACAGTAAAATTTCATCATATTGTAATTTTGAAAATAATTTTTAACTAGAATAAACTCAATAAATTTATCTAATATTAAGTACATAGTTTTTAAGGACTAGAATAAGCTGCCCCTAATGCCATGGCATGTCAGTGGCTCTCCTTGCACTCAATTTACATTGTAACTACCGATACCCATGTAATCTGCAATGAAATAAAATTTGTTTGTTTGTTTGTTTGTTTGAAGAACAACCTGAGGACTTCTATTATTTATACTTCTTGATATGAAGCCAAGGATTCTGTTAGCTTTATTGTGAACACAGGTGAGTACATGTTTATGGGTCTATGTGTGAATGAACATGTGTGTTTAATATATAGAGGTGAGGAGAGAGATTAAATTGGTCACAGTCACAATGGGACCCTCCCTAGTGCAGAGCTGAAATCTCCTAATACAATTTATGTAGGTAATGTTGAAATTAAGTACTGCAAATTAGTTATTGACAAGGGGCATCAAGGTAAAAGATATAAAGAGCAGCCCCTATACCATTTGTATACTTTAAAGACATGCACAGTTCAAGACATTCGAGGAAACTTTTCAACACAAGTGGCTTCTTCAGTCCTAGTCCTGTTTATCTTGTGGTATTACTGTTTTCTATTTTGGATTTTCCTGATCAGGGAAGTTGACCCCTTTCCTTTTCCTGACAATGAAGGGAGCTATAATAAATACCATATAAATTTTGAGATTCTTATATGTGCTTGTCCCTTAAAAATTAAGTTTTTAAAGTGCTGGTTATTACAGTTTATTGTGCATTAGTTAACACAACTACTGTCATGAAATTCTTCAGTGCAGTATTTTTATTTGAGGGTACAAGAAAAAAAGCAACTGAAATGAGAACATTTATATTTCATAATAGAATATCAACACAAATACAGTACAAATGCAATGACTCAAAGTTGTAAAAGTAGTATGCAGTACAAAATTATGTATATTTACTTTAAATCCTATCAAATCATGCTGTATTAATTATACAAATAATTGTTGGCAGTCAATATTTATATGCCTTCTTAGACTATTACATGTTCACTTTAAAGACAATTATTTTTCCTGCTTCTCTTCAGGACTCTACTTTCATATACTACAGTGGACCCTCTGTTTTCGTTCACCTCCAAACTCGAACAATTATGTAAGCGTGTTTTCATAAGTACTTTTGTAAGTGTATTTTTGGGGGTCTGAAATGACTAATCTAATTTACATTTGTCCTTATGGGAACAAATTTGTTCGGTAACGGCACTCAAAACAGCATTCTGGAAAGAAATTTCAACGAAAACCGAGGGTCCACTGTAGTGGACCCCCGGGTTTCGGTCATAATTCATTCCAGAAGGCTGTTCAAGTGCCATTACCGAACAAATTTGTTCCCTTAAGGAAAAATGTAAATTAGATTAGTCCTTTCAGACCCCCAAAAATACACTTACAAAAGCACTTACAATAATACACTTACATAATTGTTCAAGTTGGGAGCAGTACGAAACTCGGGGTACCACTGTAATGCAATAATTGTACTAAAAAAAATTTAAAGTTGTGGTGGTTTACCCTAGAAAAAGAAGACTTTCTTCAGATTACTGACCTAAGCAGTATGCCTTATTTCCAGTGAGGCATTCTTCTTTAACGTTTCACTGTCAGCCCCCCCCAAAATTAAGTGTTGACAATGTCACAATTTAAAAAAAAATATGAACAGATAAGAGAATGTTTTTGAAGATAATGATACCAAAAATGCAAAATTTGATGGGAAACTTGGGGAATTACACAAGTGCAAAGATGACAATCTGGACACAATTTATGCACTGGCAATTTTGCCTACCGAGTCCTATTTTAAGCCAATTCCATTGCTCAATTTGACCCATTTCCTAGCTATTTTGTTAGTATGCCTTCCATTCTATCAATTGAGCACACGTAGCTACCCATTCATCTATCAACACCACACTGTAAAATGAACAAGTCAGTAACTTGGCAAATTTTACAAAAAATTAAACAAATTCCAATTTAAACACCAAAATAAACACTGTAGGCATTCCAGGCACTAAAGCAATCTTTTTTCTGTTCATTATTCACATCCCAGGTATCTCCTATATAATAGCATATTTGAGGCCACTCTCCTTTAAACGTAGATCTACGTGAGCTACACTAGCACGTCAATAATGTAAATCTATGTGGAAAACAATAAAAGGGTTAAAATGAAACCCACAACAGTCAACTAACTCCTATGTAATTATTTAGTTTTTGGTAAACATTACAATACAGAGCAAATACAGTAGACAAGAAGTGATGATAAGTATAACAATGTAAAAAAAGATTTTCTTAATTTAAATTTAGATATAACCAGTGACTCATGACAACAAAATACTTACAAAGATAACACATAAAACACTCAGGCTAATATATATTCACTGGTTATAGTCATTAAATAAAAGTGTATTTTTCATTGTACTGAGATAATATGGTATATAATACAGTGGTACCTCTACTTACAAGCAGCTCCCAACTCGAACAATTATGTAAGTGTATTTTTGTAGGTGCTTTTGTAAGTGTATTTTTGGGGGTCTGAAATGGATTAATCTAATTTTCATTACTTCTTATGGGAAAAAATTCCTTCGGTATCGGCACTTGAATAGCCATCTGGAACGAATTAAGCTCGTAACTCGAGGTATACCACTGTATCTGATATAAATATAATAATTATCCCACTGCAATTATACTAATATCAACTTGTGGTGATTATAAACAAGTACAAATTCACCAGAAAACCATATATCGTAAATACAACATTAAGAAAAACTTATATGGTAGTCAATTAAAAAAAAAAAAAAAAAAAAAAAGGCTTTTATGTGCTGTACTGTATGATGTCTACACTTAAAAATGCAAATAAACAAAATTAATTCTGAAGCTTATAAACTATGAATCATGAAAACAATGGAAGACATGGGTTAAAGGATGAGATATAATAATTACTATATCAAGGTTCACAAAAGGTTAAATGAAAAAGTTTCTTGGTATCAGCAAAAGTGTCAAAATTATTTAACTACAAAATAAAGTATTAATTAATAATGACTGTCTTCAAAGTACAGTAATGAAATTGTTAGCCAAGTTTTTCAGGATTATCCTACAACCACTGGAAGCCTTAAAAATAGTCAAATTAATTATGGAAGACAAGGCACCAAAGGCATATCTCAACTCTTGTAGCTAAAAATAGATAATTACACGAACAAGAAAAAACAGTACTGTTTAAATTCTTCCAACATGTTATATACATTTTAGCATTAGTGACAAATCAGTTTTCCTATTGTCAGAATATTAATTTTTACTACACAGTGCAATACAAACTGTACTAAACTGCTAGGAAATACTGTATACATAAAATATTATGAAGGAAATGCCTCAGGGTTCTAACTAAATGCTTATTTTTTTTTAGTCGAGATGTAATTTTTAAACTTTTTTGTGGTAAATTCCCTTGAATGAATTTTACGCTCATGTCTTATCATGTTATAGTAATGATTTCCTTCATATGAACAAAATCGACAAGAGAACGGTTTCTCCCCAGTGTGAATCACCCTATGAGCCTTTAAACGGGCACTGGTCTTGCAACGGTAGTAACACTGTTCACAAGCAAAAGGCTTTTCATGAATAAGAGCATGATAAACTAGATCTGATGCCTTCATTGATTTATAAGAACATTTATCACAAGAGTATGAATTTTTACCTTTACGAGTAAAATATCCTGTTTCTTTATGTGATTCATTGAATGGAGCACAAACAATTGAATATTCCTTTCTTTTAGTGCAGGCATGTCTATTTGCAGTTTTTATATATTTTGACGAAAACGAACAAATACGGCATACATACACATCATCTTTCAAATGATTACGAATATGTTTGTTCAGAGTTTCTTCTGAACAAGATATATAAAGACAGAGACTACAAGCAAAGGGCTCTTCTTTGTAGCCATTATTTAAACTAGGATCTGGTTCATTAGATACTTCACTTACAACATGAGAGGCACTATTTTTATCATTACCATTTGTATTCAGCAAGGTGCAGTAGATGGAATTCTTCTCTAATGACTGATCAGAATCAAGGCCGACATTCTCACAAAGTTCTAGTCTCTTGTCTGCTTTCTTCACAATCTACAAGAATAAAAAGAACACCAATATGTAATCTAACTAAAGCACAAGAAATTTTTAATATATGGTATAATATATTAATAGGCACAGTATTCTACTATTATAATATTAAAATGTTAATGCTATTGCAGTAATAAAAAAATTCATTAAATAAAAAATATAATAAAAAGTAAAACCATATACTACAGGCAGGCCCTGCTTATACAGCAGGTTAAGTTCCAGGCTACTGCTGTAAAGTGAAACAGCCATCTTCCTCCTCTTTTTTTTTTCTCACTTTCAAATGCATATAAAAGCCTGGATAACATGTTTACACTATCATATATTAAGTGAGCAATAGAGCTAGGCCTAAAAAAATGCATATACAGTACACACATTACTCATCTTAAAATATTTGCGTCCTTTGCTTACAATGAGTAGTTACTACATTTATTGTAGGAAGTCTGAATAAATGAAGAATGGGTTTAACTGAAAACCGCTACATTAGCAAAACACTGAAAAGCAGGACCTGCCTGTAAAAAAAAAAAAATAGAAGTAAACAAATAAACTTTTTTTTTTTCAACAAGTCGGCCGTCTCCCACCAAGGCAGGGTGACCCAAAAAGAAAGAAAATCCCCCAAAAGAAAATACTTTCATTATCATTCAACACTTCACCTCACTCATACATAATCACTGTCTTTGCAGAGGCGCTCAGATACGACAGCTGAGAATAAGTCCCTCCCAACTGTCACTATCCCAGACCCCTCCTTTAAAGTGCAGGAATTGTACTTCCCATTTCCAGGACTCAAGTCCAACTAAATCAATTAACTGGTTTCCCTGAATCCCTTCACAAAATATTACCCTGCTCACACTCCAACAGCTGGTCAGGTCCCAAAAACCATTCATCTTCATTCACTCCTATCTAACATGCTTACACATGCTTGCTGGAAGTCCAAGCCCCTCGCCCACAAAACCTCCTTTACCCCCTCCCTCCAACCTTTTCGAGGACGACCCCTACCCCGCCTTCCTTCCCCTACAGATTTATACGCTCTCCCCTCCAAGTCATTCTACTTTGATCCATTCTCTCTAAATGACCAAACCACCTCAACAACCCCTCTTCAGCCCTCTGACAAATACTTTTAGTAACTCCACACCTCCTCCTAATTTCCACACTCCTAATTTTCTGCATAATATTTACATCACACATTGCCCTTAGACAGGACATCTCCACTGCCTCCAGCCGCCTCCTCGCTGCAGCATTTGCAACCCATGCTTCACATCCATATAAGAGTGTTGGTAACACTATACTTTCATATATTCCCTTCTTTGCCTCCATGGATGACGTTTTTTGTCTCCACAGATACCTCAACACACACTCACCCATCCATTGACAAGTCAACTCCCAAATATCTGAAAACATTCACTTCTTCCATAATCGCTCTCTCCAATGTGATATTCAATTTTTCTTTATTTAAATCGTTTAATTCCCTCATCACCTTACTTTTATCTATGTTCACTTTCAACTTTCTACCTTTACACACCCTCCCAAACTCGTCCACTAACCTTTGCAACTTTTCTTTAGAATCTCCCATAAGCACAGTATCATCAGCAAAAAGTAACTGTGTCAACTCCCATTTTGCATTTAATTCCCCATAATTTAATCCCACCCCTCTCCCCAACACCCTAGCATTTACTTCTTTTACAACCCCATCTATAAATATACTAAACAACCATAGTGACATTACACATTCCTGTCTAAGACCTACTTTTACCGGGAAGTAATCTCCCTCTCTCCTACACACCCTAACCTGAGCCTCACTATCCTCATAAAAACTCTTTACAGCCTTCATTAACTTACTACCTATTCCATACACTTGCAACATTTGCCACATTGCTCCCCTATCCACTATCATATGCCTTTTCTAAATCCATAAATGCAATGAAATCTTCCCTACCTTTATCTAAATACCGTTCACACATATATGCTTCAATTTAAACACTTGATCTACACATCCCCTACCCACTCTAAAGCCTCCTTGCTCATCTGCAATCCTACTCTCTGTCTTACCTCTAATTCTTTCAATAATAACCCTACCGTACACTTTACCTGATATACTTAGTAAACTTATTCCCCTATAATTCTTACAATCTCTTATCCCCCTTCCCTTTATATAAAGGAACTATACATGTTCTCTGCCAATCCCTAGGTACCTTCTCCTCTTTTATACATTTATTAAACAAAAATACCAACCACTCCAACACTATATTCCCCCCTGCTTTTAACATTTCTGTCATGATCCTGTCAGTTCCAGCTGCTTTACCCCCTTTCATTCTACGTAATGCCACACGCACCTCCCCCACAGATGTCAGCGATGGCACGGGATGTGCCGGGCTCATGGGAGCTTCCACTGCAGGGGCGGCGCCGTGGAGTTCGACTGCGGGGCGGCTGTCAGGTGTGCCATGGACAGTGTGCACTTGGTTCCTCGGGCTGCAGCATCGTGCGCACAGTGGATGTCTGAGTGCCTGGAGGGCTCCAGGTGGGAGCAGCCAGCGGCCTCCTGGCGGACGGGGGGCCTGGGATCTGCAATCAAACTGGCGTCCACCGGGACGTTGGCGCGTCCCGGGCAGCTCTCGGGCTGCTAGCGGATTCGCTGACCTATTGGACCTCTTAGGAGGGTCGACGGTGCTCCTGCAAGCAGCAGATCCTGGCGTGGCCTGTTGCTGTTTGCAGTGGCTGTCTGGCTGTCCTGCCGAAGAGGGACAGGCACCTAGCAACATTTGTTGGGGCAATGGATGCATTCCCTAGAATGTTTGTGAACTGCTCATTACTCTGTAATTTGTTCATAATTGTACCCATGTATGGACATGTTTATGATTCATTACCTTTGTAACTGTCATGATTGTGACCAGCTCTACCTGGAGCTCATTACCTTTGTAACTTGTCATGATTGTGACCAGTCTAGTTCATTACTGCTGTAACTTGTTCAGCTATCAAAACTTTGGAGTCCAGTCTCTGGACCAATTATGTACCTCTGTAATCTTTTGACTACCGCCCACAGGATGGGTATGGGGTGCATAATAAAGATATTAAACTAACACCTCCCCCACACTGCATCCTGCTCTTCTTCACTCCTAAACGATGTTATACCTCACTGGCCAGTGCATGAAATTACCGCCTCCCTTTTTTCATCGACATTTAAAAGTTCCTCAAAATATTCCCGCCATCTACCCAATACCTCCAGCTCTCCATCTACTAACTCCCCTGCTCTGTTTTTAACTGACAAATCCATTAGTTCCCTAGGCTTTCTTAACTTGTTTATCTCACTCCAAAATTTTTTCTTGTTTTCAGCAAAATTTCTTGACAGTGCCTCTCCCACTCTTTCATCTGCTCTCCTTTTGCACTCTCACCACTCTCTTCACCTTTCTTTTACTCCCATATACTCTGCTCTTCTATTAACACTTCTGTTTTGTAAAAACCTCTCATAAGCTACCTTTTTCTCTTTTATCACACCCTTTACTTCTTCATTCCACCACACACTCCTCTTTCCTCCTGCACCCACCCTTCTATAGTCACAAACTTCTGCCCCACATTCTAATACTGCATTTTTAAAACTATCCCAACTCTCTTCAACCCCCCCACTACTCATACTTGCACTAGCCCACCTTTCTGCCAATAATAATAATAATAATAGTTTATTTGGACATGATACAAAGAATTACAATGGGTTATGAGATTACATGAGGTGTACATGCCAAAAGCCCCTAATATGCAGGGCATTTTGGGCAGACTTAAAATTAACTTAAAACTAAATGGTAAGAATTTTAGTAAATAGTTTACAATATGAGTATAGTTGAGTATTTAAGCTATGAAATTTGAACATAGTTTAGACATGACATTTTTGAAACATAGTTTTATACTTTTGTCTTCATTATAAAATTAATTAAATCAGATTAAACAAATTGAATCAATAATTTGTGTTGCAATAACAAATTATATGGTCATTAGATGAGTTACAAGGAGCACAAGGGTACATGAGGTATAAGTTTCAACATTTGTACTAGATTATATTTTATAAACTATTTTTCTTTGAGCAATTAAGTAAGGGGTTTTGAGGCTAAATGGTAAGAATTATAGTAGACAGTTTACAATATAAGTATAGTTGAGTATTTAAGCTATGAAATTTGAATATACAGTAATTTGAACATGACATTTTTGAAACATAATAGTTTTATAATTTACAGTTTTATATGTCTACATAATAGAATTATTAATTCAGATTAAACAAATTAAATCAATAATTTGTTTTGCAATAACAGTTTATATGGTCATTAGATGAGTTACAGGGAGCACAAGGGTACATGAGGATGGATTTCTTTATATTAGGTGGTTTATACATTATAAGATACAACATGGCATATACATTATGAGGTATAAGTTTCAACATTTGTACTAGATTATGTTTGATAAATTATTTTTCTTTGAGCAATTTTGTAGGGGGTTTTGAGGCTAGGGGAGTAACACAGTGAATATTGTAATTTTGAGGCAGTGTAAAGTTATTTAATAATTTTGTAGGTAATGTAAAGCAGTGGGTATTTAGTTTTGGGGGAGTAGGTGGTTTTTTAGCAGAGTTTTGAATTGATTTACAGACTGGGTTTCTTTGGTAATCATAGGTAATAAATTCCAAATTTTTGAGCCTTTGATGTGCATTGCATTTTTGCATAGTGTGAGGTGGACGCGGGGAACATCGAAGAGTGATCTGTGCCTTGTGTTATGTTCATGTGTCCTGTTAAGGTTGGTTAGGAGAATTTTGAGTTGTGGGTTAATATTTGAGTTTAGTGTTTTATGTATGTAATAGGCACTGTAAAAAGTATGGATGTCTTGTATGGTGAGTAAGTTCAGATTTTTGAATATAGGTGGAGTATGTTGTCTAGAGTGGGAATTTGTTTTCGAACTGCAGCCTTTTGTTGTGATATTAATGGTTTGAGGTGATTTATTGTTGTTGAGCCCCATGCACAGATTCCATAGGTGAGATAAGGGTAAATGAGTGAGTGATAAAGGGAAAGGAGAGCTGGTTGTGGAACATAGTACCTTATCTTGGATAGTATTCTTACGGTCTTGGAGACTTTCTTGGAAATTTGTTTTATGTGTGTCTTAAATTTGAGGCCACTGTCAAGGTGGATTCCTAAGAATTTTCCCTCTGTGATTTTTGTGACAAGTGATCCGTTTATCATTATGTTAAGTGGAACATTTGTAGCTCTGTTCCTAAACTAATGAAATAGGTTTTATCAACATTGAGGGTAAGCTTGTTAGTCATCATCCAGGTAGATATTTTCTGTAATTCAGCATTTACAGTGTTGGCTAGTGTGACTGGGCATGGGTGAGAGAAGACGTATGTAGTGTCATCTGCAAATAGTATGGGTTTGAGTAGTTGAGATGCATTTGGTAGGTCGTTTATGTAAATGAGAAAGAGAAGTGGGCCAAGAACACTTCCCTGTGGGACACCAACTGTAATTGTTTGTGTGGAAGAGTTAGCTCCATTTGTGGACACATATTGGCTTCTGTCGCTAAGGTATGACTTTAGGTAGTTGAGGGAGTGCCCTCTTATACCATAGTGTGATAATTTTAGATGTAACAGATCATGGTCAACTGTATCAAAAGCTTTACGTAAATCAATGAAGATTCCCAGTGGGATTTCTTTATTTTCAAGAGCGGTGTATATTATTTCTAGCATGTGTATGATTGCATCATTTGTGTTTTTATTAGGCCTGAAACCAAACTGACAGGGGTTGAGTATGTTGTGGGAGATGAGGTAGGAATAGATTTGCCTATGAATTAACTTTTCAAAGATTTTGGAGAGAAGGGGTAAGTTAGATATTGGCCTATAGTTATTTAGGTCTGTTTGATCTCCGCCTTTATGTTATATCTCACCCTAACTTCCTCCTCCCTTAGTTGATACACTTTTACCTCTCTCTTACTTGATGTTGCCATTTTCTTTTTGTCCCATCTACCTTTTACTCTAACTGTAGCTACAACTAAATAATGATCCGATATGTCCGTTGCCCCTCTATAAACATGTACAAATGAGAGTGCAAAATTATAGGGGAATAAGTCTGTTGAGTGTACCTGGTAAAGTGTATGGTAGAGTTATTATTGAAAGAATTAAGAGTAAAACAGAAAGCAGGATAGCAGATGAACAAGGGGCTTTAGGAAAGGTAGGGGTATGTAGACCAAGTGTTTACAGTGAAACATATAGGTGAACAGTATTTGGATAAGGGTAAAGATGTTTTTGTGGCATTTATGGATTTGGAAAAGGCGTATGATAGGGTAGATAGAGGGGCAATGTGGCAGATGTTGCAGGTGTATGGAATAGGAGGAAGGTTACTGAAAGCAGTGAAGAGTTTTATGAGGATAGTGAGGCTCAGGTTAGAGTGTGTAGGAGGGAAGGGGACTATTTCCCAGTAAAAGTGGGCCTTAGACAAGGATGTGTGATGTCACCGTGGTTGTTCAATATATTTATAGATGGGGTTGTAAGAGAAGTGAATGCGAGGGTCTTGGCAAGAGGTGTTGGGCTAAAAGATAAAGAAGCAAATACAAAGTGGGAGTTGTCACAGTTGCTTTTTGCTGATGACACTGTGCTTTGGGAGATTCTGAAGAGAAGCTGCAGAGGTTGGTGGATGAATTTGGTAGGGTGTGTAAAAGAAGAAAATTGAAAGTGAACATAGGAAAGAGTAAGGTGATGAGGATAACAAAAAGAATAGGTGACGAAAGATTGGATATCAGATTGGAGGAGAGAGTATGGAGGAGGTGAATGTATTCAGATATTTGGGAGTGGACATGTCGGCGGATGGGTCTATGAAGGATGAGGTGAATCATAGAATTGATGAGGGGAAAAGGGTGAGTGGAGCACTTCGGAGTCTGTGGAGACAAAGAACCTTGTCCATGGAAGTAAAGAGGGAATGTAGAGAGTATAGTTATACCAACGCTCTTATATGGGTGTGAAGCATGGGTGATGAATGTTGCAACGAGGAGAAGGCTGGAGGCAGTGGAGATGTCATGTCTGAGGTCAATGTGTGGTGTGAATATAATGCAGAGAATTCGGAGTTTGGAAATTAGGAGGAGGTGCGGATTACCAAAACGATTGTCCAGAGAGCTGAGGAGGGGTTGTTGAAATGGTTTGGACATGTAGAGAGAATGGAACGAGACAGAGTGACTTGAGTGTATAAATCTGTAGTGGAGGGAAGGCGGGGTAGGGGCGGCCTAGGAAAGGTTGGAGGGAGGGGTAAAGGAAGTTTTGTGTGCGGGGGGCTTGGACTTCCAGCAAGCATGTGTGAGCGTATTTGATAGGAGTGAATGGAGGCATATGGTTTTAATACTTGACGTGCTGTTGGAGTGTGAGCAAAGTAACATTTATGAAGGGATTCAGGAAACCGGCAGGCCGGACTTGAGTTCTGGAGATGGGAAGTACAGTGCCGGCACTCTGAAGGAGGGTGTTAATGTTGCAGTTTTATAACTGTAGTGTAAAGCACCCTTCTGGCAAGACAGTGATGGAGTGAATGATGATGAAAGTTTTTCTTTTTCGGGCCACCCTGCCTTGGTGGGAATCGGCCGATGTGTTAATAAAAAAAAAAAAAACTTATTTATCATCTTTTTCATAAAATATGTAGTATTACTTATTACCAAACCTCTTTCTACACAGCTCAATTAACGGTTCCCCATTTACATTTACCCCTGGCATCCCAAATTTACCTACTACTCCCTCCACAACATTTTTACCCACTTTAGCATTAAGATCCCCAACCACAAGTACATACTCTCTCACTTGGTTCAAAACTCCCCATGCACTCACTCAACATTTCCCAAAATCTCTCTCTCTCTCTCCTCTACACTTCTCTCTTCTCCAGGTGCATAAACACTTACTATAACCCACTTTTCACATCCAACCTTTATTTTACTCCACATAATCCTTGAATTTATACATTTATAATCCCTCTTTACCTGCCATAACTGATTATTCAACATTATTGCCACTCCTCCTTTAGCTCTAGCTGTATTTGAAACCCCTGACCTAATCCCATTTATTTCTCCCCACTGAAACTCTCCTATCCCCTTTGTCTCACTTAAAGCCAGGACATCCAGCTTCTTTTCATTCATAACATCTACAATCATCTCTTTCTTATCATTCGCACAACATCCACGCACATTCAAACATCCCACTTTGACGGTTTTCTTTTTCTTTTTAGTAAATCTATACAGGAAAAGGGGTTACTAGCCCATTGTTCTCATCAATAAGAACAAGAACTATTAAGATAAAATCAAAGAAAACTCAGATGAGTGTGTATACATAAATGTGTATATGTATGTGTAGTGTGACCTAAGTGTAAGTATAAGTAGCAAGACGTACCTGAAATCTTGCAAGTTTATGAGACAGAAAGAATACACCCGCAACTTACCATCATGTAAAACACAAATACAGGCTTTCGTTTTACACTCACTTGGCAGGACGGTAGTACCTCCCTGGGCAGTTACTGTCTACCAACCTACTACCTATAAACATACATATATACATACCAAGGCATCATTCACACTATCATTGTCTTGCCAGAGGCACGCAGATATGACAGTTTAGATGTCACTCTAAACAGCAAACATCCCAAATACGTATGTACATATATACGTATATATATATATATATATTATAGGTAGTAGGTTGGTAGACAGCAACCGCCCAGGAGGTACTACCTTCCTGCAAGCGAGTGTAAACAAAGCCTGTAATTGTTTTACATGATGGTAGGATTGCTGGTGTCTTTTTTTTCTGTCTCATAAACATGCAAGATTTCAGGTATGTCTTGTTACTTCTACTTACACTTAGGTCACACTACACATTCTTGTACAAGCATATATATACACACACCCCTCTGGGTTTTCTTCTATTTTCTTACTAGTTCTTGTTCTTATTTCCTCTCATCTCCATGGGGAAGTGGAACAGAATTCTTCCTCCGTAAGCCATGCGTGTCGTAAAAGTCGACTAAAATGCCGGGAGCAAAGGGCTAGTAACCCCTTCTCCTGTATATATTACTAAATGTAAAAGGAGAAACTTTCGTTTTTTCTTTTGGGCCACCCTGCTTCGGTGGGAAACGGCCGACGTGTTAAAAGAAAAAGAAAGAATATATATATACAGTGGACCCTCGGTTAACGAATACCCCGGAAATCGTGCAATTATGTAAGTATAATTTTGTAAGTTCTTGTGGAAGTGTATTTTGGGGTCTGAAATAGACTAACCTACGTGAAATTTTTCCTTAAGTGAGTAAATTGTCGGTAATGGCACTTGAGCAGACTTCAGGAGTGAAGTTTTTACGAAACTCGGGGGTCCACTGTATATATTTATTTATTGTAGGTAGTAGGTTGGTAGACAGCAACCACCCAGGGAGGTACTACCATCCTGCCAGGTGACTGTGAAACAGAAACCTGAAACTGTTTTACATGATGGTAGGATTGCTGATGTCTTTTTTCTGTCTCATAAACATGCAAGATTTCAGGTACGTCTTGCTACTTATACTTACACTTAGGTCACACTACGCAAACATGTACACGTTTATGTATACACACTCATCTGAGTTTTCTTTGATTTTATCTTAATAGTTCTTGTTCTTATTGCTTTTTCCCTTTCATATCCATGGGGAAGTGGAATAAGAATCTTTCCTCCGTAAGCCATGCGTGTTGTAAAGTCAACTAAAATGCCGGGAACAATGGGCTAGTAACCCCTTTTCCTGTATAGCTTACTAAAAAGAAGAAGAAGAAAACCGTCAAAGTGGGATGTTTGAATGTGCGTGGATGTTGTGCGAATGATAAGAAAGAGATGATTGTAGATGTTATGAATGAAAAGAAGCTGGATGTCCTGGCTTTAAGTGAGACAAAGCTGAAGGGGTAGGAGAGTTTCAGTGGGGAGAAATAAATGGGATTAGATCAGGGGTTTCAAATAGAGTTAGAGCTAAAGAAGGAGTGGCAATAATGTTGAATAATCAGTTATGGCAGGTAAAGAAGGAATATAAATGTATAAATTCAAGGATTATGTGGAGTAAAATAAAGGTTGGATGTGAAAAGTGGGTTATAGTAAGTGTTTATGCACCTGGAGAAGAGAGAAGTGTAGAGGAAGAGAGAGATTTTGGGAAATGTTGAGTGAGTGTGTGGGGAGTTTTGAACCAAGTGAGAGAGTAATTGTGGTTGGGGATCTTAATGCTAAAGTGGGTAAAAATGTTGTGGATGGAGTAGCAGGTAAATTTGGGGTGCCAGGGGTAAATGTAAATGGGGAACCATTAATTGAGCTATGTGTAGAAAGAGGTTTGGTAATAAGTAATACATATTTTATGAAAAAGAGGATAAATAAATATACAAGGTATGATATAGCACGTAAGGAAAGTAGTTTGTTGGATTATGTATTGGTGGATAAAAGGTTGATGAGTAGGCTTCAGGATGTACATGTTTATAGAGGGGCAACGGATATATCAGATCATTATTTGGTTGTAGCTACAGTTAGAGTAAAAGGTAGATGGGACAAAAAAAAAATGGCAACAGCAAGTAAGAGAGAGGTAAAAGTGTATAAACTAAGGGAGGAGGAAGTTAGGGTGAGATATAAGCAACTATTGGCAGAAAGGTGGGCTAGTGCAAGTAGTAGTAGTGGGGGGGTTGAAGAGAGTTGGGATAGTTTTAAAAATGCAGTATTAGAATGTGGGGCAGAAGTTTGTGGCTATAGGAGGGTGGGTGCAGGAGGAAAGAGGAGTGAGTGGTGGAATGAAGAAGTAAAGGGTGTGATAAAAGAGAAAAGGTAGCTTATGAGAGGTTTTACAAAACAGAAGTGTTAATAGAAGAGCAGAGTATATGGAGAGTAAAAGAAAGGTGAAGAGAGTGGTGAGAGAGTGCAAAAGAAGAGCGGATGAAAGAATGGGAGGGGTTCTGTCAAGAAATTTTCCTGAAAACAAGAAAAAATTTTGGAGTGAGATAAACAATGTAAGAAAGCCTAGGGAACGAATGGATTTGTCAGTTAAAAACAGAGTAGGGGAGTTAGTAGATGGGGAGCTGGAGGTATTGGGTAGATGGCGGGAATATTTTGAGGAACTTTTAAATGTCGATGAAAAAAGGGAGGCGGTAATTTCATGTACTGGCCAGGGAGGTACAACATCGTTTAGGAGTGAAGAAGAGCAGGATGTGAGTGTGGGGGAGGTGAGTGAGGCATTACGTAGAATGAAAGGGGTAAAGCAGCTGGAATTGACGGAATCATGACAGAAATGTTAAAAGCAGGGGGATATAGTGCTGGAGTGGTTGGTATTTTTGTTTAATAAATGTATGAAAGAGGGAAGGTACCTAGGGATTGGCAGAGAGCATGTATAGTTCCTTTATATAAAGGAAGGGGATAAAGAGTGTAAAAATTATAGGGGAATAAGTTTACTGAGTATACCAGGTAAAGTGTATGGCAGGGTTATTATTGAAAGAATTAGAGGTAAGACAGAGTAGGATTGCAGATGAGCAAGGAGGCTTTAGAGTGGGTAGGGGATGTGTAGATCAAGTGTTTACAGTGAAGCATATATGTGAACAGTATTTAGATAAAGGTAGAGAAGTTTTATTGCATTTATGGATTTAGAAAAGGCATATGATAGAGTGGATAGGGGAGCAATGTGGCAAATGTTGCAAGTGTATGGAATAGGTAGTAAGTTACTGAAGGCTGTAAAGAGTTTTTATGAGGATAGTGAGGCTCAGGTTAGGGTGTGTAGGAGAGAGGAGATTACTTCCGGTAAAAGTAGGTCTTAGACAGGGATGTGTAATGTCACCATGGTTGTTTAATATATTTATAGATGGGGTTGTAAAAGAAGTAAATGCTAGGGTGTTGGGGAGAGGGTGGGATTAAATTATGGAGAATTAAATGCAAAATGGGAGTTGACACAGTTACTTTTTGCTGATGATACTGTGCTTATGGGAGATTCTAAAGAAAAGTTGCAAAGGTTAGTGGATGAGTTTGGGAGAGTGTGTAAAGGTAGAAAGTTAAAAGTGAACATAGATAAGAGTAAGGTGATGAGGGTATCAAACGATTTAAATAAAGAAAAATTGGATATCACATTGGAGAGAGGATTATGGAAGAAGTAAATGTTTTCAGATATTTGGGAGTTGATGTGTCAGCGGATGGGTTTATGAAGGATGAGGTTAACCATAGAATTGATGAAGGAAAAAAGGTGAGTGGTGCATTGAGGTATCTGTGAAGACAAAAAACGTTATCCATGGAGGCAAAGAAGGGAATGTACGAAAGTATAGTGGTACCAACACTCTTATATGGGTGTGAAGCATGGGTTGCAAATGCTGCAGCGAGGAGGAGGCTGGAGGCAGTGGAGATGTCCTGTCTAAGGGCAATGTGTGGTGTAAATATTATGCAGAAAATTCGGAATGTGGAAATTAGGAGAAGGTGTGGAGTTACTAAAAGTATTTGTCAGAGGGCTGAAGAGGGTTTGTTGAGGTGGTTTGGTCATTTAGAGAGAATGGATCAAAGTAGAATGACTTGGAGAGCGTATAAATCTGTAGGGAAGGAAGGCGGGTAGGGGGTCGTCCTAGAAAATGTTGGAGGGAAGGGGTAAAGGAGGTTTTGTGGGCGAGGGCTTGGACTTCCAGCAAGCATGTGGCGTGTTAGATAGGAGTGAATGGAGACGAATGGTTTTTGGGACATGACGATCTGTTGGAGTGTGAGCAGGGTAACATTTTGTGAAGGGATTCAGGGAAACCAGTTAATTGATTTAGTTGGACTTGAGTCCTGGAAATGGGAAGTACAATGCCTGCACTTTAAAGGAGGGGTCTGAGATAGTGACAGCTGGGAGGGACTTTTCTCAGCTGTCGTATCTGAGCTCCTCTGCAAAGACAGTGATTATGTATGAGTGTGGTGAAAGTGTTGAATGATGATGAAAGTATTTTCTTTTTGGGGATTTTCTTTCTTTTTGGGTCACCCTGCCTCGGTGGGAGACGGCCGACTTGTTGAAAAAAAAAAAATAATAAAAGATCATAAAAGGATAGAAGAAAAAAAAGGAACAGTAGGGATGATTTTTTAGCAGCATAAGCTTTAAAAAAGCCAGTGTAGAAAAGTTACTAGAAAACATGGAAACTTTATACTGTACAGTATATGGTAGAGTATATGAAAATATATATAGAAGACAGGACATAACAAAAATAGCTCTGGTCCTTTAACTACTAAGTAACCACAAATATATGATTAGCAACACACAAGAGTAAATCCACAATACCTTTTTTGAAGACGTACTGGAGCGAGTCAATAATCTATGTGAAGTTTCTCTTCGAAACTGCTGATCAGTGTTTTCTCGTAGACCCACATTTTTAATACGTGACCTACGAATTTCTATGCATCGAGAGCTTGCAGCTGAAGGGACCGTTCCCAATTTTCTTGTCCGTCCTCTTTCTTTAACTGCTAGTACCATCCTAGGCTGTACTCTGTCTTTTTTAACTGCTGGTACAATCTTCGCCCATCTTCCACTTTTTCCGTTTTTAACCATTGGTACTTTCCTTGGCCGTCCTCTTTGTCTTTTAACTGGCTCTGGAGTGAGATTCATTCCAGATGGGGATTTTAGAACTTTTTCATCTGAATTCTTTTTGGTTTTAGTAAAAATGTTATCAATATGTGCCATATGGCTGACATCAAGTGCTGTATTATTATGGTCATTGCTGATTGTAATTTCAGGACAAGATTGATGCCTGTTCTTATGCTCTTGGTGATTGCTACAGTTTGCCATGTCATCTGATTCCATATTGTCTTCAGTTGTCATAGAGGGAAAACTACAACACTCCTCAGGGTCTCGCAAATTTTTGGAGTAGTCGTGAGTGATTCCACCATTACACACCACCATACTGTTTTTGGCAACACCCACATCATTATCTTCATGTCCATTAACAATGCATGTGCCTGATGACTCCCAATTAAGAACTGCTCTTACCACCTCTGTCTGACAGACATCTCCTGGGGATATGTCTTGAGAGACCCTGTTGTCTTGAGAAGTGGCAGCCATTGGTATATTGTTTTGATCAATGGAGGTACATATTCCTGCCATGTCATTAGCTTGGTTGGAAGAGTAAGTTCTTCTACAGTGTAAACAATCAATGTTCATAGACTTCCCAACTCCATTCACATTGCATTCTTCTGGCAACAACTCTATGATTTCGTTTTTTATGTCTATGTCCTCCACAATACTCTGAAAATAGAGATGTAATTAGGACAATATAATTAAAACTAACATAATTCTAGGGCATTGTTCTTATAAATGAATGTAATCAAGTGGAGAAGTGCTGAACTTACCTTGTATGAACGATCCATAGCAGAATCAGTGTTGGAAGTTTGCCTCTCATGTGTACTGTTTTGGGATAAATTAATATTATCTCTCCACAGCGTCAAAGCTTCATGACAACTGTCACCCTCAATAGAATTCAAAGAAGGCAATTCACCCAAGTTTTGAGAAACTAAGTTCGACCGTACTAAGCTAATTGCAGAGTTTGGTACAATGCTGAGAGTAGATGAGTGGGTCAAACTGCCTTCACTATTTTCATTAATTTCAGGAGTGCCTTCTTTTGCAGGTAAACTTGATACAGTTTGCCTAAATAACTCTGTTTGTCTTATCTGCTTGCTTGCTGTGGGTTGGCTGCCAAAATCTGCTGATCCATTTCTGCACTCTTTTTCTTGCTGTACATTTAGAACTGTATTTTTCATACTTAATTTCTGATTATACTGTATGTTGGGCATCACCTCTCCATCTAGGTCTACCTCTGTATGATCATCTTCATCTTCAGAGAGGCCTTTCACTTTAAGAATTGAAGCTGTATGTAAAATACCAGAAACACATCTCTGTAAAATATTTGCCTCTCCACTATACATATATGACAGCAAAACTTCTAAATAAGCAGCTTTAATATCTGTCAAAACAATCACTGGATTCTTACAATCAATCTTGTTAAAAATATTTTCAAAATAACTACTGCACATTGCCAAAACAATTCTGTGAACTGGGAAGACACGACCTTCACACATTATTGTAGCATCACAGTACTGTTCCTGAAAATAGACAAATAAATGGTGGCATTAACTCCAGTTAAAAAGCTTCAAATAAAACACTGGTTGGCCATACCAGTCAGCCAGCATAACCAATCCACACAATATTATAGGTTTACAAGAATTTGGCTTGTAAAAAAAAATGAATGCTAATGCTGGGAAGCAGTGCAGTATTAAACAAAAATTTATTTTATATGAAGTAGGGATGGTCACAATTATTGTTTGCTGACTGGGAAGAGTTGCAAAAGGTTAAAGGAGTTTGGAGTACGGTGGAGCCTCGCTATTCGAACATTCTTCATTCCAGAATGCTGTTCAAGTGCTGTTACCAAACGAATTTATTCCCATAAGGAATGATGTAAATTAGATTAGTCCATTTCAGACCCCCAAAAATACATTTATAAAAGCACTTACAATAATAAACTTACATAAAAGGGCGTGTTTGGAGTGTTCGAATAGCGAGGGTATGTGAATAAAGTAAGTGGAAGGTGAACATAGAAAAGAGCAACGTAATGAGATGAAGAAAAATGTCTGGACAATGAACAATTGAGTATCACATATGAGCAATATTTGGGGGCAGATGTGTCTGAAAACTACGTATAAAAAGGGGAAAATCACAGAACAAAAATGGGAAAGAAAGATAAGTAATGTGTATATTACTTGGGGTAAATGTAGAAAAACACTCCTCTCATACTCCTTTACTCATCAATAGTTTTCCTTGAATATCTCAAAAGTTATTTACCTATTTACTGAAGATACACTATTAATAATAAACAAAATGAAACTACAGTGGACCCCGGTTTTCGTTATTTTTTCGTTCCAGAATGCTGTTCAAGTGCCATTACCAAACGAATTTATTCCCATAAGGAATAACGTAAAGTGGACTAGTCCTTTTAGACCCCCAAAAATACACTTACAAAAGAATTTACAAAAATACACTAACATAAAAGGGCGAGTTTGGAGCATCACGAACACCGGGGGTCCACTGTATACTTCTTTCAACAAACAGGCAGTATCCCACTGAAGCAGGTGCCCCCCCCCCAAAAAAAAAAAGTTTCTTTTTAACTTTAGTAATGTATACAGGAGAAGGGTTACTAGCCCCTTGAGAATGAAACTATTTTTATAATAAATACAGCCTCTCCTCAATTAGCGACGCACTCGTTTACCGACTTGGACTTACAACGGGCTCTCTATCAATATGCATACCTAAATAATGTACAGTGGAACCTCGGTTTTCGTTTTTAATTCGTTCCAGAGAGTCTGGCGAAAACCAAATTCGATGAAAACTAAAGCAATATTTCCCATAAGAAATAATGTAGTAAATCCAATTAATCCGTTCCAGACACCCAAAAATATTAACAAAAAATACATTTTATAAAGAATAACTATAGTTTTACATACAGAAAACAATGAGAAATAAACATAAAGCACTAATTTTAATGGATAAATGAACATTTAAATCAGTGTTACCTTTATTGAAGACTCTTGTTGGCATATGGAAGATGGGAGGAGGGGAGAGGGAGGAGAGGTTATCTCTACCACCATCACTACCACCATCACTACCACCATCACTACCACCCTCTACCAACATCACTACCACCCTCTACCAACATCACTACCACCCTCTACCAACATCACTACCACCCTCTACCAACATCACTACCACCCTCTACCAACATCACTACCACCCTCTACCAACATCACTACCACCCTCTACCAACATCACTCCACCCTCTACCAACATCACTACCACCCTCTACCAACATCACTACCACCCTCTACCAACATCACTACCACCCTCTACCAACATCACTACCACCCTCTACCAACATCACTACCACCCTCTACCAACATCACTACCACCCTCTACCAACATCACTACCACCCTCTACCAACATCACTACCACCCTCTACCAACATCACTACCACCCTCACTACCACCAATAAAGCCAGACTGACTCAGAATGCGTGTGTGGGATGCTTTGTGTGGGAGTGGGCAGGACACGTTCAGTACGGCAGATGAAAACCAAGGTGACAAACGAAAACGGACAATAGTATTTTGATGAAAAAAGTCTGTCAAAAAATGAATTCAACAAAAACCAGGGCAAACGAAAACCAAGGTTCCACTGTATATTAGAGCTAATTTCCTCTATTCTGTTTATTACAATATACTACAGTATACAGTGAACCCCCGGATTTCGTACAGCTCCCAACTCGAACAATTATGTAAGTGTGTTTTTGGGGGTCTGAAATGGACTAATCTAATTTACATTATTCCTTATGGGAACAAATTCGTTCGGTAACGGCACTCTGGAACAAATTATTGACGAAATCCGGGGGTCCACTGTACTAATGTATAAACATTTAAAAACATACCAAAAATATTATAAATGGTGCAAAGGTGACATTAAAACTATCAAAGATGGTTCACACAAACCGACTACCATTATAGTATGCTCCTCACTTAACAACGAATTTGTTTACTGACGTGGTCTTAGGAACAGAACTCCATCATTAAGTAAGGAGAGGCTGTATTCAACAATGAATGGTGTGTGTGGGGTAAAGGGCTGATATTTTATTAAATGTCCACAACTTACCACGTGCCGACGTGTTGAAAGAAGAACTTACCACCTTCACTTTTTGAGGGGATTAAAATATGGCATATTACAGTACAGTGGACCCCCACCTAACGAACAAAATTCATTCCAGAAGCCTGCTCAAGTGCCATTACCGAACGAATTTACTTCCTTTAGAAATAATGTCACGTAGGTTAGTCTATTTCAGACCCCCAAAAATACACTTCCACAAGCACTTACATTATTATACTTACATAATTGTACGATTTCCACGGTGTTCGTTAGGCGGGGGTCCACTGTACAGTGGAACCTCTGTTTTCGTTTGCTCTGGTTTTCGACGACTTTTTTCTTCAAAATTTTGTCTCAGTTTTCGTTCATCACCTTGGTTTTCGTCGGTCCACCGTACCAAACGTGTCCGCCTGCCTTCGCCTACACAAAGCATCCCACACGTTCTGAGTCAGTCTGGCTTTGTTTCTCGTTGAGTGAGCATTACCCTACATGTTCATCCGAAACATTTCGTAATAATCCATTTTTTTGTGCTTGTTTATTGAGTTAGTGTGTGTGTGTGTTAGTGTACTCACCTATTTGTGGTTGAAGGGGTCGATTCATAGCTCCTGGCCCTGCCTCTTCACTGATTGCTACTAGGTCCTCTTTCTCCCTGCTCCATGAGCTTTATCAAACCTAGTCTTAAAACTATGTATGGTTCCTGCCTCCACTACATCACTTTCTAGGCTATTCCACTTCCTGACAACTCTATGACTGAAGAAATACTTCCTAACATCCCTTTGACTCATAGGAGTCTTCAACTTCCAATTGTGACCCCTTGTTTCTGTGTCCCCTCTCTGGAACATCTTGTCTCTGTCCACCTTATCTATTCCTCGCAGTATTTTATATGTCATTATCATGTCACCCCTAACCCTCCTGTCCTCTAGTGTCGTCAGGCCGATTTCCCTTAACCTTTCTTCATAGGACAATCCCCTTAGCTCTGGGACTAGTCTTGTTGCAAACCTTTGCACTTTCTCTAATTTCTTGACGTGCTTGACCAGGTGTGGGTTCCAAACTGGTGCTGCATACTCCAGTATGGGCCTGACGTATATGGTGTACAGAGTCTTGAACGATTCCTTAGCGAGGTATTGGAACGCTATTCTTAGGTTTGCCAGCCGCCCGTATGCTGCAGCAGTTATCTGATTGATGTGTGCCTCAGGAGATGTGCTCGGTATTATACTCACCCCAAGATCTTTTTTCTTACTGAGGTTTGCAGTTTTTAGCCTAGACTATACTCTGTCTGCGGTCTTCTTTGCCCTTCCCCGATCTTCATGACTTTACATTTGGCAGGGTTAAATTCAAGGAGCCAGTTACTGGACCAGGCTTGTAGCCTCTCTAGGTCTCTTTGTAGTCCTGCCTGATCCTCGACTGATTTAATTCTTCTCATTAACTTCACATCATCTGCAAACAGGGACACTTTTGAGTCTATCCCTTCCGTTATGTCATTCACATATACCAAAAACAGTACAGGTCCTAGGACTGACTCCTGTGAACCCCACTCGTCACAGGTGCCCACTCTGACACCTCGTCGTGTACCATGACTCGCTGCTGGCTCCCTGTCAGATATTCTCTGATCCATTGCAGTGCCTTTCCTGTTACGTGTGCCTGATCCTCTAGCTTTTGCATTAATTTCTTGTGAGGAACTGTGTCGAACGCCTTCTTGCAGTCCAAGAAAGTGTAATCTACCCAACCCCCTCTCTCTTGTCTTACTGCTGTCACCCTGTCATAGAACTCCAGTAAGTTTGTGACACAGGATTTCCTGTCCCTGAAACCATGTTGGCCGTCGTTGATAAACTCATTCCTTTCTAGGTGTTCCACAACTCTTCTCCGGATAATCTTCTCCATGACTTTGCGTGCATGCGTGTGCGTGAGTGAGTGAGAGATCCAACAATTAATCTTTGCACCAATAACTCATTACAGTTGTGACCAGGTGTGGACTAGTGAATTGCTCATTACTTTATAATTTGTTCATGATTGTAACCATGTATAAACGTAAGTATCGTAAGTAAATTTACTTACTTACATGATTCATTACCTTTGTACCTTGTCCAGCTATCAAAACTTTGGGGCCCAGTCCCTGGACCCATTATGTACCTCTGTAATCTTCTGACTACCACCCACAGGATGGGTATGGGGTGCATAATAAAGACATTAAACTAACAGCCCTTTGATAAAGAAGGTGAGAAACACAATAGAATTCAAGAGGAAGAGAGAGGGGAAAATGTGCCTTCTTCAGTGATTAGAGACATGTGTGCAAAGGGGAGTGAGTTGCAAAGTTTTGTGGAGAAATATCACCCAAACAAAGCTGTTGCAAGCCGTGTCTGCAACATGTTCAGACAATGACAATGCATTGTCCCATTTTAGGCAAATCTTAAAGACGCCAGAAACAGGCCTCTCTGGACAGATTTTGTGTGCGACAGGGGTCCAGTGCCAGTAAAAGAAAGAAGGGAAGTAACCCCGGATAGGGACTTGATATCTGAAGTCCTTATGGAGAGGGATTTCCCTTCTAACCAATAACCTCTCCTCCTCCCTCTCCCCTCCTCGCATCTTCCATACGCCAACAAGAGTCTTCAATAAAGGTAAAAGTGATTAAATGTTCATTTATCCATTTCGTTAGTCCTTTATATTTATTTCTCATTGCTTTCTGTATGTAAAAACTAGTTATTATCTATAAAATGTATTTTTTGTTAGTACTTTTGGGTGTCTGGAATGGATTAATTGGATTTACATTATTTCTTATGGGAAATATTGCTTCAGTTTTCGTCAAATTCGGTTTTTGTCAGACTTTCTGGAACGAATTAATGACGAAAACCTAGGTTCCACTGTATTTCCTTTCATAATAAAATTGGTTTAGCATTGTTTTACCAGTAGGCAGTGCCCAAAACATTGTGGAAGTCCCAATATGAGTCATGTTGCTGCCAAATCCAATTTTCTTTATGCTTTTTATTCATTTGTTTGTTAGACATAAATATTTTAAAGTCATGTGTACTGTACATTCATTTTACTTTCATATCATTTTTTTTGGCCTAGCTCTATTGTGCACTTAATATTTGATAATGTAGACATGTTACAGCCTTTTATATACATCTGAAAGTGAAAAAATTATTTTCGCTCTTTGGTAACAGCCCAAAACCTAAACTGCCATGTAAGTGGGGCCCTCTTGTATTTAGAATAAAAAGAAAGAAAACTCTTAAATTATAGGCCTATGCCAATGACAAAAAAAAATATTAGAAAAGGTCAGCAGACAAAAATGAACAAAATAAGGCTGCCTAATGATGAAAATACTAGGGGTTAGACTTCAGATTAAGACTAGGCAAGAAACTGTTCTCAGCTACAAGAGTGTGCATAATATATTTTCCTGTTGTACAGTACCTTGTCTCTGATGATGGGCAAGAGGCGCAAAATTGTTAGATGATGGTCAGTCCACCTCAGGTACAAAGTTTGATCTCCCATGATTACTTCACAATACCTAGACAAATAGAAAACTTTAACATTTACCTAAATGAACTTTAGTAAAAAAAAAAAAGGGGGGGGAAGGGGAGGGCTTCTTAATTTTGAAAGAAAATATTTAATAAGTACAGCCATATTAAGACAAATCAAAAGGCAAATGTATACTGTACTGAATGTATGTATCAGTCCTGTAAATGTTTGCAAGATATAGAAATTTAGTCAAATTATTGGTAAACACAATTCTGGAAAGATGGCAACCGAGTGAATGATGATCACCCTGCCTTGGCTAACCTAAAATAAACTTATGTTTCATATTAGTGATATACAGTGGACCCCCGAGTTTCGTAAAAACTTCACTCCTGAAGTCTGCTCAAGCGCCATTACCGAACGAATTTACTCCCTTAAGGAAAATTTCACGTAGGTTAGTCTATTTCAGACCCCCAAAAATACACTTCCACAGAACTTACAAAATTATACTTACATAATTGCACGATTTCCGGGGTATTCGTTAACCGAGGGTCCACTGTACAGGTGCTCCTTGACTTTCGATGTGGTTACGTTCTGACGAACCCATCATAAGTCAAATATGAAGGATATGCTAAATAAATAAAATAAATAACTAATGTCATTGAGTAAGTAGATAAACAAATAATTACCGTAACTAAATAAAAGTACGCATTGAAAAGTAAATAAATGAATACAAGTTACAGACTAGCTGCCTTCATGCTGGGTAATTGCCTTAAGTTTCATCTCCAAAGTACGTAACTGTTTTTGCACCATCATAAAATTGAAATATCATAAGTCGAGAAGAACCTGTACTTGTACATACCAGATTAAATAAATTATGTTAGTGGATAAGGTGTGGTTATATTTTATTAAGTCACAAAGCCTACTGCTTGTATAACACAACTTCGGTGACTTAAAAATTCAACTGGTGAATACCAAGCTAGGATTATACAAAGGTTAATGTCTCATAATAAGAATAAATAATAATCATATTCATAATAAGTTATAATGGTAATCATAATAACCATAATAATAACCGTACTAATACTAATAACTATACTAATACTAATAACCATACTAATACTAATAACCATACTAATACTAATAACCATACTAATACTAATAACCATACTAATATATAAATAATTTATTATCACATTCATTGGGAGCACTAAACCTATAGGGATCATATAGCACCTGGGGGAAATGGGAAATATTAAGGTTTTGTTTGTTTTTTGTATACAGGATACAAATAAGATAATAAAAGGACCCTGATGAAAATAAGTCAATATGTATGATAATTGTATTTTTGTGTACCTGTATCTAAATAAACTTACACACGTAATAGGGGCAAAAAGTAATTAATTAAGCAAATTTAACCTAGGATAATCCCATAAAGTGTGACATTTCCATTGGTGGTTCGATCAAAGGAACAAGAGCAGGTTAAATTCCCTGACTCAAGGAACGCCCCCTAGAGATAAAAATTAAAAAAAAAAAAAATGCGCTAAAAAAGTTCAAACTGTCAGAGGCTTAAGACGAAGCTCTCAAACATGGAAAAGTAATTCGTGCCCTGTGAAATACAAGTCCTTACAAATACTTAAGAGTTTGTATAGGTGGATAGGTTCACCCTCCTCCGCCGGGGTGTACACAGCCTATGTGATAGGCCTCACTGCTATAATTGTTGGTTTTCTTGTGACATTGTTGACCCACGCTGCTGCTGCCACGGCTCTCAGTGCTGGCCGGTCACCCACCTCGCTCAACTTACTTCACATAAGTAAGTTTATTCAGGTATACATGCTAGAAAACAAAGTTAATAAGTAAATAAGTTTATTCAGGTACTGGTACACATAAATACAGTTACACAAATTACCATACATAGCAGCATATGTGTAGATTGCCTAGGATAACCCCCACCCCCCCCCAAAAAAAAAAAGTCAGACCAAGTGACTTATTTCCATTGGGGTCCTTCAATGATTACAAATCAAATCATATAATTCATTTAACTGATGAACTGTATGAATCATATGGACTGTAGTGCATCACTATGAATATAATAAGAATAAAATCTCAAGATTTCAGAGAGCTTGTTATTAAAAATCCGAAATACATTTGCACACTAGTGACTTTCTTTGTGACTAACAATATTTTGTTTCATGTAAACTATATTATCCATGTACAGCATCAAAATAAATAAAAAATGAATATGAATAATAAGGTGATTTGCCACATCATGTAGGGTTAGTATATAGTATCTCTAAATGGAAAACTTCAGTCCATTTAGAATTGTTTTATATTATGTATTATAATTTAAGTAGCTGGTACCATTCGCTCTGCTAAACCTGAGGATTATATCTTAGTATTGGGATTTTATTATGAATTAACCGAGTTAATTTATAATATAGGCCGAGTTTCGCCAGAGATGTTACTCATTGTGGAAAAGGACACTTTTGTACAGCTCAAAACATTTATAAAACCCCTGTGGTTTAGCGCTTCTTTGATAATAATAATAATAATAATAATAATAATAATCAAAACATTTATTTGAGGAAACGTTTCGCCACTCGTGACTTCTTCAGTGCTGAGGAAGCCATGGAATAAAACATGTGCTTCAAATACGAGACCACATGGAATACTCTCTACCACGGGCTTACTTCAAATTAAACGTGTAGTGCTGAACTTGACTTCTTCATGCTGGAGCCACCGACTCTTCAGTCTGGCACGAGTGGAAGTTCCTAAGAAGATGTCCTCATTGAACAAGGTTTTCCACGTTTCTGTATCATCATCCATCTTTTCATTGTGACTTGCCATTTATTTTGCCGGCAATAATTGAAATTTAAAACATCTGCAACATGACCCAAGGAAAAAACACTGCTGATGGATTATCTAGGCTTCCTACAATATCTCCAAACAGTTAAAGTATTTGTTTCTAAAAGCGCTTTGAGTATCACTCACATCAACATAAGAACACTGCCGTCAGACAGGCCCATAATGCAGGTCCTTTTTGTAATGGCTGCAGCAAATTATACGTTGGCGAAACATCCAGAGACCTACAAACACGCATTTCAGAACACCAGTACGCAGGCAGATCTGACGACTCAAGAAATGCCTGTGTTCAACACCGAAATTTACACAACCATTTAATCAACTACAGAAACGCAAGACTCATCGCCAGAGAAGACAACACGCAATACCGAAGAATCCTGGAATCATCACTCATTTGTATATCCAACAACTTCAACCAGAACAACGGCTTCTACAACATAGCTGAACCTATTGCCAAGAAACTTCTTCAACGCTATCCCACCTAGAACTCAAGAATGGTACACTGCAGGTCCTTTAAGTCACACAATGTTATTAACTATCACATGCAGCTATCTCCACCTGACCCAGCATTCTCCACCTGACCCAGCATTCTCCACCTGACTGTACCCTATATATATCTCCATGTTGCTCATTTTCCAGGTAGATCTGTCTGTGACTCGATAAAGCCCACTGCGTGGGCGAAACGTTGTCAATAAAGGATCACATTATACTGCTTATGTGTTTATTTTTCCATTCCGCTGAGGAAGCCACTCGTGACTTCTTCAGTGCTGAGGAAGCCACTCGTGACTTCTTCAGTGCTGAGGAAGCCACTCGTGGCTTCTTCAGTGCTGAGGAAGCCACTCGTGACTTCTTCAGTGCTGAGGAAGCCACTCGTGGCTTCTTCAGTGCTGAGGAAGCCACGAGTGGCGAAACGTTTCCTCAAATAGATGTCCTGAACTGTACATAAATGTTTTCTCTACATCTTTTCTGTATCATCATACCATTTTTTTCATGCTGTGCATTCTTTGGCGTTCAGTTTATTTTATAGCCTAGGCAATAATATTGAAATTTAAATAAGCATCTGGGTTTATATAGGACCCAATGGAAATAAGTCACTGTCTGACTTTTTGGGTTATCCTGGGTGCTCCACACATATACTGCTACGTATGATAATCTATATAACTGTATTTGTGTATACCTGAATAAAGCGCTTGGAATTACTCTATTTTTTCATAAGAAATGAAGAACACTGCCGTAGGCCTGTTGGTCCATACGAAACAGGTCCTTCACTAAATCCAACCCACTAACAAAACCTCCATAAATGTGTATAGAATGGTTTATACTTGGTATAAAAAAGGTAATATTATTGACATGCTGTAGAGAAAGCACCTGGCTATGCGTGCACTTCGAGAAGCCTTAAAATAACTTAAAACTACTACAAATTGTTCTTGCACAACATTCCACTAGTAATTATATGTTATAAGTAGTTTTAAGTTATTTTATGGCTTTTCGAAATGCTCTGCATAACCAGAGGCTTTCTATAAAGTATGTCAATATTATTACCTTTTATATACCAAGTGTCCAGCGCTGTATGACCCCGGTGGTTTAGCGCTTAGTTTTGATTAATAATAATAATAATAATAATAATAATAATAATAATAATAATAAAGTACCAAGTGTAAATCATTCTTGGGGCCCCGTGGCCTGTCTGGCAAAGCTCTCACTTCACACGCTGAGGGTTCGGGTTCGATTTCCGGCGGGGTTGAAACATTTCGACGTGTTTCCTTACAACTGTTCTGTTCACCTAGCAACAAGTAGGTACCTGGGTGTTAGTCGACTGGTATGGGTCGCATCCTGGGGGATAAGATTGACGCACTGACTTTCTTGGGTTATCCTGGGTGGATAACCTCCGGGGTTAAAAATCCGTACAAAATCTTATCTCTTTATAGAAATAAATTTATTTTAGTGTAGATGGAGGGAGTCAGGGCTGACCCCGGCTCACGCTGCGGCAGCCCTTAACTCATCTACAACAACACTGGATGTAAATTCTTATTTTTTGTTAGTTTTATTGTTAATAATACTACTACTATAATAATAATGATGATGTATTTATTCACTACAAGTACATGTACAAGGTATACAGGCCTAGCTGACATCAATGACATACTACTATATAGAAAGCCCTTGTTATGCTGAGCATTTCTGGCAAATTAGGTCAGTGTCCCAGGATGCGACCCACACCAGTCCACTAACACCCAGGTATCCATTTTACTGATGGGTGAACATAGACAACGAGATGTAAAGAAACACGCCAATGTTTCTACCCTGGCTGGGAATCGAACCCAGACCCTCGCCGTGTGAAGCTAGAGCTTTAGCCACCAGAGTAATTAAATGCTAAATGGGTTTCGTATATAATTAAGCATCATTTCGATACTATAAGTAGGCAACAAGTAATGGTAAATATTTTACAGGTGAAACATGTCAGAGACAATTCGTGAATTATAATGTTTAGGATGTAGAATAAGCCTTCTGTTTATTAACACGATTTTTTTTTTTGGGGGGGAGGGTGTTAATAACTCCCCAAAAAGTTCAGCTTGATGGACTTTATCTTCAATGAGGACCTCAAGTTAAATCCAAAACGAAGCAGACCGATTTTAATCTGATTATTAACATGAAAGCTTAGTAACCCATGAACATAACATTAGTAACAACCCCAGTGGAAATAAGTCACTGACTTTTTTGGGGTTAATAAGTAAGTAAGTTCATTCAGATACAGGTACACATAAATAGTTACATAAAGTATACATAGCAGCATATGTGTAGGTTATCCTAGGTAACTTACACTATGATAATTGTACTTATGTGTACCTGTGCCTAAATAAACTTGCTTAACATAAATAAGTCACTTCATCTGCCTATTTTTGGTTATCCTAGGTAATTTACATATGTTATCTATCTTATGATAATTGTACTTGTGTGCCTGTAACTAAACTTATTAACATGGAATAGCCCAAGGAAGCTGCTGTGTAGCAGTGCTGTATGACCCTTAGGGTTTAGTGCTTAAATTGATTATAACAATAATAATGCTACTATGTTTAGCTTATTTAATTTGGGTTCCTTTGATTTTTCCCTAAGATGCCACCCACAGCTGTCACCTAACACCTTATCTTAACTTTGGTAAGGAAACATGCCCAGAGTATCTACTTTCAAATTCAAATTCAAATGTTTATTTCTCTGTAAAGATTACAATGTGGGGTTTACATATGGGATATTGGTTACAATGTGTGATTTACATATTATAGAATACTAATTACAAAGAGGGCCACTATCATGCCTAGCATGGCTAGGCATTTCGGGCAGGCTAATAATAAATCTAAATTGATACAGGTTATGGAGCATATTGATATTAGAGCTAGGTGACTGCATTACAGTTTATAAATTTAGCAATGAGAATGGTTTTGTCTTGGCATGAAACAGTTTCTAATAAAGCTCCTGTATTGGAGTATCTCAGGCAAACTTATGACTATTTTAAGATTTGTAAGGCAATAGCTTTATTCAAAATTTTGTTTACAGTCACTTGGGTGAGTGTAAGTGTATATTGGGGGAAATCACAGATATCGAGAGTAAGTCTAGTTTGTTTTTTGTGTGCATGATGCAAGTAAGAGAATAAGTAGAATAAGTGTAAATTGGGGGGAATCACAGATATCAAGAGTAAGTCTAGTTTTAGTTTTTTTTTTTTTTTATGTGTGCATGATACAAGTAAGAGAAGAGGTGGTATTCTTGTAGTTAGCTGGGGTGCGTCAGGAAGATAAGATGTTTTTTAACCCTTTGGGGGTCGACAGGCCTTCTCAGGAAAGTGTTCCTGGGGTCGAAAAATTTTTGGAAAAAAAAAAATAATTTTTTCTTATGAAATGATAGAGAATCTTTTTCCGATCATAACGCCACCAAAATTATGAAATTTGATCGAAAACTAACGGAATTATGCTTTCGCGAAGTTAGCGGTAGCCATGACACTTACGCATCGGCGATTTTGCCCACTTTGAGCCCTATTTTCGACAAATTCCAATGTTTCAGTCTCCTGCAATTATAGCTATTTCGCTAGAACTCCATTTTGTCAAACGATTGAGTACAAGAAACCTCCTATTTACCAATTTTATCTACCCAAAATATTGGTCAGAAAATGGCAATTTTCCAATTTCACACAAATTTCAAACGATGCCAATTTCAAAATAGTGTCCAGAATAAACAAGGCAGACATTCCTGGCACTAAAATAACATGTTCTCTGTTCATTAGTCACGTCTCCAGGCCCCTGTTCCATTACTTTTGCTTTTCATTTTGAATTTTTATTCTCACAAAAAATAGAAGATTTACTGTTATGTATACAACTGCATCATTGTAAAAATGGTACAAATAATATCAGAGCACTTGTGCATGAATATAAGACTCGCCAGTTGATGTGTATTGGAGGCATGGTGTGATTTGTTTACTCTTGAACATCGTCAAAAATCGAACATTTTCGCTACTTTGAGCTCAATTTCAAGGTACTTGTCATTGTCATACCAATCAAAATCATCTCTATTTCTGTAATATATCATCCATTATATCAAATGAGACCAAGAAAACGAGAATACATCAATATATACCATACGAAAATCGACTGCAAAGTCGCTGTTTTAATCGAAAAAAACGGTCAGAGTTTTTTTTCTCTCATTATGCAGTGTGTACTGCAGGATTTTTTTTATACTGCGCACACTGACCACACAGACCCATTCTTTCATATGTATGCCTACCAGACGTTTTCTGCTTAAATTAAGGCCGCTAGAATTTGGGCGTACTAGTACGGCACCAACCCCTGCTCGTAAAACGTACTAGTACGGCACCGACCCCCAAAGGGTTAACAGTGGTATTGAAAGTGTTTATTGTGTTTGCAGTTCTAGAGTTTTCAGGCAGGGAGTGCCAGGTTTTAGGCCCTTTAATCTACATTCAGTTTTTGTAGAGGTTTAGCCGGACACGGAGAATGTCATAGAGATTTTTGTGCCTGGTGTTATGCCTGTGGGTCCTGTCACAACTATCAAGGAAGTGTTTTAGTTCAGGGTTAATATTGGAATTTATGGTTTTGTAAATGTAGGTTGCACAGTAGTAAGTGTGGATGTTCTGTACCGTGAGTAAGTTTAGATCTTTGAAGGGAGGGGGGGTGTTTTTTATTATTTTTTATTAACACATCGGCCGTTTTCCACCAAGGCAGGGTGGCCCGAAAAAGAAAAACTTTCATCATTCGCTCCATCACTGTCTTGCCAGCGGCATGCTTACACTACAGTTATAAAACTGCAACATTAACATCCCTCCTTCAGAGTGCAGGCACTGTACTTCCCATCTCCAGGACTCAAGTGTATTGGATTGCGTGATAATTCTTACTGCAGCTTTTTGTTGGGTTATTATTGGCTTTAGGTGTGTTGCTGCTGTTGATCCCCAAGCACAAATAGCATAGGTGAGGTAGGGATAGATGAGTGAATAGTATAGTGTGAGAAGGGCTGATTGTGGCACGTAGTAGCGTATCTTAGAGAGGATCCCAACAGTTTTGGATACTTTTTTTGTTATGTGTTGGATATGGGTGCTGAATTTTAGGTTGCTGTCGAGGTGTAGGCCCAGGAATTTCCCCTCATTATGTTTAGCAATAAGTGTGTTGTTGATCTTATTGTTCAGTTGTGCCACACCTGCTCTGTTACCAAACATGATATAGAAGGTTTTATCAGTGTTAAGTGTAAGTTTATTGGCTGTCATCCAAGTAGAAATTTTTAGTAGCTCCTCATTAACAATGGTGTTGAGTGTGGCAAGATTTGGGTGGAAGATGACATAAGTCGTGTCATCAGCAAAGAGAATTGGTTTCAGGTGTTGTGATACATTGGGTAGATCATCGATGTATAAGAGGAAGAGCAGGGGACCAAGGACACTTCCCTGTGACACTCCAGTATCAAGTGGTCATGTTGATGAGGTTGAGTCTTTGATGGTGATGTACTGATACCTATTAGTAAGGTAGGATTTGAAATATGCAAGTGCATGGCCTCTTATACCATAATGATCAAGTTTGTGGAGTAGGATGCCATGGTCTACTGTGTCAAAAGCTTTCCTTAGGTCAATAAAAAGTCCTAGTGGATATTCCTTACTTTCAAGAGCTGTGTAAAGCAGATCTAGCATTTTTACAATTGCATCATTTGTGCTTTTATTTTTTCTGAAGCCAAATTGGCAGGGGTTGAGTATGCTTTGTGCTGTGATAAACGAATATAATCTCTTGTGAATGAGTTTCTCAAAGATTTTGGATAGCAACGGTAAGTTTGATATTGGCCTATTGTAGTTGTTTACGTCTGTGGGGTCTCCACCTTTGTGAATTGGTGTAACCCTTGCTGTCTTGAGTAGTGTCGGGAAAGTGCTAGTTTCTATTGATTTGTTAAAAAGTAATGAAATAGCATGCAAAAGGACATGGGCCACTCAGTTGTACAATAATGGTGGGACTGGAGACAGATTCCCTGATTTATTTTTAAGTGACTTGATAATCGTGGTGACTTTAGTGGGCTCAGTAGGTGCAAGATAGAAGAAGGTTGGGAAATTCTCATCTAAGTAATCACTTGCTCGGGCGTTGGTACCTGGGATTTTACTGGCGAGATTTGATCCTGTGGTTGAGAAGAAGTCATTTATCTTGTTAACTGTATCAATAGGCTGTAGTGGTGTTTCATTCAGTTTAGTTAGGACAATATCCCTAGTTTTTTTCAGTTTGTGGGTGCCCAGAATCTGAGTGTTTTCCAGGTCTTTTTTATATCTCCTCTTGTTTCATTGAATCTGCTGGAGTAGTACAATTGTTTAGCTTTTTTTATTAGTTTGGTGAAAACTGATGAATAGTGTTTAATAAAATCTTTGTGTATTAAGCCGTCTATATTGCATTTCATATTGATGTTTCTTATCAATGCATCTTAGTATGCTGTTAGTTAGCCATGGGCAACCTAGCAAATTTATTTGTAATCTGTTTTGTTTTTATAGGACAATGTTTGTTGTATAGTCTAAGTACAGCCTCTCCTCACTTAACGATGGAGTTTCGTTCCTAAGACATCGTCGTTAAATGAATTCGTCGCTAAGTGAGGACCATACTAAAATGGTAGTGGGTTTGTGTCATTCATCTATGATATCATTTTAATGTCACCTTTGCACCATTTATAACATTTCTGGTATATTTTTAAATGTTTATACAGTAGTGCACTGTATATTGTAATAAACAATAGAGGAATCAGCTTTAATATACATTATTTAGCTATGCATACTGGTCAGAGAGCCCGTCATAAGTCCGAGGCATCGGTAAATGAGTACGTCGCTAAGTGAGGAGAGGCTGTAATTTATTAAGAAATATGTCTGTCCAGTCATCGATACCATTGGCATTGGTGAATTCTGAAGGCCAGTCAACTGTCTAGCTCTGCTGTGAGGTTACTTATTGAGGCCTCATCATGGAGTCTAAATGAAACTTTGTTGTATTCCAGTGGTGGTTTATTAATGTTTGTTGAGAGGAAGGTGGGGTAGTGGTCAGTAGTGCTGTCTGTGATTATCCATGATAAATTTGATACATGTGCAACACTTGAATATCATAAATTTTTTCAAGATTGATGGACTGATTACATCGACTCCAGGCTGAGGGACTGATTACCTCGAACTCCTTCTGATCTTCACCATTCTTCTTTGTATAGGACTGATGAAGCCTCTGTGTGGCAAAACGTTTCCTCAATAAAGATTCTCAAATGTTGCACATGTGTCTAATTTATCAACTTGTTGGTTCTCTGAGCCATTTATCTACATGAGCTGAGTGTTACCACTTGGTTAAAGAGAACATAAGAATTGTTAGCTCCAGCTGTAGTATTGCATTTTTTTCCAAACCTTAAGATTAATCTTCACTGTGTTAGTACAGTGGACCCTCGAGTTACGAGCATAATTCATTCCAGAAGGCTGCTCAAGTGCAATTACCGAACAAATTTTCTCCCTTAAGGAATAATGTCAAGTAGGTTAGTCCATTTTAGACCCCCAAAAATACACTTACAAAAGCACTTACAATATTACACTTACATAATTGTACGATTTCTGAGGTGCTCGTAACTCGGGGGTCCACTGTATATTAACAAAAGTGCTAATAGCATTTTAAAAGTAAATATTAATGAAAATTGGGAAAATGTAACAATAATTAAGAGTACCAGGGGATCCAGTTATTGTACTAAAGGGCAAGAAGTGCTAGCTTAAGATTCAGCCACTTTGGGGTGGCCCATGGCCTGGTAGCCAAAGCTCTCGCTTCACACACTGAGGGTCCGGGTTCGATTCCCAGCAAGGGTGAAAATGTTAAGATAAGATAAGATTTCTTCGGATTTTTAACCCTGGTAGGTTAGCCACCCAGGATAACCCAAGAAAGTCAGTGTGTCATCGAGGACTGTCTGTCTTATTTCCATTGGGGTCCTTAATCTTGTCCCCCAGGATGCGACCCACACCAGTCGACTAACAACCCAGGTACCTATTTGCTGCTAGGTAAACATGACAACAGGTGTAAGGAAACACGTCAAAATGTTTCCACCCGCCGGGAATCGAACCCGGGCCCTCCGTGTGTGAAGCGAGAGCTCTAGCCACCAGACCACCAGGCATGTTGTCCCTGTTCACCCATCAGTAAAATGGGTACCTGGGTGTTAGTCGACTGATGTGGGTCGCATCCTGGGACAAAATTGACATAATTTGCCCAAAATGCTCTGTATAACAAACGGCTTTCTATATAGTAGTACATATGTCATTGATGTCAGCTACGCCTGTATACCTTGTATTTGTATTTGTAGAAATAAGAATATTAAAAAATATTATTAAAATAGGTTGGGGGAGGAGGTTCAAGTATGTACTGTACGTATATGATAATACACTTCAGAGTACATGTACTGTACTAGTAGAGTGGTACTTTGCATGACAGGATGAAATAACATACTTAAAGTGGAAATAGGGTGTGCAATACAGTACTGTACAGTATAATCCCTTCAAGGGAGGTTCCTTGACGCTGATGAGGGGCTCTTGATCTCGGGAATTGGATCTGTGCTCCAGTTCCCTGAATTAAGCCTGAATACCTTCCATCCCTTCCCCCCACAGGCGCTTATAATCCTACGGGTTTAGCGCTACAGTATAATAAAACTCAAGAGACGTTGTGTGTGATTGTTATTGGATTACAGTAAGTGGCCATCAATCTCTATTACTGACTTACTCAGTTATGTATATTTGTATGTACAGTATTGTACTATGCTGTAATACTGTACTACAGTATTCTGTGTATAGCATTCTTTAAAATTGGCAAAGGGGAGTATTTACCTAGGTATGTAATCTTGAGGCATTTAGATAAAGAACAAAGGTATGTATATGAGTTTTCAGTAATGTATGTTGCATTTCTAATTTTTTTTGACGCTTGCCTTGCTCTTAAGATGGTTTTCATCAATTTAAAAAAAAAAAAATTATTTATTATTTTTACTTTTGCATCTTTTCTTAAGGGCTTAATGCTATTGTGCACTTAATAAATGACAGTATTAACATGTTTTAGGCTTTTATATACACTGGCAAGTGAAAAAGGCTGTGATTCGCTTTAAGGCAGTAGTCTGGGCCTAACCCACCATATTAGTGAGGTATGCCTGTACAGTGTAAATACTGTATAATGAACTTTTTCTCATACAGTTGAATATATATTTCAGATGGATCGTGAACTTGTAACTCAAGGAGCTGAGGGCCGGTTGTATGCTACAGAGTGGCTTGGACATTCAGTTATAGTCAAGCATAGATTTTCCAAGCAGTATCGCCATCCAGACTTGGATATTTACATAACGAATGAACGGATGAAAGCAGAAGCTCGTGCCCTGACAAGGTGCCGTAGTTATGGTATTAAAACTCCTGCTGTATATGATGTTGATTTCAACAAAAGTGAAATTGTTCTTGAGAAATTCACTGATAGTTTAACAATCAGAAATTTTATATATGAAACTGTGAAAAAGAAGCTTACAATGGACTGTCCAGTTATGTTGTGCATAGCAGAGAGAATTGGTAAAGTTTTGGTTAAAATGCATTCAAATAATATTATCCATGGAGATCTGACAACATCAAATATGTTATTGGTTCCTCCATATGACTTATCAGATATAATTCTTATTGACTTTGGGCTTAGCTCAGTTGATGAACGTGCAGAGGACAAGGCAGTTGATCTGTATGTGTTAGAGCGAGCTATATTGAGCACTCATCCCAGTACTGAACATTTTGTTGCTCATTTGTTGGCCACCTATGAAAACACAGGTGGTGAATCTGCAAGAGATGTGATAAAACGTCTGAATGAAGTTCGACTTCGTGGAAGGAAGAAACTGTGCTTTGGGTGATTTATATTCAAAGTGCCATTCTAGGAGACTATAGGAAGTTTTACTGGGATAAAAAAAATAGTACCAGCACCACTTTTGTATCATTTGCTACATGATTCATTCAGGTTAAGCATTTATTTTTTAATGTAATAAATACTATAATAAAACTGTATTTAAACATCCACCTTAACATTGTATTTGTAAACCTTAAGAGATAGAAAGCAAAGTTGCCTTACATTTCTAGCGTTTTATTTAGTATATTGTTTGTGAAACTGAAAAAAAAACTTTTAAAAACTAATTTGGAATCATAACACAGTTTTGCTGACATTTACCAGTTTATCTAAGATCATATTGCTTCCAGACTTCACTCCCAGATGCAGTGCTGTATAACCCTTGTGGGTTTAGTACTTAGTTTTAATTATAATATAATCACTCCCAGCTCACATAAAAGTACAGTGGACCCCCGAGTTATTAGCATAATTCATTCCAGAAGGCTGCTCAAGTGCCATTACAGAACAAATTTTCTCCCTTAAGGAATAATGTCAAGTAGGTTAGTCCATTTCAGACCCCCAAAAATACACTTACAATATTACACTTAAATAATTGTACGATTTCGAGGTGCTTGTAACTTGGGGGTCCACTGTACATAGTTCTAAAACTAACATTAAAAATATGCTTCATAGTTATATTTATGGGGGAGTTGTTATCCTCGGTGCTAAACCTGTAAGGATTATACATTGCCTGGTGAATGGAAAGTACAGTGGACCCCTGGATTTCGTCATTAATTCGTTCCAGAATGCTGTTCAAGTGCCATTGTTCCCATAAGGAATAATGTAAATTATATTAGTCCTTTTAGACCCCCAAAAATACACTTACAAAAATATTTACATAATAGTTAGAGTTTGGAGCAGTACGACATCTGGGGTTCACTGTACTGTAATTAGATTTGATCTATGGAATTGGGTTTCTCCTTTTCCTTGGATCATAAGCACTTCAATTTCAAGGCATCCCCCCTGCCCCTTTCCTTCCTTGAAGTGTCGTGGGAAAATAGGATATTGCCAACTATGGTAAGAGGGCTTTTGATCTGATAAATTAGATCTTATTTTACTTTTTTCACTTCCTTGGGGTGAAATGAAGTTTTATTCCCAAATTTTTGTTTGTATTCCTTCACAATACTGCATTTATCTGAACAAATGATACAGTTTGCAGTTTTTATGTCCACTTTATGCCTCTTGTCATTAACTGATACCTAACCTTTGCTTTTTAATCCTTCCATTTCATTTCCTCTACAGATAAGAGCCATTATATCTCTTCTTCACCTCAGTAATGTTTGCCGTCTTTTAGACCTCATGGATACATTTTTATAAATGTGTTACCTAATGGTCTACTGCTTGCATTTGTATAATTCACTTGATGCAATCAGAATGGGTTAGCTACTGTTACAAACATTACTTAACTTACAAATAAGAGCAAGCACATGCCAGGGAGGCATTCAGATTCAATCCAAAGGGGGAGGATAAATCCAGTTCTTTGGATCAAAATCTCACCACCAGCATCATGGAAATGTCAGGTGACGAAAACCCTTCGTCTTCATGTATCAACCTCTCGCACACAATCATTTTAAACACTAAACTTGTCATGTTTACACAAACCTACTGTATGCTCAGGCCTCTAAACCTTCAAGCCTCCTTTACTCCTTTATATTTAGAAAATGCACCAAACCCATATGGGCCATAGTGTTATAAGGCTGAGGGAAGCTATTGGCAAAGGTTGTAGTGTGATAAACTTACGAGCTAACTAGGAAAATCAAAGTTTGTGTAAAAATAAGTTTGAGAAAAGAAAAAGGCTGTCAAAGGAAGGGCTTTCTAAACAGAAAGCAGGCAAAGAGCTCCCAGACCAAAAATTATATTTTGTAATAAATGGTACAATCAATTAAGTTTCATAAGGAGGCAGGGGCATTTTTCAATGTGGTAGCTATGAGCACGTTATGTGGCCAATATGCAATTGCAAGAGATTTATTATATTTAGGGGTGTGCTAAACCCATAGGGGTCATGCTACACCTGGTAAAACCCCTGTGGTTTAGCGCTTCTATTTGATTATAATAATAATAATACACCTGGTAAATGGGAGGCACTCAGGTTTGATCCAAGTAGTAGTGCAAGGACTGTTTCCCCAATGAGATCAACAAAATCAACTATCCCTCTCCCTTGAACCCTTCCTTGGATGGCTCCCTATCCCTCCTTCCTTTACATCCGAAATTTATACACCTTCTTAGGTACATGTACAACTTAATGGGAAAAATGTGCTGAAAGGGTGTACAGATTCTGTTGTACTAATTGAACTGTAAGGCTGATAAATCAATAATGCGAGTATTTCATTTACATATATTTACATTCCATGATTCTAAGTTATACCTATGTACATTCTTAATTTTTAAACTTTAATACAGGCCATACTATCAGAATAACTAATTTTTGAAAACTTAAGAAGCAAGTTTTCAAGCAGATATACTGATAGATCACAATTTATCACAAATATATATTTTCAACACATCTGATAATGAGAATTGTACTCTTCTTGAGATGTTTCCACCCTCAAATTTAATTAACTATTGTGAGCTAAAAACTCAATATACTTTAAATAGTCTGATCTCAAGAAAGATTTAATACATGAGAATGTAAAGAAATGATGATAGAGCATATACAATAAAAATAAATACTATAAAATAAATCAAAATATTCACACAAATTTTCGAGTTCAGTTACAAATTCCTGCACTTAATTAGTAATAATTTTGTACACATAAGTTGCAGAAGAACTTTGGCATTCACTGAATATTACAAAATTTGCTTACTATTTTTGAAACAAAACACTGATCCAGAATTACCTACTAAACTGCAATTTAAATCTTTTAAAATATTAAACTTTTAATTGGCAGTCAATCAAAATATGTCGTAGGGTATATTCTTTACTCTTATCTCAAATATATACTTTCCAAATTTATGATACCTAATATTGTTTAGCTGTGAAATTATATAAAAAATGTGACAGAGTGGAACCTCAGTTTTCGTAGGATTCGGTTTTTGATGACTTTTTCCGTCGAAATTTTGTCCCAGTTTTCGTACATCACCTCAGTTTTCGTAGTTGACAATGGTCCATACCAAACGCATCCACCTGCGTCACTCGGCCACTCAAGCAGCGAGTGACTCACTCTGCTTTTGTTTATCATTGAGTGAGCATCACCCCACACATTCAGCTGAAACATTTAGTAATAATCCATCATTTCTTGTGCTTTTTTACTGAGTGCGACTGCTAAATAAGCCACCATGGGGCCAAAGAAAGTTCCGAGCGTCAGTCCTTTGATAAAGAAGGCGAGAAACACGATAGAATTAAAAAAAGTCATAGATAAGTACGAAAATGGAGTACGGGTGGCCGATCTCGGCAGGATGTACGGGAAATCTGCATCAATGATCAGTTCCATTCTGGCGAAGAAAAAACAAATCAAGGAAGCTGATGTTGCTAAAGGGGTAAATGTGCTAATGAAACAGATCGCAAACAATCGAAGATGTTGAGAAGTTGTTGGTGTGGATCAACGAAAAACAGTTAGCGGGAGATAGTGTTTTGGAGTCGATAATTTGCGAAAAGGCAAGGCAGGCAGGTGCATGCGGATCTCGTAAAGAAATTGCCTGGAACGAGTGCAGTGACTCAAGCTGGTCCTAGTGCCAGTAAAAGACAAAGAAGGGAAGTAAACCCGGAGAGGGCCTTGATACCTGAAGTCCTTATGGAAGGGAATTCCCCTTCCAAACAATAACCTCTCCTTCCTCTCCCCTCCTCGCCATCTTCCATACGCCAACAAGTCTTCAATAAAGGTAAAAGTGATGTTAAATGTTCATTTATCCATTCCATTAGTCATTTATATTTATTTCTCATTGTTTTCTGTATGTAAAACTATATTCTCTATAAAATATATTCTTTTGTTATTATTTTTGGATGTCTGGAACGGATTAATTGGATTTACATTATTTTTTATGGGAAATATTGCTTTAGTTTTCATACAATTCGGTTTTCGTCAGACTTTCTGGAATGAATTTATCACGAAAACCGAGGTTCCACTGTATTTGAAAGTTGGTACAACTGTTTTGTTGCCATCTCTGGAAACAAATTTTGTTAAAAAAAAAAAAAATTTAAATAAATCAGATATTTCCACCCAAATTACTAAACTTAAAAAGAAAAACTTTTGTTTTTCTTTTTGGGTCACCCTGCCTCGGTGGGATGCAGCCGGTTCGCCGAGAGAAAAGAAAAAAAAATTCCACCCACAATGACTAATATTAATGGAGAGATACTTAAGTTTCCATAAAAAAATCATCCAATGGAGGATATATTACCATACACAACACAAACAGTCAGCTGAATTAGTAAAAAAATAAAAAATAAATGAAAAATATTAATGCATATGTATGTATTTACATATACAGTACTATATATACATACACTGTATAGTATAAATTATACTTAAATATTCCCATTTTGATAAATACTCTCAAAAGTGACTTCTGGTTATAAAATTAGGCAGCTGCATCATAAACTCATGCAAAATTTAATTGTAAATTAACAAATTTTGTTTAAATTGCAGCCACCATGCTATATACAGCAAATACAAGCTTTTCAGCTGATAGCTTATTTATGACCTTCCATATATAAAAATATTACCTCTTTTAAAACCAAGAAAAATATGAACAATTAAGACAAGTAATTACAATCTCCAAGCGCAAGTTATTTGCAATAACTCCTTACAGTAAAGTTTCCTCCTTTACACAAACACTTGTACCAGAACTTGTACTTTTACCTACCAAATGTGACAAACCAGTGAATTCTAATCCAATCATTTCTGCAAGGCACTCCCCTTTAATTCCTCTCACACACTGAGGAACTGTAAACTTGCCCAATCCCAAACACTGCAGTTCAACCTAATTTCTGCAGGGGCATTTGTCTGTATTCACATGCAGTAAAAAGATGTAATAATTACAAATTTTCTGAACACACTGCACGTTACTTTAATTCTACACTCAATATAAAAAAGAATTATATTCGGACGTTACTAAGAATACCCAGTAACAATTAGCTTAAAATAGGCAACAGTTTTAGCACCTCAACGAACTGGACACAAACTCACATCTATCTCATGAGATCAGTCAGAATGTGGAAAAGTGTGTATACTGCAAGTTAAAAAAATAAAAATAAAAGTTTACTTGCAGTTTCTGGGACAATAATTATTCTGGGGCTTACTAAAATATTTTCATCTATATTTCATTTCTTTGGGGTATTAGACAATTTAGCTGGGGTTTTATGTATCTTTTCCTGACTTCTGGTTACCATAGGTTTGTGACTCCACGTGTGAGAGCGAGTATGAACTCGAGCAGATTTTGGTATAGGTTCTTCTGAGGATTCGGTTTCAGTATCTGAAGTTCGCTTACGTTTAGATGTTGGCACCTTTGGAGGACCTTGGCTTACCGTTTCTGTGGTGCCACGATTTACAGATTTCAACACACGATTAGACGAGTCCATTGTAGAATTGCTCAAAGTTTGCCTACACTTGGTACTTGATCCCGCCTTTTCATCTTTACACTGTTCTTTCCACTCATTGTTATTGTTTGACGCAACAGGGTTTTGCTCTTTATTCTCAATCTCCATTCCTAATTTTACAAGAATATTAGATCTTGTTCTTCTTCTGTTATCACTTTTTTCTGTAGAAACGGTTACTGCCGAAATTTTTAGCCTACCATTTATCCCCTTGTGTTTCTTCCCTCTACCATCTGTTCCTGGACTTAGCGTACTGCTCGACACAACTGGTATCTGTATATCATCTTTCGCAAGTCTAGATTCTGTCCTGCTATCAGGTCTGTTCTCTGGTATGATTTCTGGCCTGTTCTCAGAGTTTCCTTCCAACTTGTTTTCTGATCGGCTTTCTGGTCTGTTTTCTGATCGGCTTTCTGGTCTGTTTTCTGATCGGCTTTCTGGTCTGTTTTCTGATCGGCTTTCTGGTCTGTTTTCTGATCGGCTTTCTGGTCTGTTTTCTGATCGGCTTTCTGGTCTGTTCTCTGATCTACTGTCTGGTCTATTTTCCGACACATGTTCAGACATGCTATCAATATCACAAGGGGATGATGCTGGTAAATTCTGAGTAGTTGGAGGTAATACCCTAGAAGGTGGATTATGTGCACTATGGCTAGACAAGTTATCACCTGAAGTACTAGGAATTGAATGTATACCAGCACAACCACATTCAGAGCAACCCACTTTAGTTGTTTCAGTATTAATCACTGCTTGATTATTATCCCTCTCACTGTTATTATGATCCCCACAACCCACACTACTACTATTCTGATAACTGTTTGTACACTCGTGGAAACTCTCTTGTACACCATGCTGGTTAACTTGTTGACTAGTCTGCCATTTTTCTGGGAGACGTTCTTTTATGCGAAGAACACCTCTGCTACCTTCAAGTCGTGTTGTTTGGCTTTGGTTGTACATGTGCACTTGCACTAGTGCATCTCTGTTTCTGTCTTCTTCGGTTGATGGTAGTCTAGTAGTAGGTTTAGGGGGAGACCCTTTCTTCATTCCTTTCTGTTGTAGCAACACCTGAAAAGAAAAACTACTACAGTAACATCTCAAGTTTCAGGTTAAATTCAAAAAGATTTTAAAACTTTGAAGTATGCATTAAATCATTAAAAGTGAATATAATGAATTATTCCAGATAGGCAGAACAGAGAGAAAAGGGCCATAAGCAAGCATTTTTACATTATTATATCACAATCCCGTAAGGCGTTTCGCCTTATGGCGTTCTGTTAGTACAGCGATTTCAAATTATGACCAAATCTCGCTATATGGCAACCCATCTTACTAATACGGCATGCACCACCCAGTTTGTTTACATTCTACATGAGCACATCTTTCTATTATGTCTGGAAACTTTCCAAAATTTCAAGTGTTTTAAAGTTATTGTATATTTTACATGTGCTCTGATAATAATACTTGTGTACCTGTACCTAAATATACTTACACACTGTGCTGGCATGTAGGTACACATTAAAATAACTAAGAGTGTCCCCTCTAGTCTTAACGCCATAGTAATACTAATAGTACGTAATAATAATCACTCTTGGGCACATTAAATGTCTGATTTTACGTTAATATAGATATTTTCATTAATCCATCTATGATATTTTCTTCAAAATTATACAAGAAACACATTACATAGCATATAAACAAGAAAATGTATTAGTATGGTATGAAAATAATAATGACCTTCATTGGACAAATAAGAGTAGAAATTCTAGTTAATAACTTGCCGGAGTGAGATACACAAAAGGAAGTGTTGAATAAATCCAGTGAAAGGCAGGGGTGCCATTGACACAATCTGAAAACACTTACTATCGACAAATGATAGCTCCTTAATCCTCCACCAGCAGATACAGTAAGTATAAAAAATATTACTACAACAAAGACAGGCAAGAGAGGCCTTGCAGAACTACATATGAAAGAACTGAAATTCACAATACCAGTGAACTTCAATTCTTTGAACTATTTTTTGATTAACCCCTGATGAAAATTTTCAATGTGTATTTATCACTTCACAAACCTTGTCATTGATGAGTCTTTCACACTTTTCAAGGGTAGACTGAGGTTCAAGCAGTATATACCAAGCAAAAGGAAATGCAACAAACCAATTAATGCCCACTTTTATTTTTCATCGGGTAAATAATACAGAAATACCAGGTCACAACACCTGCAGTGCACCTGTGCCCCCGAGCTGATCACAATTACCCTCTTGTTTAACCCTTAAACTGTCCACACGTAGATATACGTTCACTCGCGAAAGTGACCGAATATTTTGAAAAATAAAAATCTTTTTTTTCTAAAAATGAAGAGCACATTTTTATAAATAGGATAGGCTAAAAAAAACATTTTAGGGCCAGTACTTACCGAGATATAAGCCCGTGAAGTTGGTGCTAAATGATGTGGTGTCGGCAAAATGGAGCACTGCCGCTTGCAGAAACAAGAAACATTTATCGTTTTTTCCATTTTTTCCATTTTCTGTTGTTTTCATCCTATGATAATAATGTTTTGATGCAGATCTATTCATTTCATTGCCAATTCTTGTTTAGACACAAATATTTGTTACTGAATTAGTAATCATACTGTCACAAACACACATGTTCACACTGATAAATAAATTTGCACACCTGGTTCAATCACTTACTATTGTTTACATATATATACAAGGTATTTACAGGTCCTATTTATGTTTCTAGAAGTCCACCACTGTATGATACTCGAAGAAGCATGGATTCATACAGAGTGCCACTCCACATTGCTGACACATGAATCGTGTGTCTTTTCGCACTTGGGGTCGCTGTGTACTGTAAGCACACACAACACACTTTTTCTGAGAGTACTTCTTCTTTGGAGTAGATGGTAATGGTATCAGGCAGTGACAGTTAGGGATAATTCGGTTGGGCACTTCCCCCTCTGGTTGTGGAGTGACAGGTCGCTGTTGTGGAGTGACAGGTCGCTGTTGTGGAGTGACAGGTCGCTGTTGTGGGGTGACAGGTCGCTGTGGAGTGGCAGGTATAGGTGTGGTACCATACTTTCTCCCTATCTGCTTGATGACATTTAGGGTGAATTCTGCATATCATTGTCGCTTCCCAGTCTTTATTTCATACATGTTGAAGGCATTGAGCATTGCAATGTCCACAAGGTGGAAAAACACTTTTATATACCACTTGCGACTCCTACGCACACAGTCAACAAAGCCTATCATCATGTCACACTTGTCGACTAGTCGCATACTGTTTGTATAGTCGATGACAACAGCTGGCTTTTCAATAGGTTGATTGTTGAGCGTGCTCATTCTGTCTGTTTGTACCATCTCGTTTCTGTGGATGGTTGACAGCAATGTCACGTCCCTTTTGTCATGCCATGACAGTGCCATGATGTCATTGGCATGAAACGCCTGCACTACACTTCCTCCAGTGAACTTTGGCAAAGTATAGTTGAAAATAGTCTAACTCTGTAGACTCATTTGTGATGAGACAGTGTGGCATGATGCCACTTCCACTGCCATCAAAATTGAAAGGATGTGGCACGAATGGTGTATGTTCAGTCCACTTCCATTCACGATCAGATGGTGCAGGGTGGACCTGTGGCATGGGACGTGGGGAAGCAGGAGGGACGGGAGTGGGGCCAGCACATGATTGAGAGGGTGCCTCGTGGTCCTTTGTCTGTCCACACACCGCGCCACGAGGTCCAGGCACCATGCCACCCACCACCTCTTCCTCCATCCCAGCATACTCTCCTTCATTATCACTTTCACTATCAGTGGCTGGGGTTTTGGATCGTGAACTGCCACGACCCTTGCCTCTGACTGCATATGGCACACTGCCTGAACATAGATAATGACGCCCATAAGTACGTTTCACTGGGGAATAATGATAATCACAGTCACTCGACGAATCGTCTATGGACATAAAATCGATTTCATCATTGTCACTTATATCACCTTCACTATCGTTACTATCATAACACATGGAAAATGCTAATTTCCTCTTGCGGAGCTGCCTTTGGGTAGTAACACTAGAAACCCCAGAGGTGCTGGGCTGAGGGTCTGTGGCCACACTGGCCACACCAGATGTGCTGGGCTGAGGGTCTGGTATGGCCACACTGTCCACACTAGCCACACTGGCCACCCCAGAGGTGATGGGCTGAGGGTCATCTGGGTTGTCATCAATAGTTTCACTAATTCCTTGATTATTAGTGGCTATATCACTGTCAAATCCACTAAGCTCGCTTTCTCTATCACTTTCCGAGAATAGTAGAGTGTTAATACGACGAGGCGTGAGTGAATCACGGGGGTGTGCCATGATGTTGACCCAAGATGGAGCTGAAACTAACTGGGGCTACCATGCGGTACCCTGGTGTCCCCGATTTTTTTCATACTGCGCACACTGAGGGCGCAGACCCATTCTCTCATGTCTAGGCGACTCAGGCCTATTGCACTAAATTTGAACGAATGTAAAATAAAACGTAGATATACGTTCGGTCACTTTCGCGAGTGAACGTATATCTACGTGTGGACAGTTTAAGGGTTAAGGAATGGCGATCACTTTCTAACAACAATTTCTACTACAGACAAGAAGAAATCGACTCAGGAGATGTGTTATGTCCATGCACACACAAGGCAACCAGCAAAGTGCAGACACTCATTTTATTTGAGAAGTGTAAAACGCCGCTGTGTATGTAGCCGTGTTTCAAGGAGTTCCAGGCTGCAACAGTTCTAGGAGCATGACCAGTGCCTGTATATACGTATGTAAATATTAGAACAGCAATAATGTGAAGCATCTGTACCTCTTTGTTTATGAAGTTTTGTCAACAATGTACCATGACACTATTAGAGTGGGTATTGTGTTACATACAACAGGTGGATACATGTAAGTACATTGTGCATTATAGGGATCTCATGGGCCACAAAAATGACTGGAAAATATATATATATTTTTTTTTAGAAGAATGTGTAGCATGCGGCAGTCAACAACGTTGCCATTGGCTGGCGAGTACAAATAGGAAGCACATCTGTCTCGCCCTAAGCAGACAAATCAAACCTCCACCATGTCTTGCATCAAATGACCCACATGGGTTTAGCACCGAACATGGATTAAAAACACATTGCTATATCTCGGTAAGTACTGATGCGATTTTTTTTCATTACCACCAGGAAAATATACTTTTAATCTATAATATATTTTTGGGCATTGAGAGCAATTTTAATTTACGGGGTTTGGATAGTGAAAGAGTTAAAATTACATAATACGTACTATGATGGTGCACAGCAACTGATTACAATGTGCAAGACAGGCCAAATTACAGCCAAACTGCTTCTTCACTATTTTATTACCTTTACTAAAACAACTTACCTCTCTCTTCGGTCGTCCTGGTGGATCTAGGAAAACTGTAACAGCACTAGTGTTATCAGCACGAAGGTTAAGTTTCATATAACGACCAAGGGCTCCCAATACAACAGATCGAGATGGATTCACCCACAGCCGTTGCTACAATATATTTAAATTAGATTTAGTACATACATTAACATCTGTATTACATTAACACACATACGTATACAGTAAACCCACTCAAAAAGTGAAAGATATGCTCCTGAATATCAGAGCCCTGTGAAAATTAGCTCTATGTAAAATGAAGAACGTGGGGGAATAATAGGGTTACTTTTCAGTCACCAAATTTGCCAAACAACTTTCCTTAACTCTTTCTTTCACTGTCTCATCTGTAGATCTAAGTTACTGACATCAGGATCACTTACAAAGATCTATGTTTTGAGCTCAGCTTCCTCAGGTAAAGTGTGAGCAGTACATTTTTCCTAGACGAGAGAATGGGTCTGTGTGGAAAGTATGCACAGTATAAAAAAAAATCTTACCCCATGCAGTGCATGATGAGAAAAACAAAACTCTTAACCTTGTTTTTGGTTTGAAATAGCAAATCTGAGGCATTTTCTAGGGTGGTTGTTATGGTTTTACTGGCTATTTCTTGGTCTTATTTGATAGAATGGAAGACATGCTACTAAAATAAGAGATGATTTTGGTTGGTTTCAGAAGTACCTTGAAATTGGGCTCAAATTAGCATAAATATTAGATTTTTTAATGATTTTCCTGAGAACAGGTAAGGCCCCCTTGGTCGTTTTGTGAGTTTTTATGTTTAACTCAGTTAATGGGATCAATCATTCCTGGTTATATTTTTTTTATTTGAGAAAAAGGGAAAATCTGAGATTAGTGATGAGTACAAAATGGAGGGCAAGTGTAATAGAAGATGGCTGCAGATGTGATTAATGAGCAGAGGAAATGTTGCTCGAGTGCCTGGAATGTCTACGTTGTTTATTTTGGACCTTTTTTTTAAATAAATCTTTTAATTTTGTGTAAAATCAGCCAAATTAATGACTCCTGTGCACTTTATAGGGCAGTTCTAATAGTTGAATGGGTGGTTTCTTGTGTTCAATTGATAGATTGGAAGGCATACTAGAGAAATGGCTAAGAATTTGGTCAAACTGAGCAATGGAATTGGTTTAAAATAGGATTCAACAGGCAAAACTGCCAATGGGTAAACTGAACCAACCACTAACTTTGCGCATGTGTAATTCTGTAAGCTATCTATCAAATTTTTTGGAGTCATTACCTTCAGAAAAAGATTCTCTACTAGTATTTAAAAAAAAAAAAAAAAAATGATAATTTCAAGACTTCTAACAGTGAAGGGGTTAATATTCTACTAAGTAAAAATTACTAATCTATCTCACATTTTGTTAAGTTGTTATATTGTTATTAGAAGCATTTACAAATCTGTGGGGAGGGTTAACATGGGACAATTGGGATAAGTTGGATGAAGGTTTTTCAGCTGAAACACTCGGTACACCTCAACTTACAATAAGTCACATTTCCTAACCAAACTGTACCACACGTAGCAGCTCATTGCATCTACACCAAACAAATGTATACAATAGAACCCCCGTATCCACGGATTTTGTTTCTGAGGTGTCAGTTATCCACAGTTTACAGTGGCCCTAAAATAACCTTTAATTTTGCTTAATAATGGTACCAAAGCACAAAAGTAGTAATGGTGGCAGTTCTTCAAAGCCTAAGAGAAGCCGTGAAGTGCTTCCCATCAGTGAAAAAGTGCTAATTCTCCACTTACTGTGCGTAATTTATCAATTAAACTATCAAAGGTATGTATACAAACGAAAAATGACATATATAGGGTTTGCTACTATCCACGATAGGTCTTGGAACGTATACCCCATGGATACGGGGAGACTACTGTACCTTTACTTAATTTGAAAAAGTAATAACCTAGAAAATAAAGCAGGTAATACTAACAAACTGTAAGAGGTTGTGTCAGTGAGAAGTGAGGAGAGTTTTCAACTCTGGCTTTAGCTCTCAGCAATAGTTTAGGATCGTTGGTTCTATGTTCAACTCTTCAATACATATATCAATTGTCTGCATAACTTTAGGGACAGCAGCTTGCAGAAGATTTGCCAGTATATCTTCCTTCCTTTTATTAGCCATATAAATACTACTCTATGGAGGAATTTCTGGAAAAATGTCCATGTTTGGGCTGTCAGCCTGTGTTTTGACAGAGCTCCAGTCACAACACAACTCTCTCATATAAGCATTTATTCACAATTCATCAGTTACTAATAGTATATTAAACAATTGTAGAAATACAGCTAAGTATGTTAATCATTGTTAAACACATGTAAATGTGAATTTAAATTATAAAAATGGGTTACTAACGTTTGGCATTAATTCAAATAAAATCTTCGTCTTCTATTGAACTTTTATGAACTCTTGGTATTAATGCACTGAATACTGTACCCCTCTTCAAACCTTTTCTACACTTCAAACCTTTTCTACATATGTTTTATGTAAATTAAGTTGTATAAAGTCTGGAAACTGTTTAGTCTAGTGGACATGACTTACTTGCTTAGCAGAATGGTAAAAGGCCAGAGAACACCACTTGTGGCTTAGCCAGTAGACAAACAACCTACGGAGTTGCTACCCAAAATTCACTTTATATATACAGTGGTACCTCGAGTTACGATGGTCCCCAAAATCGCCCTTTTATGTAAGTTTATTTTTTTAAATGCTTTTGTAAGTATATTTTTGGGGGTGTAAAAGGACTAGTCTATTTTACATTATTCCTTATGGGGATAAATTCGTTTGGTAATGGCACTTGAACAGCATTCTCGAACGAAAAAATATCGTAACTCGAGGTACCACTGTATACAGTGGACCCCCGAGTTTCGTAAAAACTTCACTCCTGAAGTCTGCTCAAGTGCCATTACCGAACGAATTTACTCCTTAAAGAAAAATGTCAAGTAGGTTAGTCTATTTCAGACCCCCAAAAATACTTTTCCACAAGCACTGACAATATTATACTTACATAAATGTACGATTTCCGGGGTTTACGAAACTCGGGGGTCCACTGTATATATATAAAAAAATTTTTTTAGGGCTCACTATCAAGGTTTTTAGTACCCAAAAATTTGCATGTACAACAGCATACTCTTTCAATTATGTTTATGCAAAATTGCATTATGTGATATTTCTTTAAGAGGGTTTACTATACTTTTTTTATCATTAACACACTGGCTGTTCAGGTCACCCTGCCTTGGTGGGAAACAGCTGATGTGTTAATAATAAAAAAAGTATAGTAAACCCTCTAAAGAAATATCACAATGCAATTTTGCATAAACATAATTTACTATATGTATATATAAAATACTTCAAGATTCCAATTATCAACATTAAAAAAAAACAGTTAATCAGCTTCAGAGCTTATCACCTTCACTAGTGGGTATAGTAGATTTCTTACCTTACCGCAAGAGTTAGGGACACCAAGATAGTGTTTTTCATTGTTTCTCTCTGCTTGGTGGGCTACATTGACAGCAGCATCTGGAGTCAAGACATTCCAGAGACCATCAGTGCCAAATATAAGACATCTATGACGGGTTATGTCAATGGGCATGACGCAGACATCAGGCTCAGGCGAAACTACAAACTGGTCATTCGTTGCATTGTAACTCCAAAGGTCCCCTGTTACAACAATTGATTTATACTTAAATCTTTTATGAAAAGATATTTCATTATTGTCAAATATAATTTACACTCAATCAGCTTCACAAACAATATACATGTACAGTGGACCCTCGGAAATCGAACACTCCCAACTCGCCTATTATGTAAGTTTATTATTGTAAGTGCTTTTATAGATGTATTTTTGGGGGTCTGAAACGGACTAATCTAATTTACATCATTCCTTATGGGAATAAATTTGTTTGGTAACAGCACTTGAACAGCATTCTGGAATGAAGAATGTTCGATTTCCGGGGGTCCACTGTACTACAAACAGTTTTATAATGCTAAACTAAAACTGCAATGAGTATATTAAAGCTAAAGAAAAACACTTCAATGTCCATTGTTTGAATAGGAGACGTACTCAACTTCAGTATATTATGAAACAATAGCAAACACCTGGGGTTCTAAACCCAAATACAGTGCAGTACTTACATACAGCAAACAAATCTGTTAATAGTAATTATCATTCAACAAATGTTAGTATATTTACTGGTGGGAGCAACAATGCACTAGTTTTATCTGGGATAACTCATAATGTATTCAAGCTTTTCTTGAGCTCTACTGCATAAATCATCTCTACATATCTTGCAGTAAAATAAAGACAATAGACTTTTAAACTTGCCTAAAGATCGTGCTACTGCTAAGAATGGAATTTCATCCATGGGAGTCGATCTACGAACAGGACCTTGGTGTCCAGACTTGGGTCTGTTCCACACAACACGTGGAACACCAGATTTGTTGATAACTTTCCCTCCACATTCTGTAATGCGTGTTTTCTCTAATACACTCTCTGGCTTGTGATCACGAGTCAAGGCTTCACCATGCCAGCTTCCATCTATAAAGAAAAGTATGATTGCTATAAGATAAAGGAAATCTTAAATTTGTACCAAAAACATGAATAAGCTAAAAATATCATTCTATTAATCATCTGTAAATCCAGTCTTGAACTAATTAAGTGGATCCAACACAAAGTAATCCCCAGATGACTTTGTATCACAATGGTCAAAGCAACTGGATAACAAATAAAAGAATCTGGGCACTGAAAAACATTAGCAAATGCTCTTACACTTTACACCTGGGTGTTAGTCTGCTACTGTGAATCACATTCTCATGTAGAAATAAGGATGTGGTCCTTATAAGGTCCCACAGGAAATGATAAATCCCACAATGATTCAAATTTGCCAGAAGGAATAAATTAAAATTAAGACATCAGCTATATCTCACCAAGGCATGTGTGAGGGAAAAGCCTTTAAAAGAGATGGATGTGGGTGTTCAGAATACTTGGAACCATTAGCATGTTACCGCTTGCACTACCATCTAGCAGGCTGGGGCTAAACTTGTTTCCTCGGGTCTGATTTGCTTTAATTTCTACTCCTGGTAGTATTAACCTTACCTGATGTGGGCTGAAGTTTGGAGAATCACTTCACCTCCACTCTTCTCCTGATCAGGTAAGGTGATCTACCAGGAGTATTGCTATTCTTTGTTACTGATTTACCTGGTTACCAGTAATGACACTGAAGTAGAATAGTACCACCCTTTGCTCTGCTGCTGGTCTGGTCAACCAGGGTAGACACTTAATAGTGAAGCAAGATCCCTGTCTACAGAACAAAGTGGGACATTACGACTCCTCATCTCTTTGAAATCTGAAGTGTGGTACTACGACCAAGTAGTGACAGGAATTCCAGAACATTGGACGAACACCGCCACCCAGGATAACCAACACCATTTCTTTTAAAACATCACAGATGACCATCCTGGGCATAAGATACTCCTCTCTCAACATCCTACTAAAACAGTGGCCAATTTTTATTTTATTTATTTTTAATTAAAATCCTTCCCCTGACAGCATGGCTACAAAAAAATGACACATTCACCATCATTCATTCAGTAGTTCCACAGTAATTTTCCTTATGCAAGAAAGAAGAGTGCTGAAGTCTTTTGCCCTTGACACTTACCGAGTTTTACCATTCTTAGAACCATCTGCAGCCTGTCTTGTTCTTATATGAAGTAGCTACAGTAATTCCAGTGCGCAGTTTTCAAACCAGACCCTCCAGTATTTTTGAGATATAGACGATGTACCTTTCTTGCCTGTATTTCAGGGAATACAGTCTCAGGGATTTTAGGCATTCCCAATAATTTAAGTGTTTCACTGAATTTATAGACACTGAAAGTTCTCTGTATATTTGTATAAAAATGCTTATTTACTAAGACACTTACAAGAGTGAATTTATACAACTCCACTTATGGCAAGTCATGTAAAATACTTTTGTCTTATAACCAAGGTTGCCTCACGACTGGCTATTTACAGTACATACATACTTTTGTTCATGATATCCTAAAATATGCCACGACTTGTAACCCTTCAATGAAATACTGGCCTTCATGCTGGAAGCCATACAACAGGCCAATAAAGGTTCTTCATGGATATTTTAACTGCTATTAATTAACATTTAAAGCTTACTTCTGTAAGTTAAAGTTTCCTTTACTTAATGTAAACTTGATCATGCCCTATGTGTGTGGAGTTTTCCAATAGATCCATCCTCAGTCTGTGTTGAGTGCTACTATATGACCCACTCAAGATAATGTCTATTCTGGGTTCCCAAAGACAAGCTTGGATTTAGAAAAAAGGGAACACTATTGTTTGTATTGTATTCACTACTGTTACCTTTCCAGTGCAAGTAAGTTTCATGTCTGCTATGCTTATGGCATCCTGTCTTATTTAATATGATTATTTAACTTTTTAAATTTTAAATGTATGTAGCAATTGCTACCGGTACCTCCTCCTCGTATATATGTCAATAGTAAACTGTACCAACAAATATATAGTTAAAACAATGTGGTTTTCAAAATTTTTTCTTAAATTTATATCTATGGCTTCTTGTTATCCCTATTGAAGGTCTTAAATAAGCTTGATTATTCTTTCATACTTTTAAACCTTATAGGTTATCATATCGACCTTTTTCCTCCTATCAGCCAGTGTTTCAAGCTTTTCATTACAATCATATCTCTAACTCTGGAATTCATTTTGTAGCTCCTCTCTCCTTTGGAGTTTGCTATCTGAGCCACATGTTTTTTTAAGGTGTGGACACCTCCCACCAGTTGCATGGGCTTAATTAATGCAAGTTGTATATATTTTTTTTTTTTATCAAATAACAAAACATGTGGTTTGAAAAGTACTATGACTTACTTGTAGCTTCACATCCAAGGACAATTCCCGAATCTCCCACATGGCCAATGTATATTTTCTGCCTGCGAATAAAAGCTACACTTGCTGTTGTTCCACTTGTGCTTGGCCAACCTGAAGCAGTTCTTGGCCACTGATCTGAAATAACAAATGTCAGGTTAATTATTAGTATATTTAGGGTAAAACTTGTGGGGCTCATACAGCATCTGCAGAATCGGAGGCAATCAAGTTCAATCCAAGTCCTTCACCAGTATTAAGTAACCTCCCTAGAGGGGTTCAGGGGGTAGAAACAGGAAGTGGGAACACAATGAGCCCTTTTCAGACAATTTAAATGAGAAAAAGAGAAAATAGGAATGGCATTCAGCCTAGGGAAAACAGATAAGACTAACAGGCTGCCAGAGACCATTATGAATTTAATACACAATCTTATCAGCATAAAATATGAAAAAAAGGTAACAAGAAAGAATTTTACCCTAACTTAAAACTTTTACGGTACGCTTTCAAGTTTTACGACATACTGTGCAAATCTGTTGCAATTTTTCAACAGTTATTACAAAAAACAAGTTCAAATTTGCCTTATTTGAAGGTCTTTACCATACCAGCCAAATGGGAAGCAAAGCATGCAGGTAGGTTAGTGAAAAGCAGTGGCGGCTAGAGTATAGGCACTGCGGAACTGCAGCACCCCTTATATTCACTCGATATTATCAATAACATTCAATATAATGAGTTTTTTTCTTTAATTCTATTTTTGTACTTTTACATTATATAATCCTTAAGCTTAATGTCAGTAGCCATCCCCTAGTACATGAAAAAATTACAAAAATCCTTGTATGGAACTGTGCGCTTCACAGTTCCAGTGACTCTGTGTTTGGCTGTTGTGCGCATGCGCACATGTCCGTGATAAGACGCTGCAGGCTAGGGAGAGAGAGCACTGTCCCTGATGGAGTGCCGACCCTGTTGTACAAGTGTAAGGTATAATGTGTTTCTTTTTGACTCAGCGACGTGTGTTGTTCTTAAAAACCATGTATGTACCATATTCTTCCTCACGTATAATTTTTTTTTTATATATGCTTGTTTCATTTTACACAATATTAAAACAATGGCTAAAAATTTTCTGAAGCAGCACCTCCACTAATTTTAGCTACAAGTAGTTATACCAACACTCTTATATGGGTGTGAAGCATGGGTGGTGAATGTTGCAACAAGGAGAAGGCTGGAGGCAATGGAGATGTCATGTCTGAGATCAATGTGTGGTGTAAATATAATGCAGCGAATTCGTAGTGTGGAAATTAGGAAGAGGTGCGGGATTACCAAGACTATTATCCAGAGGGCTGAGGAGGGGTTGTTGAGGTGGTTTGGACATGTAGAGAGGATGGAACAAAGTAGAATGACTTCAAGAGTGTATAAATCTGTAGTGGAGGGAAGGCTGGGTAGGGGTCTTCCTCAAAAAGGTTGGAGGGAGGGGGTAAAGGAGGTTTTGTGGGCGAGGGGCTTGGACTTCCAGCAAGCATGTGTGAGTGTATTAGATAGGAGTGAATGGAGACGAATGGTTTTTGGGACCTGACGAGCTGTTGGAGTGTGAGCAGGGTAACATTTTGTGAAGGGATTCAGGGAAACCAGTTAATTGATTTAGTTGGACTTGAGTCCTGGAAATGGGAAGTACAATGCCTGCACTTTAAAGGAGGGGTCTGGGATAGTGACAGCTGGGAGGGACTTATTCTCAGCTGTCGTATCTGAGCGCCTCTGCAAAGACTGATTATGTATGAGTGTGGTGAAAGTGTTGAATGATGAAAGTATTTTCTTTTTAGGGATTTTCTTTCTTTTTGGGTCACCCTTCCTCAGTGGGAGACAGCCGACTTGTTGGGGAGGGGGGGGGGGAACAAAAAACTATAAACTTTAATTTTGTTGTTGGGTAAGGTGTGGTTATATTTAACCAAGTCACCAAGCCTGCTGCCTGATGATGCTGGTAATTTAGATATTCAGTGACTTTCATGGATATTAGTTAAATGTAGTCAAGAAGACTTTCTTTTGATTCTTAATCCATGATAACATGAGAAAGCCAAGCAAGAGCTGTCACTGAGGTTCTTTGGAATCTGGAAAAGCAGGTTGCATTAGGTCTATATATATTTTCATTGAATTCAGATTTTTTTTGACAATATTTTTGAGGCAGTTGACAGATATAAAACTTTTAGAATCCTCTGGCACATTAATGTATTTTAGGGTCTTATATTCGCATGGAGCTTCTACTGGTGTGGGTCGCATTCTGGGGGACAAGACTGAGGACCCCAATGGAAATAAGACATACAGGGTGGCTAACCCTATGGGGTTAAATATCCCAAAAAAATCTTATCTTACTCAAGTTTAATCAAACAAGTGGCATCTCAGATGATTTTTCTCATATTGTGTTCATACACTGTGTTGCAGCTCTGAGATGCTTTTGTATGAGTAAATTTAAACCTTAATAAGGAATCTTTATATGAACTATATCCTACAAAAAAATAATACAGTAGTATTATATTTGTTATATTATTATACATTTCTGTATTATATATTTTCTATACCATTACTATATATTTTCTATTATGAATTACATTATATATTACAGTATAATTATATATTTACAGCATAATTACATTATATTACAGTATAATTGCATTATATTACAGTATAATTGCATTATATTACAGTATAATTGCATTACAGCCTAATTGCATTATATTACAGCATAACTGCATTATATTACAGCATAACTGCATTATATTACAGCATAATTGCATTATATTACAGCATAATTGCATTATATTACAGTATAATTGCATTATATTACAGTATAATTGCATTATATTACAGTATAATTGCATTATATTACAGTATAATTACATTATATTACAGTATAATTACACTATATTACAGTATAATTGCATTATATTACAGTATAATTGCATTATATTACAGTATAACTGCATTATATTACAGTATAACTGCATTATATTACAGCATAATTGCATTATATTACAGTATAATTGCATTATATTACAGCATAATTGCATTATATTACAGCATAATTGCATTATATTACAGCATAATTGCATTATATTACAGTATAATTACATTGCATTACAGTATAATTACATTGCATTACAGTATATTACATTATAATTCATAATTACATTATATATTAAATTTATTATAGCGGGGCCTGGAATGTGAGTGATTATTGTAATAAGTGTTCCAGGTAATATAATGTTGTACATTAAAATACATGTATAACGTTAAGAATAAACTAGAACAATAAGCTGTGTTAGTAATGTGGTGGAAGCAAGTACTGAATTATTACTTTGCTGACAAGGCGTATACTCAAGAATTTTCCCCTCGTCGCCTTCCAGTGCATTACTTTCCTTTTTATGCTCAAACGGATATATATATATATATTTTTTTAGCTTTACTGTGTAAATATTATATAGGTGTTGTGGATATGGGGCGTTTGTTTACGCTGCCATCAACTCACCCAACACCTTCCACATGGCCATGTGAGTCCTCAGGAAGCCTTCCTTGATGGCAGACAACACCTCCTCGTCGTGGTCAGACCAAAACGTCCTCAAGCTGACGATATTATCCATCAAATTATCCTTGGCGAAATGCGCTGCCTCTTTCCCGCCATGGCCATCGAAAATCCCAAAGAAGGCGTACTCGATGTCCTTCTTGTCATGCGTCCTCTGGTACGCCACCTGAAGCTCATCTTCCATGTACTTCCTGTCACCTTGGTGTAAATACGCTGAGGCACGGAGGTTGACACCGACACGGCTGGCACTGGGCATGGCTCATACACTTCACAACTACGTCCTGCCTCGGCACCATAACACAAACCGTTTGAGGTTTCGAATGTGATTGGTGGAGCCGCCCATGACGTCACGCCCTGGCGTTCCAGTACTCTCCGTCTCTCTAGCGCCCCGAACGCGCGATAATAATCAATCGTTTTGCCTGTTATTTTTTTTTTTAGGTGGGGGAGGGGGAAATGAGTATGATACCATGGGTATACGTGTGGTTAAATGTGACATTCGCCCCGGGGTATTCATGCGATGACTAACTCGTTTAGTTAGTTGGTTTACGTAATGTGAGTCACGCAACTTTCACTCCAGGGAAAACACAGGCTTTGACATGCTCTTCGGCACATGTCATCATTGATAAGCGAAACGTGTCATAGCTTGTGAGTTTAACCACATTTGAACGTTGTATGCTATATCGTCTATGAAATAAATTGCACACTAGGCTCAATGGAACAAATACAGTACATGGGAAAGCTGGAAGAGTGAGATGAACAGATATATGAGTAAAGAATTCTGGGTGCCAGTTAAACCTGACTTATCAAGTGCCAGTAACTATACCCAGCTAGGAAGATGTCTTCATGCTGGTGAAGGGCTCTTGGTCCAAGGAATTGAAGCTAACCTTGTCTCTTCTTGCCTCTCATTTCCCTAGCACTATGACCCCTACGTGTTTAGGCCTCTCCCGCATCAATATAATAAAACAGTAAATGGACTGGATTCCTATATCAGAAATCTGTCTTACGAAGACAGGTTGAAGGCGCTGAATTTACACTCTCTGGAAAGACTTAAAATTAGGAGGATGTAAATAATATGATGAAAATATCCAATCAAAGGACGACTTGACAAAGCTCCTGGAGAGCGAAACGTTGCCACAATAAAATGTTGCATTAGTTTCACTTGTATCCTTGTACGTAATATATTGTCGGTAATTCCACCAACATTATTACGATGACAATAATGATCCCATGTATGAGAAATCTTTCCTACGAGGATAGACTGAGGGGCCCTGAATCTGAACTCAAGAAAGACGTACAATTAGGAGGATATGATTGAGGTGTATAAATGGAAGACAAGAATAAAGGGGATACAAATAACCTGCTAAAAATATCTAACCAAGACAGGACTCATAGCAGTATACCAGGAGTATACCTGGAGAGAGTTTCGGGGGTCAACACCCCGGCGACCCGGTCTGTGACCAGGCCTCGTGGTGGATCACATTTCATGTGTCATAAATTTTAATACTGCATTAAGACACTGACAAGACTTTTATTATACTCTAAAATTAAATCTGAATGACACCATTGAACAGAAGCAGAGCTAAAGAATTAGACACATGGACAACATCTGGGTATCTTCATTTGTAGACGTTTCGACCGCTCCCATGAGCAGGATGTTTGTGTAATGTACACTGAGATAGTAAATTAGTGTACAGTGTCATGGTAAATAAGTGTACACTGTCATGGTAAATTAGTGTACACTGACATGGTTAAATAGTTCACACTGTCATGGTGAATTAGTGTACATAGTGAATTAGTGTACACTCAGGTAGTAAATAGTGTATGCTGACATGGTACTACTGTGTACATAGAGACTGGGGTAAGTTACAGACAAGTTGAAACAAAACTGAACAGGGAGAAGCATGACAACTCACATTAGAACTTATCTAGCAGCTAGGGGACACCTGTATGTCTGGTGAAGGAGAGGTTACACACACACATGCTAGAACTAGCTACACCTGTCCCAGTTTACACTACAGTTACTGTAGTACTCTGTTTTTATGTACATTGTATGTTTTAAGATTATGTTCATACATAAATATTGTCAACATTACCGACCTTATTACTTCCTCGTTTTTCAATATTATAAGCTTAAAAAATTGTTGGAAATAGGACCTAGGAATGTGTGTTGCATACTATATAAGTATGGGATAGATTCATACAGAAAACGTGCAGCGCTGAATGACCCACACTGGTTTAGCACTTCCTGTGAGAAGGTATTCAGGCTCATTTCAGGAAACTGGAGCACAGATCCAATTCCCTAGATCAAGAGCCCCTCACCAGCGTCAAGGAACCTCCCCTTGAGGGGATCCCCGAAGGAGGCTCCTTAATGCCGGTAAGTTCTTGATCCAAGAAATTGGACTTTGCCCTTTTCCTGGATTGAACTTGATTGTTTCCCAGTCCCCCAAGTGCTATATGACCCCACGGGTTTGGCGATCCCCAATAATAATAACCAATAATAATAATAATAATAATAATAATCTTTATTTCTACAAGTACATGGTACAGTTTATGTAAACAAGCCAAGCTGACATCAGTGACATACCTTATAGAAAACTCCTGGTTATCTACAGCATTTCGGGCAACTTAATTTAATGTTGTCTCCCAGGATGCGACTCATACCAGTCGACTAACACCCAGGTACCTACTTACTGCAAGGTGAAAAGAAACAGCAAGTGTAAGGAAACACGCCCAGTGTTTCCGCCCGTGCCGGGGATCGAACCACTGACACTCAAAGTGTGAGCTGAGCGCGCTGCCAACCTCGCAACATTGAGGGAAGATTTATTTTGGAGACGTCTCGCTCACAAGAAACTCCTACACTCTCCATTAACATACCCAGCCTTCTTATAAATAGGATGCACCAGTTTTGAAAGTTTGAAAACGATCGGAAGAGGCGTTCTCACGTTATCACAGGGAAACAAAATCCGGGAATGATCTATATAACATTGACCAGAGGGCACTTTGCCCGTGCCAACAGTTGCACGACCCTTTAACTAGTTATTGTGCCACATTATATATATGTATATATGCAGTTTTATAACTGTAGTGTAAAGCACCCCTCTGGCAAGACAGTGATGGAGTGAATGATGATGAAAGTTTTTCTTTTTCGGGCCACCCTGCCTTGGTGGGAATCGGCCGATGTGATATATATTATATATATATATATATATATATATATATATATATATATATATATATATATATATATATATATATATATATATATTCAAGCTGAAGAGATGTTATATATATATATATATATATATATATATATATATATATATATATATATATATATATATATATATATATATATATATATATTCAAGCTGAAGAGATGAGTCTTGTTAGGTTATCAACGGAAACAATGGATGAAGGAAGAAAACAATTTAGGTACCCACTTACAGATACTCCTTCGGCATTGTATACCATTCACGTACAACATGCCAAATAATGCCCCTACTCCCCCGGAAAGACCTACGGTAATAATACCCAAGGTTCAGTGTGGGTTCAGGTAAGTTGAAACATTACGGCAGTCTGTATATTACACGATCGACACCATGCCCAGCCCTTCTAGGGTAGGGTAGGTGCCACAGCTAGAGCTTGCTACCATCTGCAGCTCGCAAGACTGCCCTTCCCGTCAGCCTCCCTGGGGCGGGGAAGATGGCAGACCAGAGTGGCCTAGCTTCTCCCTTCTGGCCCCGTGCTGGTGGGGATTGTGGCTAGGCCTGGGGCCAGTTGGTCCCAACGATGAGGGGGTACTTGTACCTCCTCCCATGGGAGACATAGGTCTCTGATACTCCCCTGACAGGTAGCCGGAGCCGGGTCGCCATCTGGAATAGACCCAGGCTGGGAGAATTCCCGGCAAATCAACACCTCCACCTGTAGATTACAGGCACACAAGGAGTCTAGGCATTCAGTACTAACAATTTAGGTGAGAGGGTTATTTCTATGTATCCTCAGCTCAACTGAAATGAAACCTTTAAAACTACTGTAGCTATTGAACCATATCTACATACTGAAGTGTCCCAGCTTAGGCTGACTGGTTACATTACCTCATGTATACAACCACAATGTGTGATGTAAATGCCTTAGAAAATCATATACAGGAAACTCGGCTAGCTTTTGCTCTCACAATGCATGGTGACTTATAATTATAAAATAAGTTAGTAATGTACGATTGATGTATCCACTATCGTCAAGGAAAACATTCAACCAATATATACAATCTTGTTAAGAAAAACAATCAGGTGAGAGGAAAATTAGGTAAATGTATTCTGGATGAAGACTGAAACAAAAATGTCCCGATTATCTTCTGTACGTCATAGTTAATTAACGCTTGATTTTTATTAATCGAGGTGTTTAATAACCTATTTATAATTACCTATTTGTGGCTACGGAAACAGAGCCATGCTCATGTTATATTCAGTAATGCTTAGTAATGTTAACACAAGTATTGGTGGGGTTGTTTGTGTGCGCGCGGTGTGACGTCACCGTTGACCTGTAAACACGTGTTTGTATCAAGTTAATACCTGGACTATACCTGGAATAGTGATGTAATATTTCTTAGATTTGGGGGTGTTTTATGGTTCCTTCGGTATTATGCAGTTTTCATGCCTCTAGAAGCTTTTTTTATGATGCTAAAGGGGGTCTTTATACAAGGAATTGGACTCATCCTCCCCTTCCTTGGATTGAACTTGATGCCTCCTATTTCCCAGGCGCTGTGACCCCCCTTCAGGTGCAGTGCTTCCCCTCTAAATATAATAATAATAATAATAATTTCTGTAGTTCTTGGTTATAATAATCGTATAGTAGAGAGGGGAGAGGGATATATGAAGGCTTAAGCTAGAGGTACATAACTTGTGGGAGTGGATGGACAGTGTTGATGTGGTATTGTAACACATGCAGTAAGTTTATTCAGGTATACACAAATACAGTTACACTGAATATCATACATAGCAGCATATGTGTAGAGAACAGTGAGGGGTCATACACTAGTGACTAGTATAAGCCAACAGCAGACGTCCATTGAGGAAAGAGGTGGCGAATTGGAAGCTAGTAACCGGATCCTCGTGGTTAGGTTGGGTATTTTTTGTCAGTAAACAGGACAAGCGTTTCCTGGCGCCGGACTTAGTCATATGACGACCCGCAGCTGGAGCTTTTGGTTATCTGACCGAGGCCTTCCACTGGCTTAGCGGTCCACCCCTTTAAAAATTATGGTTATGATTATAATCATTAGATAACTAGTTGGATTCTTGTGGATCAGTTGGTAGATGTTTCAGCTCACCCACTGAATGGAAACGCTGGGCATATTTCCTTACACCGAAATGCTCTGCATAACAAGTTGCTTTCTATAAAGCAGTTCATACATGTCAATTTCTCAAGTGTCAATTGTATACTGTACTCTATTGAAATAAAGTTATTTGTTTGCTTAGTTTTGGTTCTTCACCTAGCTAGGCTTTAAATAATAAAATATTACAAGGACCCCAATGAAAATAAATCACTTCTGCCTTTTTTGTGTGTGGGGGGTTATCCTGGTGGGTAAATTACACATATCTTACTATGTATTATAACTGTAGTCACCTAAATTTGTGTAGCTGTGCATATGTGTACCTGTACCTAAATAAACTTACTAGGTAATTCATGAATGGTATACAATACCGACAAGATGAAAATTAGACACATGTGCAACATCTGGGTATCTTTATTGTAGACGTTTCGCCCTCCAGTTGGTGTGTTCAGCACCTACGGTGATGAACACACCAACTCCAAGACCGAGGGACTGATTACCTCATCTTTTGAACAAATTATGGCCCAGTCTCTGGACCCATTATGTACCTCTGTAATCTGTAAATATCTTTGTAACTTGTCATGATTGTGACCAGATCTACCTGAGTTCATTACCTTTGTAACTTGCTCAGCTATCAAAAGTTTGAGGCCCTGTCCCTAGACCCATTATGTACCTCTGTAATCTTTTGACTACCGCCCACAGGATGGGTATGGGGTGCATAATAAATATATTAAACTAACTTTTGTATATAGTTCTACTGTCTTCAAGTTTTGTCCTAGAATCTGTATTGATAAAGCCACTTGATGGCGAAACTTCTACTTTAAAGATACCCAGATGTTGCACATGTGTCTAATTTTCAACTTACTAGGTACCTGGGTGTTAGCCGACTGATGTGGGTTGCATCCTGGGGGAGATGATGAAAGACCCTTAACGGAAATAGGCCAGACAGTTTGATGATGTGGCTTTATTGGGTTATTCTGGGTTGATTACTAACCCTCTGGGTTAATAATCCGAATAAGTAAGTTTATACAGGTACACATAAATAGTTACATAAATTACACATAGCAGCATATGTGTAGGTTACTTTGGATAACCCAATTAAGTCAAAGTGACTTATTTCCATTGGGGTCCTTGTATTGTAACTGATTTCCAGACAGTTAGGTTAGATACGATTTGTCAGGAAATAGGACAAGTGTTTCCTGACGTGGGTCTTAGTTATGATTATAACTATATTTAGCTGTTTTAACTTGTAAAGTTTAAATAAAAAAGATATTACAAGGACCTCAATGGAAATAAGTCACATTGTCTTGACTTTTTTTTTTGGTGGTTATCCTAGGTAATTTACACATGTTATATATGTAAGATAACTTGTGTAACTGTATTTATGTGTACCTGTACCTAAGTAAACTTACATTGAGAAACAGTTCCAATTAAACGAGCCTACCAAAATATTTGGTTTCATTTTCTGTATCAAAACTTATAAGAGAATGTGTTGCAGGATAACTTATATAAATTAAATATATGTACCCGCTGTGCTTGAGTTCACTTGGCAGTAAATACATACATAGACTGTAGTGGGTTGCATCTTAAGGGGAAAATTACAACTGTACAAAAAATTTCAGACTCGTGGCTGAAGTGGTAGCGCCTTCGGCTCATTTCTGAAAACCTGGGCTCGATCCCAGCACATATAGATTATTAGTATTATAATCATAACTAAGCACTAAACCCATAAGGGTCATACAGCGCTGTAACACAAGTAGAAATATACTGGATGCACATGTAATTCCTCACACCTGTTGTCCAGTTTCAAATAGCTGAAAGTAGGTACCTGGGTGCTAACCTATTGTGGGTTGCATTCTGGAGACGAGTAGCTGTCACGAGTTATCCTGGGCTTCTAACTCTCCGGGTTAATAATCTAATACAATATTTTACCTGCGGGAAGGAAATGCAGTTTGCTCAACCACATATAAAATTGCTAACTACCCATGTCTAGAATATACCGCTGCAAATTTTGCAAAGGTTAGGAACTAAAAGCCTGAGTATATATAGTATAAAAAGTATATCAACACAAGAAATAATGTATTAGAATTAGATCAATGAATGCTATGGATATTTTCACAATAAAAGAACTTACTAGCCTCACATTCCCAAGTTTCAGTCATTAGATATTCTTTGACTGTTCATAAATTTTTATACCAAGACTTATTTGGAGGGTGTTCCAGGGGTCAGCGCCCACGCAGCCTGGTCCATGACCAAGCCTCGTGGTGGATCAGGGCCTGATCAACCAGGCTGTTACTGCTGGCCGCACGTAAACCAACGTACGAACTACAGCCCGGCTGGTCAGGAACTGACTCTAGGTGCCTGTCCAGGTTAGTGAGATTTACTGCTAGGTGAATAAGGGATGTAGGGGATGTTAATCCCCTGACTGTGGTGATAATATATTCTTCAGAGACGAAGTCATAACACTGATCTTTTCCAAATGGGGATTCATCGCTGGTTCCCAAAGAAGTGCCGTAGTTTGTACAGGTGAAGTTCCATTTACAGCCTAGTGGCGGAGGCAGCCTAGGGCTAGGGCTCGGTAAGTCTTCTTCATTCACTTGGAATGTCGTTTACAGCCCTGTGGTTAAGGCAGCCATTGGCAAGGGCCCTAAGTGTCTTCTTCAGTACAAGTGCCAGATCAACCAGGCTGTGTTGGATATGTGGGGCTGTGGGCCATCAGCGGCAACAGCCTGGTTGACCAGGCAAGCACCAGACGAGCCTGGCTCATGGCCGGACTCCGGGAGTAGAAAAACTCTGAACTCATCAAAGGTAAAACAGCTAGTTACAATCGTCGCAGACGTCCTGCGACAGAGGCGCAGCATTTCTTCGGTTTAAGTGGTGTCTGTAGTCCGGTTTGTAAGATGGCGTGAGTTATCTGAAACTCGTCTGCCATCTTCCCCACTCACATGAAGCTCGTGTGAGTAGGGAAGGTGTTGACGCAACAGGAATGAATGGGTCTCCCAAAAACTTAGTTTCACTAAGGCCATCCCAGGCGCTTGGGCTGAGACTTGAGTGACTGGAGTAGGGAGGCTGCGCCTGGCTAAGAATCCAACAAGTTTTACTTGGCTTTCGTGAGATATTTCCTCGTTCGCAAAATTTACTTCTGGATTGATGGGACATAAATTGTTGTTAGGATCTCTTAGTGCACCGAGAATTGCAGTGATATAGTGGAAGTTGTCTGAAAACGCAAAAGTGATCGAAAATTTGCAGCAACTAACGTTCTTTCTGATCTGCTCTGGTTCGCCTGACCTAAACATGCGACTTTGTTCAATTAATTTTGGGGCAGACATCTTAGTGGTTGTGTACTGGACTGGGTAAAGGGTAGTGGGGTTGTGTCAGGGAAGGTAACCCCTGCTGACCAAATTGTTGGTGCTGGGATTTTGTAATGGACCTATGATTTCTTTACGTGAAGATCATCATTTATTATTATTATTATTAATTATAATAGGTGTAGGAATACTTGGGAAACAGAAAAGCCTATCTCCATAGGCTAATATTTAGGATTAAAGCATTCTTGACTGGTGGTGAAGAGATTACATGCAACCATAAAACACTTTTTATAGGTTTTCAACCCAGTTAACCAACAGTTATCCAACACAGACTCACACATAACTCAGTGATAGTGCTTAAGACTCACAACCTAAGCACCTGGATTTTGAAAGCAACATGTATGGTGGATATAATTAGTGCTAATATTCAATTTCCAGGTATGTTCTGGTGTTAACATGGGCCGGAAATTGCAGCCCACCCTCTTAATAGTAGATAGTACTTCACTGTCAAATGCGTGACTGATAAACTAGCATTAAACAGTGATTATCTGACATAGATCTTTCTCCCGTGCTCGGTGGCACCGTCGGCGCTCCGCCGCTGCTTCTGCTGTTTTAGTGACTCCTGTATGGCGGTGCGTCCCTCACACGTCTCGCCCAGGTAAGTGAAATGTGCTCGTTCCCTCACACAGACGAAGAGTTCGTTATCAGTGCTTGGGGAGAACGTTCTCAGGTGAGAACTGGAAGGTTGAGGTAGAGAAAGGTGGTAAAGTGGATGTACTTGTGCGTGGAGAAGGAGCTAAAGGCGTGTGTGGTTGTTGTGGCGGCCATGTGCTCCCTCACACCGGCATTGATCGCTAGGTGCGGTGGTGCCACGTGTCTACCACGTGCCCTGTGGTGCCACGTGCCTGGTGGGGCCACGTGTCTACCACGTACCCAGTGGTGCAACGGGTAGACATAACAACATGTACACATGACTACACTTAACTGGGCATAACCTCTCAAGGAAATTTCCTTGACGCTGGTGAGGGGCTTTTGATCCAAGGAATTGGACTTATCCACATCTTTCTTGGATTGAATCTGATTGCCTCCCATCACCCCAGGCACGATATGACCCCTACGAGTTTAGCGTTTACCACATAAATGTAATATTGGGCATACGAATAGATAAAAAAAAGGGAAGCACGGCCATAGGTCTACTGGCCTATGCTGTGGTAGTTGAGGGAAGTTGGCCTTGGACACACCTAATAACCATAATTTTGAAAGGGGTGCAGGGGTAAGCCAGTGGAAGGCCTCAGTCAGATTACCAAAAGCTCCAGCTGCGGGTCATCATATGACTAAGACCCGCGTCAGGAAACACTTGTCCTGTTTCCTGACGAACCTGACCTAACCTGACAAGTAAAGTACATGGACGGAGACAGGAGCTACACACTAGAACATCACATGTTAGTGTGCAAACATCCAGCCATTTAGGGACACGTACAAACGAACCATGGAAGAAATGGCCATGTAGGTAAATGGTTCAGGGAACCGACAAGTTAATAAATTAGACACATATGCAACACTTGGGTATCTTTATTGTGGCAAAGTTACCACAATAAAGATACTCCAGTGTTGCACATGTGTCTCATCAAGAAATGTTCAGTAATGTTATTGTTAAAGAAATATATGCACTTTGCACCGGCTAGATGAATGAATTTCTTATCTGATAATATTCTAACCTAGTGGTAAATATATATAGTATATGTGTTGAGTTGATTATTAGTTATGAGACGAGATTATACTATATAAAATACCTGTAATATCTTAGTGATGCTAGTAATTATGCCCGGCGGAGTCGACTCTAACCCTCATTTAAGTGTTTTGCTACATGACATATAATGTGACAACCCATTCTCTTGGCCAAAATCAGTATATATTACTGTGGCTTAGATTGTGACTTTGACGCTGAAGTGAACGAGTTAATTGTGTGAAGTTATTATAATGTCTGTTCGGCGGGGCCCAAGTTTCCTCTTGACTCCCAGAGTATAAAAAATAACCTGCACATATTTACTGGCTCCCTTACCTTTGTGTGTTAGTATGACTTGTAAATGGTCCAAGTCGGACCGAACCGTTGTCATAAGTTTATTTCTTCTATGTGCTGTTTATTTGTGTATTGTTCCATCAAGGTATTGTACCATGTTGTTCCAGATATTTGTCGTCTTGATGCGTTAATTGATGCGTTAATGGTATGTTATAATCAGTTAACCTTTGTTAATATACGATCATCTAACCTAACCAAACCTAAATCAAGTAATTTTCTGAGACTGGTATATAATGTACGAAATAGATTGATGATTTATGACAAGTTGATAGTGAAAACATTGCAAATCAGATTTAATATATCAGTGCTTCAAAATTCTTGTATGAGTATTAACTATGCACATATCATTATTAGTAGGAAGTAATGTACAGTATTATGCATCAAACGTACAGTTGTGTTACGCCTCACCAGAGGTGAACATAAATTGAAGTTCTGTATATGGAGATGTGTCCCTGTTAAGCCCTTTTGGGAGCCTAGTTTCCTAGGCTTTTGCTCTACCGTCCACAGGATGCACATGGGGTGCACAATAAGCTGGATGCTTTGGTAGAAAGATCCAAAATCTAGTGTTGATCGGCATCATGCTGGACCCTTACCCTGCGACATCACGTACAAACTATAGACCTGTGCACAGCCACCTGTTCAGAAAAATCATTACGGCCTCTGGTTCTGCAGGCATACGGTCCCCCCTCCCCTAACACAGGGTCAACCTCTCCCATGGTGCACCTTCCCCCCTCTTCCTTTTTACTGCAGCTTGTTTGTATGCTGCCTGTCGTTTTTACAAGTTTCTTGTTTGTACTCTGTCGTTTTTACGTGTTTCTTGTTTGTACGCTGTCGTTTTTACAAGTTTCTTGTTTGTACTCGTCGTTTTTACGTGTTTCTTGTTTGTACGCTGTCGTTTTTACAAGTTTCTTGTTTGTACTCTGTCGTTTTTACGTGTTTCTTGTTTGTACGCTGTCGTTTTTACAAGTTTCTTGTTTGTACGCTGTCGTTTTTACGTGTTTCTTGTTTGTACGCTGTCGTTTTTACAAGTTTCTTGTTTGTACTCTGTCGTTTTTACGTGTTTCTTGTTTGTACGCTGTCGTTTTTACAAGTTTCTTGTTTGTACTCTGTCGTTTTTACGTGTTTCTTGTTTGTACGCTGTCGTTTTTACAAGTTTCTTGTTTGTACGCTGTCGTTTTTACGTGTTTCTTGTTTGTACGCTGTCGTTTTTACGTGTTTCTTGTTTGTTCGCTGTCGTTTTTACGTGTTTCTTGTTTGTTCGCTGTCGTTTTTACGTGTTTCTTGTTTGTTCGCTGTCGTTTTTACGTGTTTCTTGTTTGTTCGCTGTCGTTTTTACGTGTTTCTTGTTTGTTCGCTGTCGTTTTTACGTGTTTCTTGTTTGTTCGCTGTCGTTTTTACGTGTTTCTTGTTTGTTCGCTGTTAGTCATTTTTTATGTTTATATGTAGGCTGTCTGTCGTTTTTGTTCGTTGTACACTCTTTTTGTGTTTGTACTGCTTTTTTACTTATTTGTTGTTTGTACGCTGCCTTTCGTTGTTTTTACGTTGTCTGTCGATGTTACATGTTTGTTTTTGTATGCTGTCTGTCGTTTGTCAGCTGTCTGGCATCACTTCCTGTCTGTCGTTTGTATGCTCAGTATTTGTTTATACGCTATCTGTTGGCATTTCTCCGCTATCTGTCATTGTTTGTACGCTGTCTGTCCTTACTTGTACACAGAGTAGTTGTTCGCAGGCCTTCACAATTGCTTTGTATAATACTATCAAACTTCACGCTTCCACTACAGGTTTGTAGCCTGTCCCAATTTGGAGGTTTTCTTCAGGTCTTTGGGCGATATGTAATAGTTTCCATGTTCATTTTGGTTTGTATGCTGTGTCTTGTAGCTTAAAGCTATCTCTGGTAGTTCAAAACTATCGCTCGTGGTTTGCAGGATATTCTTTTCCTTTTATGCACTTTGACATCATTTGCAAGTTGAGGCCTTTCGATTCCTGTACATAATCTTCGTCAGAGGCTAGAGAGAGTCATTTTATTGGTTGAAATGGACGACACGCTTTTTTAAGCATCGAGGCGCAAGGTTATTCAAAGGGCGTAATAAATTATGCCATTCTATTTTTTTAATTCAGAGGTAACTTGGACACAGTGAGACGTATTTATTTACAGACTTGTTAAATCACAAGAACAACCACTTGCCTACGAAAATGTATATCACACGAACACTCAAGTATGCAACAGTGATTTAGCAACGCTGAAAACAGATATGACTTAATGCATTCATGATACGTGCAATTTCTTTAGAGGTTTGATTAAGTTCACCTTGAGGTAAACAGACTAGCATAACTTATTGTGGGTTACTATAATTTATTGTTTATTACCATTAGGGTACCGTGCAGTTCATTGTGGTGATTCCTGTGTCATTTGCATTGTATTGTAACTTACCATACCTAACCAAATCGTGAACAGACAAGCGAAGTTATGTAAGTGATTATGAAAATTTCTTGTATAATTTATTAGAATGCAGTTAGATGTCAGTAATAAGTTGCTTTATGACAAGTAGTAAATTGCCAGCTTGTTTATGAATGAATTCACCAGTATGATAATGTCAGTGACGGTGCAGTATTTTTATTTCCGTGTTGTGGTGCAGCTGCCAGACGTATTATGATGCAGCTGCCAGGTGTATTGTGGTGCAGCTGCCAGATATATTGTGATGCAGTTGCCAGGTGTATTGTGGACAGCTGCTTGATGTATTGTGATGAAGTTGCCAGGCGTATTGTGGTGCAGTTGCCAGGCGTATTGTGATGCAACTGCCAGATATGTGCAGGCGCCAGAAGTGTTGTGGTACAGCTGCCAGACATGTGCAGGTGCCAGACGTGTTGTGGTACAGCTGCCAGACGTGTTGTGGTGTTGGTGCTAGACATATTGTGATGTATGGCCAGGCACCTCTTAAAAAATCATCCTAAGACACCACTCTGTAGCGTGCCAGTTGTTTTTCTATATGAAAAAGCATTATATCTTACATGAGCTTTTTTTTTTTACGGAGTGGTCCGGAAGGGCTCTGTCACATGAACAAAAACGCCCCTAAACATAGAATCATTAGAACATATAAAATAAAGGAACACTGCAGTAGGTCTACTGGCCCATGCCAGACAGGTCAAACTCACACAAATAGATGAATAGGCAGCAGTCTGCATAAATGGGGTAAACAGACCCAGATGCAATGAGATGAGATCCTGTGGATAAGTAAGACATGTTAGCAGTTAGGAATCTTTATTCAGAAATATTACGCCTACCCAGTAGGCTTCTTCAGTAGTATACAAGGAGGCAGCGGAGATGTAGAGACGATGTAATCAGTCCATCACCCTCGAAGAAGCAGTTTGCACATATGTCGGTATAATATACCGACAAGTAGAAAAGAATATTCACATTGAAATCCTGTATTGGAAGCTTGTCGCCCATGCGGTGGAATTTTTTCAAGCCATTTAATCAAACACAGACCTATAAGCATGTATACATCCATAAGCATACAGATTTCTCTGTTTACCTGGAGTCTACCTCCAGGTAGACTCCAGGTAGACAGAGAAATCTGTATGCTTATGTATACATGCTTATAGGTCTGTGTTTGATTAAATGTTTACATGATATTAGGTATATGTATGCTTTCAAAAGTATGTATGCCTTCATGTATGTTTATGGATGTATGTATGCTTATAGGTTTATGTATGCTTACATATGTATGTTTATATAAATATGTATACGTGCATCGGTATGTATGCTTAGCGACTTTAATGTTTGCATGTATGCATACAAACCTGTAAACATGTTGCAGAGTCTTACATGTGGCTACCAGAGTGACTCTCATTATTTATTGGCCCGTCTCAAGTGGGCAATGCGGGGCAGTTTTTTTCAGTTTGGGGAGGTTAAAAAAAAAGGTGGGGGGGGGCTGTTTTAATGGTATGTGAGAGGGTAATGTTGCATCCTGGGCATGCGACACACCTCTGAGGATCTGCGTTAGATAATAATTTTTGATACGTGAGTGTATTTGTAATATATCCCACAAAACCTCGTGTATTGAATTATGTATATTTTTTGAACTCTTCGAATACATCGCCAGTTCTATAAGTGTTCAGATAAGTTTTGGGGTTCGTGGGACATACTTTTTCATGGATAGGCAATAAATATGTGTCAAACAGTGACTGGGGACACGAAAGGCAGTAAATATGTGACTGGGGACACGGAAAGGCAGTAAATATGTCATACAGTGGCTGGGGACACGGAAGATAATCTGGTTTGTGAGGTAAGACACATGTGCAGTGTTAGGATACTTTATTGAACAAACGTTTCCGCCCCGAATGGCTTCTTCAGTCCTGTAGAAAACAGTCGTGTCGACGTTTCCTCAATAAAATATCCTAACATTACACATGTGTCGTCTTATTTCACATTTGTCGACATTTTATTCCATCTCTTACGCACAGTCTGGTTTGAACCGATGAAGAGGTGGTAGGCTACACTTTCTTGGTGATCAGGAACTTTTTAACTTAAGGCACGTCAGTTCTCCCGTCTTCTAATAACATGCTGATTTTTCCACTGTTATCTACATTGTCCATATTTACTATCGCAGACAAAACAAATGCGATAGTAATTATGGACAAGGTAGATTATAGTGGAAAAATGAGCATATTATTAGAAGACACTTACGTGCCCCTTTATCTTTTTTTGGGGGGTTAACTATTTCATGAGGTAGGGGGTACTGGGTTGAGGGTGTGTGGGGGTGAAGGGAGAGAAGGCAGGCTTAAGGTGCCCTTTGCATCATGGCCTGGCTGGCTGGGCTGTCTAAGACTGGCTGGCTGGCTGAGCTGCGCTTTGGCCTGGCTGGCTGGCTGGCTGACTGGCTGGCTGGCTGGCCTGGCACTGGCTGGCTGGCTGGCTGGCTGGCTAGCTGACTGGCTGGCTGGCTAGCTGGCTGGCTGGCTGGCTGGCTGACTGGCTGGCTGGCTGGCTGGCTGGCTGGCCGGCATGGGGAGGGGCTGGTGGTTGTGGCCTCGCTCGTAAGATTGACTCCCGATGCCTCCACGACATTATTTATAGTCATGTTACCCCACCTCCCCTTCATGTCCTGCGGGGCGTCGAGGAAGGACGGCCCAGCCTCACACTGAGCTTCTGGCATCATACAGAACAAGGTTAAGAAACTGAGGAATTCAGACTGGCAATGGTGTCGTGCGAGGTGGAAGCTGCGTGTGCCTAGACTGTATCAAGGGTCTCACCTTGGTCTTTTGTAGCTTGCCATTGTTGTCTCGCATTTAGACAGTAAATATAATGTTATCACTCTGTGAACCATTGAAAAAAAAAATGAAGAGAGGGCAGGTAACATGGGTTTCATGAGCAGTTATAGATAAAAATAAACTTTGCAGCAGACAAAAATGTCGCTTGGTTGAAATATAATAAAAGACAGCGGGAATGTGGTCGTCTGGTTTATTTAAAATAAACACAAATTTTGATATAAAAAATAATAGTCCTTACTCTAGAAATCAGTAGATTAGCAGGCTATCAGTCTGTCAGTGTGGACTTCAAAGTTCTCTTCTGTCTGTACTCCCATGTAACGCCTCCACTCACTTGGATCATCATTCCTCCTGACAAACAGAATACCACTACAGCAGCTTGGAACTATATGTATATATATATATATATATATATATATATATATATATATATATATATATATATATATATATAAACACACAGACTGAAAATTGGTTATTATTTTTCTTGTTATTTATGTTTACTTTAATAAATGTTAGGACGACATTTAATGAGAGTGTACGTACATAGATCATTAACAAGGTGTAACTAACACATTCATCACGCACGTTGTTTGTTCATAGACGGTGTTTGTTGTAATGTTTGCTGGCTTATATTGGCACTCTTCCCACGCACCGTGTATTGGCACTCTTCCCACGTACTGTGTTAATGTCTGAGGATCTCACTTTCAAGGATCTTTACAGTGCCACGATCACAACTGAGAAGAAAATTATAGGATGGATAATGAGAACGTTCAAAACAAGAGATGCCAAGCCAATGATGATCCTTTTTAAATCACTTGTTCTCTCTAGGCTGGAATACTGTTGCACATTAACATTTCAGTTCCAAGAAGATGAAATTGCAGATCTAGAGAATGTACAGAGAACGTTTACTGCACATATGAGTTCCATCAAACACCTTAACTACTGGGAACGCCTGGAAGCACTTGACTTGTGCTCACTGGAACGCAGAATGGTTCCGAATCTGCACACAGAAATCACTCCCTACGAAAGCAAAAGACTGGGCAGGCGGTGCAAAATACCCCCAGTGAAAAATAGGGGCGCCATTGGTACACTAAGAGAAACACAATAAGTGTTCGGGCCCCAAGACTGCTCAACAGCCTCCCACCACCCATAAGGGGAATTACCAATAGACCCCTGGTTGTCTTCAAGAGGGAGCTGGACAGATACTTAAAGTCGGTGCCGGATCAGCCGGGCTGTGGTTCGTACGTTGGACTACATGCGGCCAGCAGTAACAGCCTCGTTGATCAGGCACCTGATTCACCGGGAGGCCTGGTCGTGGACCGGGCCGCGGGGGCGTTGATCACCGGAATACCCTCCAGGTAGACTCCAGGTAGGTAGAGTCTTCCCAAGTACCTGTATTGGCACTCTTCCTACGTACTGTGTATTGGCACTTCCCACGTACCGTGTGTTGGCACTTCCACGTACCGTGTGTTGGCACTTCCCACGTACCTGTTTGCACCTTCCCACGTACCGTGTGTTGGCACTTCCCACGTACCGTGTGTTAGCACTCTTCCCACGTACTGTGTATTGGCACTTCACACGTACTGTGTATTGCACTTCCCACGTACCGTGTGTTGGCACGCTACCCACATACCGTGTATTGGCACTCTTCCCACGTACCGTGTGTTGGCACTGTTACCACACACTGTTTGCACTCTTCCCACGCACCATGTTTGGCACTGTTACCACACACTGTTGGCTTCCCATGCACCGTATGTTGGCGCTGTTACCACACACTGTGTTGGCACTGTTACCACACACATTGTTGGCACTGCTACCACACACACTGTTGGCACTGTTACCACACACTGTTGGCACTGTTACACACACACTGTTGGCACTGTTACCACACTGTGTTGGCATGGTTACCACACTGTGTTGGCACTGTTACCACACACTGTTGGCAGTGTTACCACACACTGTGTTGGCATTGTTACCACACACACTGTGTTGGCACTGTTACCACACACTGTGTGTTGGCATTTACCACACACACTGTGTGTTGGCACTTACCACACACACTGTGTGTTGGCACTGTTACCACACACACTGTGTGTTGGCATTTACCACACACACACTGTGTGTTGGCACTGTTACCACACACACTGTGTGTTGGCACTGTTACCACACACACAGAATTTCATCTTATTGCATAAATCGTCAAATATGACCGTGAAGTACTCGTTCCTGGTACAGGATTTGTTAGGAGGGAGAATCAGAAGTGGGTGAGGCAGCAAGAGCCTTGAAATGAGGTTCAAGAAAGACAGATGGCTGACGTTATGATTGAGGCGTTGAAAGCAGGTGAAGAAATAGTTTTGAAATAGTTCTTGCATTTGTTTATTTTTTTTGTATAAAAGAAGGAAAAAGTAGATGAGTATTGGCAGAGATCATACATCGTTATAAGGGGAAAGTGGAGAAGAAAGAGTGTAGTAATTATAATGAGGTAAGTCTGTTGTTACCACAAGTATGGTGTGGAAAAAGACACTTATGTACAGTTTGGGACATTTAAATGTCCTGAACTGTACATAAGAAACCATACCATCTTCCACAGATATGGTGTCAGCCATGGCCATGTTGTTTGTAGCATCAGTTTGTGTTTTGTGTACTCACTGATTTGTGTTTGAGGGGGCTAAGATTCAGCTCCTGGCCCTGCCTCCTTTATAAACGACTTTAATCGGTATCACTAATTTCTGGCTCCTCTTCCTTTTTTTTTTCATACCTAGTTTTGAAATTATGTATGGAGTTTGTCTCCACTACTGCCTCGTCCAAGTCATTCAACTTTTCAAACACCCTGAGACCAAAGAAATGTTTCTGTCACAGGCTGTGGCTCTTCTGTATTCTGTAGTAGCGACCAGCGAACGCGGGGCCAGGAAATATGGATTGACCCCTGCAACAATAAATAGGTGAGAACAAATAGATGAGTACACACTCGCGCACACACACACACACTGAGGAGCTGAGTATCGACCCCTGCAACCACAATTAGGTGAGTACACCTCGATGGCTGGTGGCTAAAGCCTGCTTCACGCACGGAGGGCCCAGGTTCAATTCCCGGCGGGGCCGAAACATTTCGAAGTGTTTCCTTACACACACACACACACACACACACACACACACAACAGGCCTAGTGTCTAATCGACATGTGCCTATTACAAAATGGTAACTAACACACACAGTTTTAAGACGAGGTATGATAAAGCTCATGGAGCAGGGAGAGAGAGGACCTAGTAGCAATCAGTGAAGAGGCGGGGCTAGGAGCTATGTATCGACTCCTGCAACCACAAATAAGTGAGTACACACACACACACACATAGTCTTCAGTTTCCACCTGTGTCCTCTTCTTCCTGGTCTTAATATTGGCTGACTGTTGTGGGTCGCATCCTGGGGAAGAGCATCCAAGGACCCCAGTGGAAATAAGCCAGACACAGTGGCTTTGTTGGGTTATAATGGATTATTAACCCTCCGGGTTTAATGAGTTTAACCCGGATGAGTGAAACTCACTGGGGTTTCATGCCTGTGAGGCTGCAATCACAAGCAACGAAGAAAACGGTGCAGTTGCTGAGGTTACAACCATGACTCAACTGCTGTTAGTGTGAGAGAGTACTCACCTATTTGTGATTGCAGGGGTCGATTTATAGCTCCTGGCCCCGCCTCCGCTGGTCGCTACTAGGTCCACTCTCCCTGCTCCAAGAGATTTATCGTACCTCTTCTTGAAGCTATGTATGGATCCTGCCTCCACTACATCACTCTCCAGATTGTTCCACTTTCCTGACCACTCTATGACTGAAGAAATACTTCCTGACATCCATGTGACTCATCTGAGTCTTCATCTTCCAGTTGTGACCCCATTGTTGCCGTGTCCCCTCTCTGGAACAGTCCGTCCTTGTGTGTGTGTATGAGTGTGTGTGTGTGTGTGTGTGTGTGTGAGTGAGTATTAAAAACAATAAAAAGAACATCGTGAAGAAGGCAGACCAACAAAATATGAGGCCATCAACTTGGCCTGGTCTGGGACTAGGCTGTGTGAGGACGGTGACCCCAGAAATCGTCTAAAAAATATTCCGATTTATTAAATCCACCAGTAATAAGTAGAGCATCAGTTGCTGTTTCTCGGTATAAACAAAATAAACTATGACCTGACCTCCTAATCCTTAAACCATCAGTGATCACCTACCAACCTGTTTTAGGAACAAAAATATATGTACAGGCATGGGGTGGGGAGGAGGGACATGATGGTAGTTTTAGCGTAGTCGCCACAAGACCGTCATCAGAAATAAAAACTAGGCTGGAAATCCAGAAAAATACGGAGGAACCAGAAAGCACATGTTTCCACGTTTAAAGTCACAGAACGAATGGGGATCGAACCGGTGGTTAGCGAGTCTTGAAACTCACAGTTTGAGGACTCGCCTACCATGGGGTCGAGTCCTTCCTGTTCGATGATTTGTTTGCAATCGTGTTACGATTTCGCGAGTCTTGTTTAACTTATTCATTATTGACCACTTGTCACTAAGGAAGGGTGATCCAGGGAAAGAAACAGTCATTGTCGCTTGTTCAGTGACCGCCCTGCCAGAGGTGCGCCAGCATGGTTATTTAAATGACCCCTCCCCCGACCAGTAACATCAGTGACTCAAGACCTAGACCACCAGGTAGAGAACCAAGAGTCGGGCGGGGAGACAAGACACCAACAAAGCAGCGTTACGGCGTCTCCTCTTACTGAGAGTTAAAAAAAAATACAGGGGAAGGCCCGAGTTTTGATGGCGCGCCATAATACCGGGGCGTAGGAGGGGATGAGAGAGAAGAGGAGAGGAGTGAGTGGATGAGAGAGAAGGCGTAGAGGGAAGGAGTGAAGGGATGAGAGAGAAGAGGAGAGGAGTGAGGGGATGAGAGGGAACAGGAGAGAAGGAGGGGATGAGAGAGGGAGGGAGAGACAGGTGGAGGTTTGTGGGCCGGGAGGAATGAAAGAAGAGAAGGGTTGGTAGGTTGGGAGAGGTGGACAGGGAAGGACAGAAGAGGATAGGAAGGTGCTGTGAGGGCAGCCTGGGCTCTCCCTGACCTGCTGTGACGGCAGCCTTGGGTCTCCCTGACCTTCTGTGACGGCAGCCTGGGCTCTCCCTGACCTGCTGTGACGGCAGCCTGGGCTCTCCCTGACCTGCTGTGACGGCAGCCTGGGCTCTCCCTGACCTGCTGTGACGGCAGCCTGGGCTCTCCTTGACTGAGTTATGGGGAGAATGATAAAATGTAGTAATTGTTATACTGTGATGAACCTCTAGTGAGAAGTGGGGTGTGTCGCTATGTTGACGTGTAGTTTAACAGTTACTGTCTGTCTCCTCTCTTAAATATAGGGACAATGACTCACAAAATCGTAATGACACGATTGCAGACAAACCACGGTACGAATGGGGATTGAACTCGAGGCATGGAGTTTTATGACTCACTTACCGCAGTTCAATCCCCACCTGTACCGTGTTTTTTATAGGGACAACATTCATTGTCTTGCACCTCTCTAGAGACTGCCCAGTGTCCACTAGGTTAGGTTAGGTAAGGTTTGTCTGGAAACAGGACAATTTTTTCCTGGCATGAGTCTTAGTCATATGATGACCCGCAGCTGGAGCTTTTGGTTATCTGATCGAGGCCTTCCGCTGGTTTACTCCTCCACCCTTTTAAAAAATATGCTTATAATTATGACCATTAGGAATTACCATGCCTCTAACCAGTGTCCACTGACTTGTAGATCTTAGCTAGTGGTTCGCACGGTGCTTTGCGTCCTCTCGTAGTCTGCACTTGCTTCCATGGGTCACCACCCCCGCAGGAAAGTCCCAGACCAAGCTTCCCGGTTACTAACCTGACAGACCAAGTGTTTCATGCAAAATGTACGTCACATTATTCTGAGCATGTTAACACACCCATATAGGCTGCCTCGCCAACCAGCGAACCATGTTGCTAAGGATTTTGTGATCGGGGCCCCATCATCAGATCGGCACCTTGGTTCAGCCAATCATAATGTGGATCTGGCAATGGTAAAGGTGACGTGGATTACACTCACATGTTTGCCATTGTCATTCCCACTCTGCGCTGGTTTCTGCACGGTTGTCTCTGTCTCTTGGCTGCTGTTTTGCCTTGACTACCGTGGCGTGCACTAATACCACTCTATGGTATATAGTGTACATAGTTGTATAAAGCTATATAAATACTTGGTGAAGGCAAATACAATTTAAAGCTTTTTTACGGTGTTTCTTTGCTCCAAGCTCCCTTTTACACTGAGGATAACAGACCTTGAGAACCTGAGGTTGTAATACCAAGCAGTTGGTGCCAGCAACCTAGCGTATACATCACAGCTGGACTGGTCAGGAATTGACTTGAGGAACTCGTGAAGTTACCTCTTGAAGTCAGCTAAAGATTTGTTGGTAATTTCTCTTGTGCATGGAGGGAGGGTGTTGAAAAATCTTAGTTTCCCTAATACTTATTGAGTTCTCTCAGTGGTATTCTCCAGTTATCTCACTGAATTCCACGACTGCACTTTCTTAATTATGTTAGTATAGCGTCAAATTGGAACCTACACAGCATAAACACATGCAGTGCCATCCTCCTTCTCCTAAGATGCGTCAGACATTAACCACTGCAAGTAGTTCAGGTGAGGCATAGTTAAGGCATTTCCCTTAAAATGTACCCTTCGTTTTAGAAATGAACTTGGTAAACATGGCGCTTACACACGCTAACAACAATTCCAACCTTCCTTTACGTAGGGTTAGGGTAGGTTCGTCAAGACACCGGACAGGTGTTTTCTTTACGTAGATGATAAATTAGACACATGTGCAACACCTGGGTATCTTTATTGTGGAAACGTTTCGCCACACAGATGAGCCATCCGTTATTAGGTATCCCTGGAGAGGAACCCTGTAGTTGTTTCAACTTTTTTCGTCCTCCCTGGAGTGTACCTGGAGGGGGTTTCGAGGATCAACGCCCCCGTTCATAACTTTAAAATGCTTCGTCTGATCGATTTCAAATTTTCAAAGCTGGTGTATTGTAACTAGGGAAAGATTTATGCAACGATTGGCATGTGTAGGTGCTCTGGTCAGTGTTATATAAACCATTTCCTCTTTTAGTTGGCTGGCAATAACTTTAGAAAGGTTCCACTGGCGATCTTCAGTCTGGCAACACTGGTGTAGCCTACGTAAGGGCCCTTCGCACATGTGCTGTATTCTTATCAGGATTGATGGACTGATTACCTCAAACTCCTTCTGGTCTACACCATTCTTCTTTGGCATCTGTGGTCAGAGCTTACTACCACCAGCAGCTCACACGACTGTTGTTCTCACGAGTGCCCCTGGGGCGGGGAAGATGGCAGACCAGAGGCCTAGCTTCTCCCTACGAGCCCAGTGAGTGCGGGGAATGGGGCTAGGCCTGGGGACAGTTAGTCCCAGAAGATGAGGAGGTACTTGTACCTCCTCCCATGGGAGACATAGGTCTCAGACACTCCCAAGACAGGGAGCCAAGGCCGGAACACCATCTGGAAAAGACCCGGGCCGGGAGAGTACCGGCGAATCAAGAATTCTTCTTCTTTGGACTGGACTGATGAAGCCACTGTGTGGCGAAACGTTTCCACAATAAAGATACCCAGGTGTTGCACATGTGTCTAATTTATCATCTACGTAAAGAAAACACCTGTCCGGTGTCTTGACGAACCTACCCTAACCCTACGTAAAGGAAGGTTGGAATTGTTGTTAGCGTGTGTAGGCGCCATGTTTACCAAGTTCATTTCTAAAACGAAGGGTACATTTTAAGGGAAATGCCTTAACTATGCCTCACCTGAACTACTTGCAGTGGTTAATGTCTGACGCATCTTAGGAGAAGGAGGATGGCACTGCATGTGTTTATGCTGTGTAGGTTCCAATTTGACGCTATACTAACATAATTAAGAAAGTGCAGTCGTGGAATTCAGTGAGATAACTGGAGAATACCACTTCCGCTCAAAAAACCCCTTCAAACTCTTAAAAGTACATAATGTGGTGCAGGAAGTTTTATAGATGTAAGGGGGGTAAGTGAAGTGCGTGAGTGAAAAGGAGACTGGTATAAGAAGTAACGTGAGAATGTGCTAGTATTCGTGAGTTGAGGAAATGAGTAGGGACGATGAGTGAAAGTGAACTACTGGAGTATGGATGGAGTAACGTGATGTTGGAAGAGTGGATCTACGTGATGTTGAGTGACTAAGCTGATGTGGTGACCAACTTGAAACTGTCTTGACAATGTGATGTTGATGACCTACTGATGTTGGTGACAACTGATGTTGGTGACCAACTGATGTTGGTGACCAACTGATGTTGGTGATCTACTGATGTTGGTGACTAACTGATGTTGATGACCTACTGATGTTGGTGACTAACTGATGTTGGTGACCAACTGATGTTGGTACCAACTCATGTGCAGTGTCTACTGATGTTGGTACTAGCTGATGTTGATGACCTACTGATGTTGGTAATACTCGATGTTGATCCTACTGATGTTTTGACTTAACTGATGTTGGTTGACCAAATTGATGTCGGTCCCAAGCTGATTTCAGTGCTGGACAATTGATGTTGGAGTTGACAAGTGATGTTGGTGATTAACTGATGTTGGTCACCAGCTGATGTTGGTCACCAACTGATATTGGTCACCAACTGATGTTGGTGACCTACTGATGTTGGTGACTAACTGATGTTGGTGACCAACTGATGTTGGTGACCAACCGATGTTGGTGGCCACCTGATGTTGGTGACTAACTGATGTTGGTGATCTACTGATGTTGGTGACTAACTGATGTTGATGACCTACTGATGTTGGTGACTAACTGATGTTGGTGACTAACTGATGTTGGTCACCAGCTGATGTTGGTCACCAACTGATGTTGGTCACCAACTGATGTTGGTCACCAACTGATGTTGGTCACCAACTGATGTTGGTGACCAACCGATGTTGGTGGCCACCTGATGTTGGTGACTAACTGATGTTGGTGATCTACTGATGTTGGTGACTAACTGATGTTGATGACCTACTGATGTTGGTGACTAACTGATGTTGGTGACTAACTGATGTTGGTCACCAGATGATGTTGGTCACCAACTGATGTTGGTCACCAACTGATGTTGGTCACCAACTGATGTTGGTCACCAACTAATGTTGGTCACCAACTGATGTTGGTGACCTACTGATGTTGGTGACTAACTGATGTTGGTCACCAACTGATGTTGGTGGCCACCTGATGTTGGTGACCAATTGATGTTGGTGACCAACTTAAGTTGGTCAATAAATCTTCTGCAGTTGGTCAATAGTCCTCCTGCAGTTGGTCAATAGTCCTTCTGCAGTTGGTCAATAGTCCTCCTGCAGTTGGTCAATAGTCCTTCTGCAGTTGGTCAATAGTCCTTCTGCAGTTTCCTTTATTCTTATGTTCTTACATGTTGAAACACAAAAAGTTAAGTGTTGTAATATAATTGAAGATCAGCGTCGGCCAAGAGCCTGACATTTCACGTGCTGCAAGAATGTGGAAGTGTGTGGAGTTTGTATGAAGGTAGCATCATTGTCTCAGTCCCGACCCTCACCGTGGCTGATGCAATGGTGAGGCAAGCACTCTCTTCACCTGACCCTCAGCTCACTTGGCCTCACCTGGCCTATGTCTAGCCTCACCCGACCCCTCACTTGGCCTCACCTGGCCCCAAGCTTAGCTTTGATTGGGGCTGCTCTCTTGTTTATCTGATCTGTCTTATCAACCTTATTTTGCTGCTTTCCTAGACAGTATGCTTACTTTAATATCTTATATTTGGGCTGATTCCAGTAGACCTGCGTAGTTTATTGATTTCCTGTCTGCTGCTTTCTTTCCTTATTGGCTGTCACTTCCCTTTCTTCCTGACGCCTCACCTGCTGGTGGATGACGCAGAGACCCGACGGGAAATCGCTTGTAGAGGTGAAGGTAACAACGGCGAACTCGTCAAAGCCAAGGTGATGATCCCACGATATTGAAGAGATGGCGCAAATCTCTTCCTGCAGTCGGCTGCAACAGGGAAGATATCAGATGAGGCCTTTCCTATCTGATTCACTGCAACACGCACGGGACCCTTGAGAAATAATGCCTACCTCTTATTGTGCCATGGTGCAGTGCGTGTATTACCGAATGCTGCACTATTAATGCTGGTATTTCACCTTCAAGGGGTGTGCCATGATGGTGTTGATCGTCCCTCTCCTTGGATTAAACCTGATTACCTCCCATTCCCAGGCGCTGTGTGACGCCCTGTTAAAAACCAGGGCTCTGCCATTGTGAAGTTGTCAGCATTACGTCAATTTACATAGATAATTATAGAGCCACTGATTAAGTCGAATATAGTGGTCCTCGGTTTCGTGATCTCCAAACTCGAACATTTATGTAGTGTATTTTCGTAAGTGCTGTTGCAAGTGTATTTGGGTCTGAAAAGACTAACCTACGTGACATTATTTCTTGGAAGAAATTCGTCGAATGGCACTTGGCAGCATTCTGAACAATTTCGCGAAACCGAGACCAATGATTAAGTTGGATACATCTGTACTTAAAATAAAAATCCTTGTTGTTGTGTTAGGGAGTTTATTTATAGTTTGAGATCTATAGGTAGAAGGCTGGTCACATTGTGATACACAGTGAGGCAGTGAATGTGAATCAAGGTGCTCGTAGTTTACATTATATATGAAGAGTGTCGTTGTTAGTGTGTTGTTAGAGGTATTTGTACCCAAACTTTAGTATGTGAAGACGTACGTGTTCTTGTTAAATCATGTTACTCTCCATTTTTCCTGTTATCTGTAGCAGTGACGTTATCTTAGTAATTTATCTTCGTATTTGGTGCAAGATGTTTGAGTATATGAGAGTATATGCTAGTCAAGTTTCATAAAGAGAGTGAGTTATGTCTATATCATCTGTCGTTTGGTTAATGTATATATAAAAGAAGTGTCTGATGTGTACGTGTGGAGACATCCCACATGTCTACCGCTGTGACCTTTGCTTGGTACAGTATTAACTGCAGAGATCATATGTTTTGATGAGTATTAGTGCCCTTTTCAGCTCCTGTAGAGCACAGACTACAACTATGTGTTATCATATTTCCTTTTCTGTTGTGCTTATATAAATATGAATGCTTGCAGTGCGTGTGATAGAGGAATAAGCGTGCCATTGTAATTGTATTTCTTATGTAACACTCAAGTATGCATATTGGTGCTCCTCCATGTTGATTTTCTCTTCTATCACGGTAGATAGGAAGAGGGTCAGCATACAGAGTAGTATTGATTCATTTGTTGGTGTGGTTTCCTAAGTATATTTGCCAGATACTCTTGGTGTACCTTGGTATAACAGGTCAAGAGAGATGTTGACGTACCATAAATTGATCATTCTTGGGTGGTGTATTAATGTGGTGTGTAATACTGTCTGGCACTGTTGGTGGCTACTTCCCATACATAGTTATTCTTACGTCTAGTGTATACTGTCTGGCACTGTTGGTGGCTACTTCCCATACATAGTTCCTCTCTTACATCCAGTGTGGTCACTGGTCATTTCATCAATTTTAATTGCTCCTGGTGTTGTCTGAGAGTCCTCAGTGATTGTTGGTTTCGTCTCCAGCAGTTTTGTTGTGTTTATTATTGTCATTAACTTCATATCCTGACTCCGAGCGTAGTGTTAATAAACTCTGCACTTTGATTTTATGTTAAATGCTCACATTCTTTACTTTGACTTGTGTACGTGTGGACATCATATACATACTACTGGAGCGTGGACACCATATAGTGTTTGGTAGTGATAGTAGCATACCAGACACAGGTATTCCTTGCATGTGTGCTTGAGAATCACAGCTCGACTGCTAATGTACCTGCTTAGATTACTGAGGGCTTTCCTATCTGCTTGTTTGTCTGACTTCAAGCCTGCTTGATAGCCCTTATATCTCTTGCTTGCTTTCATGTATGTTTGCGTCCCTTCTTGTTTGCTTTGTCTGCTTGTTTGCCTTTGTGCTTGCCTTCATGGTTGGCTGCCTGCTTCCTTGCCTTCTTGCATCTGTGTCTGCCTGCCTGCATCCGTGTCTGCCTGCCTGCACCCGTGTCTGCCTGCCTTCCTTTCCTGAACATGCGTCCCACTTGCCACGCATCACTTCAGCCAATCAGACTGCAGTGTCGGCACTAATCTAAGGTACCAAGTGCACATAAGTTGGTAATTATGATCCCTATCTCTCATTGCTTCCTACATAGACTTCTAGGTAGATGTAGGAAGTGCTTTAGAGTTGCTGGCGACGCGTAGACCTGGCGGAGAGGAAAACGATGGGAACATTGGAAGCCCAAGTGGGAAGTTTTCCTTGTGGTATCACGTGAGATGGGTCTGGTGGAGGCGAGGTGGGAACGTGATGGTGGTGTGGTGGTCGTCAACTCCCTTCAGAGTGGTGCAATGGGCATCCAGCAGCTACCACTAACTACCTTCACTGCTACTACTACTGTGTCTTAGACTATTTACTGGTAGTCTACCACCACTGCTGCTTCCGTCACTGCTCCTGCTGTTGCCACTGCCACCCCCATCTAGATCCGTATAATCATTAACTGTGGCAGTACGAGCAACAGCAGCGTCAGCAGCAGGAGATGGAATGTGGCTGGGCAGAGAGAAACATATCAGACACACTAGGGACATGCGCCCAACACGCACGGTACATGCGCCCAACACGCACGCCACATGTATCACGCATCCACGGTATCTACACCGCACATGCGCACCACACCAATGCCCTACACTTACGCCCAATCTCTGGCAAACCTAGCCAGTAAATATGAGTACATCCACTTCAGTAGACAGTGAAAAACTGTTTAGCATCGTAGGGAGCATCTGCTCTCCTCAGAGAGGGCACTCTAAACTACATGTGCACTCCACGCACTCTACACTCTTCACATGACGCACACAGTTGAGTAGTGATAATTTACCTGGCTCTGTCACCTGCACGCTTAGCACATCCCAGCTAAGAGCACTGCTAGCCTCTACACCTAGTATGCCTCCTAGGGGCACACTGGTAGCCTCTGCACCTAGCATGCCACCTAGTGGCACACTGCTAGCCTCTACACCTAGCATGCCTCCTAGGGGCACACTGGTAGCCTCTGCACCTAGCATGCCACCTAGTGGCACATTGCTAGCCTCTACACCTAGCATGCCTCCTAGGGGCACACTGCTAGCCTCTGCACCTAGCATGCCACCTAGTGGCACACTGCTAGCCTCTGCACCTAGCATGCCTCCTAGGGGCACACTGCTAGCCTCTACACCTAGCATGCCTCCTAGGGGCACACTGGTAGCCTCTGCACCTAGCATGCCACCTAGTGGCACACTGCTAGCCTCTACACCTAGCATGCCTCCTAGGGGCACACTGCTAGCCTCTGCACCTAGTGGCACACTGCTAGCCTCTGCACCTAGCATGCCTCCTAGGGGCACACTGCTAGCCTCTACACCTAGTATGCCTCCTAGGGGCACACTGGTAGTCTCTACACCTAATATGCCACCTAGGGGCACACTGCTAGCCTCTACACCTAGCATGCCTACTAGGGGCACACTGCTAGCCTCTGCACCTAGCATGCCACCTAGGGCACACTGCTAGCCTCTGCACCTAGCATGCCACCTAGTGGCACACTGCTAGCCTCTGCACCTAGCATGCCTCCTAGGGGCACACTGCTATCCTCTACACCTAGCATGCCTCCTAGGGTCGCACTACTAGCCTCGACACCTAACATGCCGCCTAGGAACACACTGCTAGCCTCTACACCTAGCATCCCGCCTAGGAGCACACTGCTAGCCTCTACACCTAGCATGCCACCTAGGGGCACACTTCTAGCCTCTACACCTAGCATGCCGCCTAGGAGCACACTGCTAGTCTCTACACCTAGCATGCCGCCTAGGAGCACACTGCTAGCCTCTACACCTAGCATGTCGAATAGGGGCACACTGCTATCCTCTACACCTACCATGCCGCCTAGAACACTTCTAGTTTCTATAACTAGGATCCTAGCTTCGAAGGTATTTTTTTTAACCTGTGATGCACTGAGCGAGGTTCAAGAATTCTCTGGAGGTTCAGGAGGTTTCTAGACGTTTACGAAGATCCTAGAGGTTCAGAAAGTTCCGGGAGGTTCAGGAGGTTCCTGGACGCTCAGGAGGTTCCTGGAGGTCAGGAGGTTCCTGGAGGCTCAGGAGGTTCCTGGAGGTCAGGAGGTTTTGAGGTCAGGAGGTTCTTGAGGTCAGAGGTCCTGAGGTCAGGAGGTTCCCTGAGGCTCAAGAGGTTCCTGGAGGTCAGGAGGTTCCTGACGCTCAGGAGGTTCCTGGAGGTCAAGAGGTTCCTGAGGTCAGGAGGTTCCTGGAGGTTAGAGGTTCCTGGAGGTCAGGAGGTTCCTGGAGGCTCAGGAGGTTCCTGAGACTCAGGAGGTTCCTGAGGTCAGAGGTTCCTGGAGGTCAGGAGTTCCTGGAGGTCAGGAAGTTCCTGGAGGTCAGGAGTTCCTGGAGGTCAGGAGGTTCCTGGAGGTCAGGAGGTTCTGGAGGTCAGGAGGTTCCTGGAGGTCAGGAGGTTCCTGGAGGTCAGGAGGTTCCTGGAGGTCAGGAGGTTCCTGGAGGTCAGGAGGTTCCTGGAGGTCAGGAGGTTCCTGGAGGTCAGGAGGTTCCTGGAGGTCAGGAGGTTCCTGGAGGTCAGGAAGTTCCTGGAGGTCAGGAGGTTCCTGGAGGTCAGGAGGTTCCTGGAGGTCAGGAGGTTCCTGGAGGTCAGGAGGTTCCTGGAGGTCAGGAGGTTCCTGGAGGTCAGGAGGTTCCTGGAGGTCAGGAGGTTCCTGGAGGTAGGAGGTTCCTGGAGGCTCAGGAGGTTCCTGGAGGTTAGGAGGTTCCTGGAGGTCAGAGGTTCCTGGAGGTTAGGAGGTTCCTGGAGGTTAGGAGGTTCTGGAGGTCAGAGGTTCCTGGAGGTCAGGAGGTTCCTGGAGTAGGAGGTTCCTGGAGGTCAGGAGGTTCCTGGAGGTCAGGAGGTTCCTGGAGGTCAGGAGGTTCCTGGAGGTCAGGAGGTTCCTGGAGGTCAGGAGGTTCCTGGAGGTCAGGAGGTTCCTGGAGGTCAGGAGGTTCCTGGAGGTCAGGAGGTTCCTGGAGGCTTTATGAAAAATTCGACTTGTAAACTTATGCAGTGTTGGTAGAGCAATGAACACCAGTCAGTGAATGGTGGTAGACATTATACTACAACTACCACCATCACTACCACCACCACCATCACTATCACCACCATCACTACCACCACCATCACTACCACCACCATCACTACCACCACCATCACTACCACCACCATCACTACTAAAGCTATCACCACCACTACCACCCACCACCATTACTACCATTCACCACTACTATCACTCACCACCACTACACTATCCACACTACCATCACCTACCCTCAAATGTGATCACATACCCATACCCATCCCACTGCACCAACTGCCCATACCCAGCCCACGTGGCAGCAACTTGCCCATACCATGGCCAAATGGCAGCAACTTGCCCATACCCTGCCCATGTGGCATCAACTGCCCATACCCATCCCACGTGGCAGCAACTTGCCCATACCCTGCCCATGTGGCAGCAACTTGCCCATACCCTGCCCATGTGGCAGCAACTTGCCCATACCCTGCCCATGTGGCAGCAACTTGCCCATACCCTGCCCATGTGGCAGCAACTTGCCCATACCCTGCCCAAATGACAGTAACTTGCCCATACCCTGTCCATGTTGCAGTAACTTGCCCATACCCTGCCCATGTGGCAGCAACTTGCTCATCCCGTGCCCATGTATTCATCGCATCATAAGAATGCTCTCAATCTCTCCCTCCCTCCCCCTCTCTCTTTCCCTTTTCTCTCTCTCTCTCTCTCTCTCTCTCTCTCTCTCTCTCTCTCTCCTCTCTCTCTCTCCTTTCTAAATTTTTCTCTTGTACGTTTAAATATATATTTTTTTCATTTATGTTAATGTAAAAATTAATAATTTTGTACCAAAAGAGCCTTAGAAAACTTACCTAACCTTACTATAACAAGCGCAATTTAATTTTGCCTAATCCAACTAAATATATTTTAGATAAGTTTACAATAATTTAATAATACACAAACACAACGAAATATATTTTTTTCGTTAGGTTCAGAATGATTTTTGCGAAATTATTGCATATACAAATTTTCGCTTGCCTTATTCGGCAAGAAGAGCGTTGCTATTTAAGCCAAAATCGCAAGTTTTACCTATTCGGCACTACTATTAGCACAATTTCTCGGTCTGGTGCCCACTGTCTCATTCTGGCATTAGAGATGCGAGACTTACCTCAAGTCTCTGTGAGCTGTACGAAGTACGACTTATACGTATGTCTTGAAGGATGGATAAGGTAGGCTTGATACTGGTGAAGGATACTTGATCCATTGTGTACTGCCCGTCCTACACTGTACTGCCCGTCCCGTACCTCCACACTTGTGTACTGAGCTGCCCTCCTCCACACTGTGTACTGCCCCTCCTCCACACTGTGTACTGCCCTCTCCACTGTGTCGCCCCCTATTGTTACGCCATCTGTGTGCATGTTAATTAATGAGTGACGTTGTCTGCGTGTTAATCTGCTTCTGTCCTGTTTCTGCTCTGCCTTGTGAGTGAATGTGTAGAACACATGTAGATTCTTACATCCGGAATGAAAAGATGTAGAGTAGAGCGCACTGGGAAAATAGATGTTGAATGTAAGGAAGTAGATGTTGAAGACTCGTTCATCCTGAATAGTAATAGTAATATTAATAGTAGTTTATTTGGACATGATACAAAGAGTTACAATTTGTTATGAGATGTTATGAGGTGTACATGCCAAAAGCCCCTAATATGCAGGGCATTTTGGCAGACTTAAAATTAACTTAAAACTAAATGGTAAGAATTTTAGTAGATAGTTTACAATATGAGTATAGTTGAGTATTTAAGCTATGAAATTTGAATAGTTTAGACTATGACATTTTTTAAACATAGTTTTATGCTTTTGTCTTATTTATAAAATTAATTAAATCAGATTAAACAATATGTGTTGCAATAACAGTATATATGGTCATTAGATGAGTTACAAGGAGCACAAGGATACATGAGGTATAAGTTTCAACATTTGTATTATATTATATTTGGTAAACTATTTCTCATTGAGCAATTAAGTAAGGGATTTTGAGGCTAAAAGGTAAGAATTATACTAGACAGTTTACAATATAAGTATAGTTGAGCATTTAAGCTATGAAATTTGAACATAATTTGAGCATGACATTTTTATACATAATGATACAAATGACTATAAAAGTACTATCCTTCTACAGAATGAGTGAATGGCTATGGCAAAGACTAGCACCGTGAGTGAACTGATGTTGCAGACTCATGCAACTCTGGAATAAATGTCCGGGTTGATGTAGAATATCTCGTACAGACCCTGCCACCTGAGCCGACTGTGAATGCGATCCTTCAAAAAGTGAATAACGTTTTTCACTCTAGCGGCTGATGACCGACACTCCTGTAAGAGCTTAAACATGTATAGAGTTACAGTGTAAGAACCACGTGTTGACAGTGCTTGTAGCAGTGCAAGTTTTTGTCGCATCTTCGTGTTTGGAGGGACAGGGGTTAGGCAGCTTAAGTTTTGACAATGTTGGAGACAACAGTCAGGAAAATGGTAATTCGTGATGGTCAAACACTTTGCTGATCTGAGCGTTTATCTTCACAGGCGAGTGTGTAAAGAACAAACGTTTGTTGGAACAACGTTAATCTAGATCAAAGACAGAACAATATTTAGATCCAACTGATGAGTGTTGCTCATAACGTTGCATGCTACGAGTATGTTGCATTTTATTCGGCGTGTGTGACACACCCATATAGGCAGCCTCCCGACCAGTGAAACAGGTGATAAGGATTTAACGATCAATAGGGTACCCGTCGTTATATCAGTACATCGGTTCATCGGCCTGTCACATAAAGCCCGCCAGGGCTGTGAACCAATGTGGTTCACTGGGCTGCAGGTCGCTCACGGTGTTTTGTTTGACTCTTGCTTTTTTGCCTCTTTTGACCGCCTTGTTGTACACCTCTTCTTACATTACTGTACATATTGTAAATAGTGTACATATTGTAAATACCAGCTTGCTTATTTGGTGAAGGAAATACAAGTCAAATAGTTTCTGCTGTACTTTGCTTGCTCCATAATTTATGCCATTACGATAAGGTGTGCAGGCTATTATAAAAATACATGTGTTCGTAATATATGGATATTGTTTTTCGAGAACCACGTGGAAGTATATGAGTAGCATAGATAGCCGAAGATCTTACATGTCACGAAGATTGTCTGCGTTGGGGAGGATATACCCTCAAGGGAGGTTTCGTAATGCTGGTGAAGGGTTCTTGACCCATGGAATTAGACTTTTCTTCCCTTTTGCTTGGAACGAACCTGATTGCCTCCCATTTTCCAGGAGCTGTATGACCCCTTTTGACTTAGCGCATGTCCCCTAAATACAACAACAATAATAATAATAACTGCAGTCGGTCTACCGGAGCTTGAAGATAAGAATTACAAATAATTCACACTGAGACGAAGCTTCAGATGATGTTATGGTCTGTCCTGTGATAATATGAACTTTGATAATGGTCCTAGACGAATTATTTGTAAATGTGAACTTCTGCTTGTTTGGAGAGTATAACGGAAGAGGGGTCCATACGGCGTAAGCTGTCATTGACTCTATAAACCACAAACAAGAAGTATAGTAAAAGGTTCATACGTGGCCAATGTTTTGCACTAATGTAAGCTTTATAGAGCCAACCTTTGAACGAAATGTAGCTTAATAGAGGCCTTCATCTTGCCAAGTTGGGGTTTGCCACACTGATTGTCAGTTTGCTTGTAATTTAAGAAGGTAAAGTCAATATGATCGCTCATAGAAACACTACCTAAAGGTCATCTTATGGGGCAAATGTGAAGAACACACAGGCTGCACCAAAGGTGCTTGCAACGTGAATCACAATGCAAGTGCGACCACATAACACCCACAGGTTTCTTTTCACTGGATGTTGTACGTGGGCGTTCTAATGTACCTGGGCGTCCTAATGTGTCTGGACGCCCTGATGTACCTGGGCGTCCTAATGTACCTGGGCGTCCTAATGTACCTGGGCGTCCTAATGTACCTTTGCGTCCTAATGTGCCTTTGCCTCCTAATGTGCCTGGGCATCCTAATGTACCTTGACGTCCTAATGTATTTGGGCTTCCTAATGTTGTGCCTGGGCGTTCTAATGTACCTTGGCGTCCTAATGTATCTTGGCGTCCCAATGTTGTGCCTGGGAGTTCTAATGTACCTTGGCGTCCTAATGTTGTATCTTGGCGTCTCAATGTTGTGCCTGGGTGTCCTAATGTATCTTTGTGTCCTAATGTTGTAACTGGGTGTCCTAATGTACCTGTGCGTCCTAATATTGTATCTGGGCGTCCTAATATACCTGGGCTTCCTAATGAGGCAGTAATTACGAGTTGACTTTTTGGTTGGTACCCATTCCCCATTCCACACATCCCCCACACATGCACACTGGAAGTTGAAGACTCAGATGGGTCACAGTGATGTTAGGAAGTACTTCTTCAGTCAAAGAGTTGGCAGGAAATGGAACAATCTGGAGAGTGATGTAGTAGAGGCAGGATCCAGGACATAGCTTTAAGAAGAGGTACGATGAAGCTCATGGAGCATGGGTCGAGCTGTGGATCGACCCATGTAACTACAAATAGGTAAGTAACACAAATAAACACACACACAGGCCAAGTGTCAGTCGACAAGTGTCTTTGACAACTAGTAACTACTACACACACAGATTTGAGCACCTGAAGTGTGTGTGTGTGTGTGTTAGTTACCAGTTGTCAAACGCACTTGTCGTCAGACACTTGGCCTGTTTTGTGTGTGTGTATGTGTGTCCAGGAAATGAGGCGCCAGACACTATTTTAAGAAGAAAAAACAATAAAAAAGAAGAGACTAACTCAAGCTGAAGGACTTTTCATCGTATGATTTTAACTCTACTACTGCGTCTATACGTCTAGTTTTAACTCTACTGCTGCGTCTCTACGTCTAGTTTTGACTCTACTGCTGCGTCTCTACGTCTAGTTTTGACTCTACTGCTGCGTCTCTACGTCTAGTTTTAACTTTACTGCTGCGTCTCTACGTCTAGTTTTAACTCTACTGCTGCGTCTCTACGTCTAGTTTTAACTCTACTGCTGCGTCTCTACGTCTAGTTTTAACTACTGCTGCGTCTCTGCGTCTAGTTTTAACTACTGCTGCGTCTCTACGTCTAGTTTTAACTACTGATGCGTCTCTACGTCTAGTTTTAACTACTGCTGCGTCTCTACGTCTAGTTTTAACTACTGCTGCGTCTCTACGTCTAGTTTTAACTACTGCTGCGTCTCTACGTCTAGTTTTAACTGCTGCTGCGTCTCTACGTCTAGTTTTAACTACTGCTGCGTCTCTACGTCTAGTTTTAACTACTGCTGCGTCTCTACGTCTAGTTTTAACTCGACTGCTGCGTCTCTACGTCTAGTTTTAACTCGACTGCTGCGTCTCTACGTCTAGTTTTAACTCGACTGCTGCGTCTCTACGTCTATGTAACGTCATATTACGAAGTAATAACTATATTAGTTTATTGACGTAACGACAGCGTTAATATATTAACGTGCGACGACGTTAGCTCAGTGCGTTAATAAGGACGTTCGTTCTGTGCATTGTGCTACGAACATCTCACGGACGCACATATATAATTAATGCAGACGCAGCTGCTGGGTAATGCTCAGCTGGAAAAAACATTACCTTTAAGGACATTAAACCATTGAAATATGTTCAGTAAGAGAGCCAATACGTACGTTTATTATTATTAGTAGTAGTAGTAGTAAAAGTAGTTGTAGTAGTCGTAGTAGTAGTGGATGCAGTAATAGTAGTAGTAGTCATAGTAAAAGTAGTAGTAGTATAGTAGTAAAGGTAGTCGTAGTAGCAGTATATTATTTTTTAATACACAGGTCGTCTTCCACTAAGGTAGAGTGACCCAGAAAAAGGAAACAAAGTCACCATCATTCATTCAGTAGTTGTCTTACCAGAAGTACGCAATCACCACAATTCAAACCATTGTCCGAACATCAACATTCCCGCTCCTTCTTCAGAGTGGTTGAGGGAACACAGCGCCTGAGGAATAAGTAGCAGTAAGGGTTGACCCGAGGAAAGGGAGGGTAGGAAGGGTTAGTTTGGGTTAGATGTGAATGTCTACCATTCGTCAGGAGCTTCGCAAAGCTCCTGACGAAGCACTGGTGACAGTGCGAAAGGCTTTTAGGTTGTGCATTCTTTCTTGTGCCCATTACCGTGAAGGTTGGTACTTGTCTGGCATTTACCATACCCACGGCTTACACTCCCTGTCACACTTTTTATTTCTGCAGGTCCAGTCTCCTTGTCTTCAAGGCTGTAAAGTTTGGCAGCGGTGGGCGGTAGTGAGACTCAGGGAGCTATCATGGGTGTATCTCGTAAGCACTAGTGTGTGTGTATATTTCACATGTTAGCTATCATTTTGTCCAAGGCATTTGTCATTAAGATACTTAGCTTGTTTGAGTGTGTGTGTTTGTGTCTGTCTGTTTGTGTTTGTGCTTGTCTGCCTGAGAGACAGAGAGGTGAATAAGACGCAGACAAAATTAGGCATAAGTTTCAGACAAACAGAAGACATCCGCAGACACATGCATTAGAGAGACAGAATATAAGAGCAGAGCTGAGAGCCAGGTTAGAGCTTGGAGCTGCTGGGGACACATTTGATACAGGAGACACCTGCTGCAATGTGTCTGCCCACAAGAATCTACATTCAATATATAATATATATTAAAATATCAGAATAGATGGTTTATTGTGTACAAACGCGCAACGTATCGTAATTATAAATAAAAGCTTTGTTAAGCTCCTGGATAGCGAAATGTTGCCTCAATAAAATGTCACATTAGTTGCATCTGTGTTCATTTACTTAACATTTTGTCGGTAATTCTACTCTTTATTACCAAAACTTGTTGTCTTTAAGTGCATTCTATTTTGAAAATTTAACAAAATCTTCAAGACCTTGTTTTTCCTACGCTCTTCCAAGTGTTAATTTATGTAAGTTCATTGGGAATTTACAAACGCTGTTCAAGGTTAGGCTATATAAACCTATTACAGAAAACGTATATTTTTTTTTATCCTAGAATAACCCAGGAGAGACAAGTAGCGCGAGTTTTTCTTTTTCTTAGGTTACCCCTTTTACCCTAGGCTGCGACCATGACGAGTAGGCTTACCCCTACGGATTTAACACTTCTCCTTGATTAATATAATATTACTTCCCTTAATGTGTTCATCCTAAACCTGTATGATATTCCTATTTAGCCCGTAGATATTCCCTTCCACGTTGAAATATTTTACAACGTATGGGTAACTTTTTTATTCAGACGTTCCTTAGAGTAACTTGGCTGGGGCTCTGGATAAGTGCAGGGTTAACAGTTAATAAATGGTTCTCTTGTGCAACATTTGGGTATCTTTATTCTGGAAACGTTTTGCCAGCCAGTGGCTTCTTCAGTCCAGTGCAGAGAAAGGTGGAAGATGATTAGTTTGAGGTAATCAGTCCCTGAGCCTGGAGTCGACGTGTTCAGTCCATCAAGATTGATCGTCTGAACACGTCGACTCCAGGCTCAGCTGAGTCTCAATAGCTAGATCGATCGTGTTCCAGTCCATCCAGATTGACGTCTGAACAGTCGACTCGGCTCGAACGTTCCTCAAACCTAATCATCTTCCACCTTCTCTCATTGACTGAGCCCTGCTGTCAAACTATTCCGGATAAGACCAAGTGTCAGCCCTTATCACCCTGCCAAACCATTATTTACAGGGTTGACAGTGTTATCTACTGAAGGCTCTTACAAGACATTACTTCACTAGTCATCCACGGTAATTGCGCTGATTGCTAGGATGCAATTCTCTACATACTCTCCCGCTCTTATGTTTATTGAATTCTGGTATTATTATTATTATTATTATTATTATTATTATTATTATTATTATTATTAATATTATTATTATTATTATTATTATTATTATTATTATTATTATTATTATTATTATTATTATTATTATTATTATTATTATATTGGTACTTCTATTATTATTATTATTATTATTATTATTATTATTATTAAAGTGGTACTTCTAATATTATTATTATTCATAAGAGGCGATGAACCTGTGTGTGTTTATGTGTACTCACCTATTTGTGATTGTAGGGTCGACTCACAGCTCCTGGCCCAGCCTCTTCGCTGGTCGTGTGTGCGTGTATATGTGTTTGAGTACACACACACACACACACACACGTAGCCTCACAGTGAGTAAAGGATAATGATAGAGGAGAGAGAGGAGGGGAACAAGAAAAACGAGGAGCAGGGTCGCGGGAAAGTAGAGGAAGGAACATGCAGATTTCCATGTTGTGACTGCTCAAACACCTTTTTAGCCCCGGTGGCCTGGTGGCTAATGTTCTCGCTTCACGCACGGAGGGCCCGGGTTCGATTCCCGGCGGGGCGGAACCATTTCGAAGTGTTTCCTTACATACACACACTACAACAGGCCTAGTGTCTAATCGACATGTGCCTAGGACAAATGTACACACACACACTACAACAGGCCTAGTGTCTAATCGACAGTGCCTAGGAAAAATGGTAACAACAACTACACATCACACACACACACAGACAACAGAGTAGGTCACAATTGAGTTGAAGACTCAGATGAGTCAAAGGGATGTTAGGAAGCATTTCTTCAGTCACAGAGTTGTCAGGAAGTAGAATAGTCTGAGAACTAATACAAGCTCACGGAGCAGGGAGAGAGAGGACCTAGTAGCGATCAGTGAAGAGCCGGGGCCAGGAGCTGAGTCTCGGCCCCTGCAGCCACAAATAGGTGAGTACACACACAAGGGTAGCGCGCCACCATAACATAGTCACTGGTGATGCTTACCTGTTTATCATGAGAACTGAGAACAGTGAGATGTGTGACTGTGACAACAGACATAAACAGTGACTGTGTATTATAGATTGCATACACTGGCTCCCAGTTTTCGGTTCACACTTCATTTAAAAAAAAAATCGCCTTCATGTAGTATTTGCTTAATGTTGAGGTACGATATTATAGTTATGTTAGTAAATAGACGGCACAGTAACCTAACCTGACATTGTGATACCTTAGATCGTGCACTTTATAATGAATCCTGAAAAATGTTAGATAGGCTACAGTAGGCCTATACTAGTCCCAGAAATTAGAGCTACTCTCTTCCCTGCCTTAGATCAAACCTGATTACCGCCCCTGCTTATTCTTTCCATTCCCCAGGCACTGTATAGCCCATATGTGTTAGCGCTTCCCTTCTGCCTGCTGCTGTGTTAGTAACTTCGGAATGATTACGCTAAGGCGACGGTGCCTGTTGTTTGTTGGTGAGTGATAGTAGCTGAGGCTCCAGGTTGGCACTGTGAGTGTCAGATGCTGGCCACTGCCCCCGCCCTTCTCAGTGCCAATTTGTTACTTTTACTTGGGTCTAGTGGAGGTACTGTTGGAGACTATCTGTATCGTGCTGGGAGACGTCTCCCTCCCTTACACCTCATCCCCACACATACTTCCCCACACCACCCAAACTCCAAACAATTTCCCCACTCTCTTCCATGGTGCCAGACATCCTGTCAGTTTCCTTTACATAAGAGAGAGAGAGAGAGAGAGAGAGGAGAGAGAGAGAGAGAGAGAGAGAGATATTGAGCTGAGTTCCCCAACTTCTTCATGACTCGGGTACTCCCCACATGCACAGACTTCCCCACACTTCACCCCACACCACCTCACCTTACCCCCACCGCTCCACTTTATACAATGATCAACTGTACATTACACAGCAGCAGAAAAACGAGATTTACACTGCTTCAAGGAGAGTCCAGCACCTGGGTCCCTGACTCTACACCACCTGGCTCTAGTGCTGCCACCACCTGGCTCTAGTGCTGCCACCACCTGGCTCTAGTGCTGCCACCACCTGGCTCTAGTGCTGCCACCACCTGGCTCTAGTGCTGCCACCACCTGGCTCTAGTGCTGCCACCACCTGGCTCTAGTGCTGCCACCACCTGGCTCTAGTGTTAGTATCACCTGGCTCTAGTGCTGCCACCACCTGGCTCTAGTGCTGCCACCACCTGGCTCTAGTGCTGCCACCACCTGGCTCTAGTGCTGCCACCACCTGGCTCTAGTGCTGCCACCACCTGGCTCTAGTGCTGCCACCACCTGGCTCTAGTGCTGCCACCTGGCTCTAGTGCGCCACCACCTGCTCTAGTGCTGCCACCACACTGGCTCTAGTGCTGCCACCACCTGGCTCTAGTGCTGCCACCACCTGGCTCAGTGGCCACCACCTGGCTCTAGTGCTGCCACCACCTGGCTCTAGTGCTGCCACCACCTGGCTCTAGTGCTGCCACCACCTGGCTCTAGTGCTGCCACCACCTGGCTCTAGTGCTGCCACCACCTGGCTCTAGTGCTGCCACCACCTGGCTCTAGTGCTGCCACCACCTGGCTCTAGTGTTAGCATCACCTGGCTCTAGTGCCACCACCACCACCTGGGTCTTGTGCGTCACCATACAACGCCTGGGAAATGGGAAATATTCAAAATTCTATCCAAGAAGATGTGGGATAAATCCAGTTACTTGGATCAAGAGCTTGTCACTGAGTGGTCTGGCTCACTCGAGCGAGGACAACCACTCTCACTGACTGGCAGGAGACACAAGGCAATTTTTTGGTGTCTCTGCTGACTGGATATTTAACTGACTGTGATGACACTTTATCTGCCTCTGTTTAAACTTTAACACTGTACTTACAGTGTATATAACTTGTGTTTCAGTGTATATAACTGCTTAGTGTATATAACTGCTTACAGTGTATATAATCTACAGTGTATATAACTGCTTACAAAAAAAAAAAATTGTCACTGAGTGGTCTGCTCACAGGAGGACAACCACTTCATGACTGGCAGGAGACACAAGGAATTTTTGTGTGTACTGTTGCACTGATAACTTAACTGACTGTGCTAACTATTTATATGACTGTACTTAAGTGTATATAACTTGTTCAGTGTATATAACTGCTTACAGTGTATATAACTGCTTACAGTGTATATAACTGCTTACAGTGTATATAACTGCTTACATTTTTTATATATTTGTTGATTCCACTTGAAGATATCAGGCATAATGTAACCTATGTATATTTAACCAGGCAAATAATTTTGTTTTAAATTAACCTGAGTATCATCGCATGTAAAGTGTGTTGGGGATCGAAACCTAACTCTTGAGGTTCGCGTGTTTATTGATCCACCTGTGGGGTACTTCCCGAATTCCACAAGTGTGGAGTTTGCTTCCAATACCTCATTCTCTTACTTGTTTTTATTGGGGTGTAAAACCTAGCTGTGGTAGCCCAGGAGATGCTTACCCACTGCACGGGTCATCACCGGATAAGAACTCTTGACACGGGGGTGCTTTCTTCTTCCCCGACGAGCAAAGCACTACACCAATATCCTATATTTCTTTCCTTAAGACACCTGCTGTCCATGTTCACCCATCAGTATAAAATAGATACCTGGGTGTTAGTCGACTGGTGTGGGTCGCATCCTGGGACAAAACGGACCTAATTCGCCCGAAATGCTCAGCATAACAAGCGGCTTTCTATACTGTAGTATGTCATTGATGTCAGGTAGGACTGTATACCTTGTACATGTACTTGTAGAAATAAAGATATTATTATTATTACTATAATAGTGCGTGCCATTTCCTGCTAACTCCAGTTTTCCTGCAACGAAACCTTTGAATCTCTAAGACACGGATTCACAACTTTCCCTCCATCAATAACTCCCTCGGCGTGATCTATTCCTATTCCCTTACTCCCATACCAAAAATTTATCGCCATCATAAAAGGACAGAAACACAAGGTTAGGAAAAAAATATTCAGGTTTCACACAAAAATATTTACCCCTTGCCATGTAATTTTTTACCCCCAAGGGGTAAATTTACCCCCAAGGGGTAAATTTACCCCTTGTTGTGAATCACTGCTCGAATAGCTGATGAACCCACAGTGGAATACTTGATAGTATCCTTATTACCCTACTGAAGTCTCCCAGCTCAGGCTGACACTACTGGAGTCTCCCAGCTCAGGCTGACACTACTGGAGTCTCCCAGCTCAGGCTGACACTACTGAAGTCTCCCAGCTCAGGCTGACACTACTGGAGTCTCCCAGCTCAAGCTGACACTACTGAAGTCTCCCAGCTCAGGCTGACACTACTGGAGTCTCCCAGCTCAGGGTGACACTACTGAAGTCTCCCAGCTCAGGCTGACACTACTGGAGTCTCCCACCTCAGGCTGACACTACTGAAGTCTCCCAGCTCAGGCTGACACTACTGAAGTCTCCCAGCTCAGGCTGACACTACTGAAGTCTCCCAGCTCAGGCTGACACTACTGAAGTCTCCCAGCTCAGGCTGACACTACTGAAGTCTCCCAGCTCAGGCTGACACTACTGAAGTCTCCCAGCTCAGACTGACACTACTGGAGTCTCCCAGCTCAGGTTGACACTACTGAAGTCTCCCAGCTCAGGCTGACACTACTGGAGTCTCCCACCTCAGGCTGACACTACTGAAGTCTCCCAGCTCAGGCTGACACTACTGGAGTCTCCCACCTCAGGGTGACACTACTGAAGTCTCCCAGCTCAGGCTGACACTACTGGAGTATCCCAGCTCAGGCTGACACTACTGAAGTCTCCCAGCTCAGGCTGACACTACTGAAGTCTCCCAGCTCATGCTGACACATTTCACCACTATGTATACGCACCAACATCATGCATCACGTCATACAAGATAATAGGGTAATAAAGCTAGCTTTTGCTCTCACTGTCTATTGTGTAAAAATAGATCAGCAGCACACTGCTGATGTATGCAAATTTGCTAAAAAAAAAAATCCTGCCCGCACACTGAAGACGTTCCTCATTATATATATTTTGTATATTTTAGTTTTTATGTCTCATTGTTCTTGTCCTATTGATGATATTATTCGCCTGAGAATCTACATCTTACCTGGGTAATCATTTTTGGAAGGTAATTTTGAATTTCTTGCCTTAGCTTAGTGGTGTAAAATCGTTTGTAGAGGTGAACCAAAATCGTCTCTATCTGCTGCCATAATATATATTATGGCGTCCACCATAACAATTGCTAGGCTTGTCTGAGCGTTGCAATAATTCTCTCTAAGTATTATTATGAAAGAAGACTTTAATGTCAGAGAATTATGGTATTACCACCACTATTTCTCTTACTTATGAAGATGACAATAATAATAATAATAATAATAATAATAAAAACAATAATAATAATAATAATAATAATAATAATAATAATAATAATAATAATAATTAATAATAGTAAAAGCAATACTACTACTACTAATAATAATGATAATAATAATAAGAATAAGAATAATAATAGGATAAATATAAAGGATATATATATCTATGTTACACATTTAAATTGCGAGTAATGTAGGAGGGCGACAGTCGTAATTTAAGAAAAAAAAAAAGATAAAGTGCAAGCAGGAAAAAGTTGGTCTTGGACTTGCCAGTGAGAACCTTGTTCCAGTTTCTGACCCTTAGCTTGACGCCGTGTTTGGTCACCACGGTAAGAAACATAAGGTCAAAATGTTGTGATTTGTTTTTAAAGAGGGGGTTACAAGAGAGTTTCAGTGTTGGTGACCTTTACTAAGCGATTATATTTCACGAGATTAGGTGTATGAAGGGAGGGGTAGAGGGTGTAAAGTTATGGCCCAAACTAATGATTCGGTAGGAGAGATGAGGTTGGTCAGGAGATAACCAGGAACACTGTAAGGAGGTGGAATGAAACCAGGAACACTGTAAGGAGGTGGAATGTAACCAGGAACACTGTAAGGAGGTGGAATGAAACCAGGAACACTGTAAGAAGGAATGAAACCAGATACACTGTAAGGAGGAATGAAACCAGGAACACTGTAAGGTGGAATGAAACCAGGAACACTGTAAGAAGGTGGAATGAAACCAGGAACACTGTAAGAAGGAATGAAACCAGGAACACTGTAAGAAGGAATGAAACCAGATACACTGTAAGGAGGAATGAAACCAGGAACACTGTAAGAAGGAGGAATGAAACCAGGAACACTGTAAGGAGAAATGAAACCAGGAACACTGTAAGAAGGAGGAATGAAACCAGGGACATTGTAAGAAGGAGGAATGTATTTTTTGTTAATGTCATTTCTTGAGTAAGTGGATCATGTGAAAGAGTTGCAGCCTATTGTTGTATCATCTTGGCGACTTGTTCTTGCTACAACTACTTAGACATATTTCTGCCTACTGTAGTAAGGTAAATAATTGCCCACAACTAGACGAAAAGGGACACTAATTCATTGGCTTAAGACACCTTTATAGAAAACTCTTCGGCCATTGGAATGAAACGTTTTCAATAAAGGTGACTTTAAGTGAATACATTTATGTTCATCTCACATCTGGCTTTTATAACTCTGCTATCTGGATCCCTTGTAACTTATCCTTACCTATCCAGACATAAAATAAAGCAATTTGTGAATTAGTAACCTGTATGTTAAATACACACACATGTATTTTCCCTTGATCCACGTAAATAAGCCACACTGGCTGAATTATATCCCCGGGTTGTATATTGGAAAAATATCTCATTAAGAGACTCGTCAGTTGGCGTCCAGTCAGTGTGAGTTGATGTGCTTGTATGTTAGGTACCGAATTTAAGACATAACTCACAGCAGTTATTTCTTCATGGTAGCTGCTGAGAGAGCACATAAATGCTGACTATGATTGTATTACTGAGTGGGAAGGTGAGTATGATCACATTACTGAGTGGGAAGGTGAGTACAGAGTGAATTACTAGTGGTAAGGTGAGTGCACAAGGTGGGAAGGTGAGTTCATAAGGTGGTAAGGTGAGTGCACAAGGTGGGAAGGTGAGTGCACAAGGTGGGAAGGTGAGTGCACAAGGTGGGAAGGTGAGTGCACAAGGTGGGAAGGTGAGTGCACAAGGTGGGAAGGTGAGTTCATAAGGTGGTAAGGTGAGTGCACAAGGTGGGAAGGTGAGTGATCAAGTGAAGGCTGAGTGCAAGGTGGAAGGTGACTCATACATTACTGAGTGGGAAGGTGAGTGCACAAGGTGGTATGAGTGCGAAGGTGGAAGGTTGATCACAGTGGGAAGGTGAGTGCACAAGGTGGTAGTGAGTGCACAGTGAATGAGTTCAGGTGAAGGTGAGTGCACAAGGTGGGAAGGTGAGTGCACAAGGTGGGAAGGTGAGTCCAAGGCTGAGGTGTCTCTAGCAGCTATGAGCAAATGAGTGGGACCAGGTAAGACAGAAGAATGACATCATTGTGGGTATCATGAGTCAGAATGGTGGTGGTATGCCTACATTGGAACTGGTGCGCTGTTACTGATGAGATCACTCTCTCTACTGTTTATGTGTTGCTATGACATCACTCACGGAGAACTGTTTTTTTTTTTTTTTTTTTTTTTTTTTTTTTTTTTTTTTTTTTTTTTTTTTTTTTTTTTTTTTTTTTTTTTTTTTTTTTTTTTTTTTTTTTTTTTTTTTTTTTTTTTTTTTTTTTTTTTCAACAATGGTGGTAGTGGTGCCTACATTGGACACTGGCTGCGCTGCTGTCACTGATGAAGATCACTCTTCTCTCTCACTGTTTATGTGTTGCTATTGACATCACTCACGGAGAACTGTTACTTCATTTACTCATTCTTAATTATCGCTGACTTTTTTTATGTAGAGATCTTTGTGATTTGTGTAATCGTGTGTGTGTGTGTGCGTACTCACCTATTTGTGGTTGCAGGGGTCGATTCATAGCTCCTAGTATCGCCGCCTCTTTGCTGTGTGTGTGTGTGTGTGTGAATAGATACCTCCTTAACACACACACACACACACACACACACACACACAACACACACATCACACTACATCACCATCACCCTTAAACAGATAGTTTGAGTCATCCCTCAGTCTGGAGAAGAGTTTTGTTCCATAGTCTGGAACAATGTTCCCTAGCTGGAACTGACCACCTCAAAACTACGTCTTCAAGGGTGATGGACTGATGACATCGTCTTTACATCTCTACTCTGCTGCTGCCCATCCTTGTACTTCGATTGAAAATAAATAGGGAACATTTGGAATAAGGGATTCAACTGTTGACAGTGCTTCTTATCCTGCCTCCATCCCTTTCAGATGCAACCTACACCGTAGTCTCTCAGCCTTCTGCCACTCTTCAAATTCAATGGACAACTTTTCTGTATGATAGCTTTGAAATTATGGTAAAGTGTTTCTTCTTCAGTACTTATGTTGAAGGATCGACTATGGTGATTAAGTCATTAATTAAACCAGATTTTAAACCAGTTGACAAATTCGTCTCGGTCCAAATTCTGGCCAGGTCTCGATTAAACTCGGGGTCATCTAGAGGAAGGAATGCTGGGGCCGATCTCCGTGTCATGCCAGACGAATGCATCGATATGCACCCTGGGTGTGGGGAGTAACGCCCTGGGCCAATCCTTGAGCAAGCCCTCGATTTAAAAATAAATCGGTGAGTACATTTGGGACCCTGTAGTTCGATACTAGACGGAGGGATCCCTGCACTATTCTACTGATACAGCCGACCAGTATCATGCCTGACGTAACTGTCAACGGGACCCTTAGTGAGAGTAGGTCACAGGTGTACCCTTCAAATAGTGGCGTTGAAGGCCTGTTTATACAGGTGGTTGAAGGTCGCACTACCTTTGTCTTTAGTAAAGATGTCAACAAGGAGAAGGTTCCATTGTATTGAGGGACCATGTAGTGAGGGACCCTGTAGTGAGGGAGTAGGAGGGACCCTGTAGTGAGGGAGTAGGAGGGACCCTGTAGTGAGGGAGTAGCAGGGACCCTGTAGTGAGGGAGTAGGAGGGACCCTGTAGTGAGGGAGTAGCAGGGACCCTGTAGTGAGGGAGTAGGAGGGACCCTGTAGTGAGGAGTAGAGGGACCCTGTAGTGAGGGAGTAGCAGGGACCCTGTAGTGAGGGAGTAGGAGGGACCCTGTAGTGAGGGAGTAGGAGGGACCCTGTAGTGAGGGAGCGGGAGGGACCCTGTAAGTGAGGGATGTATGGAGGGACCCTGTAGTGAGGAGTAGGAGGGACCCTGTAGTGAGGGAGTGGAGGGACCTGTAGTGAGGGAGTAGAGGGACCCTGTAGTGAGGGAGTAGGAGGGACCCTGTAGTGAGGAGAGGAGGGACCCTGTAGTGAGGGAGTTGGAGGGACCCTGTAGTGAGGGAGTAGGAGGGACCCTGTAGTGAGGGAGTAGGAGGGACCCTGTAGTGAGGGAGTAGGAGGGACCCTGTAGTGAGGGAGTAGGAGGGACCCTGTAGTGAGGGAGTAGGAGGGACCCTGTAGTGAGGGAGTAGGAGGGACCCTGTAGTGAGGGAGTAGGAGGGACCCTGTAGTGAGGGAGTAGGAGGGACCCTGTAGTGAGGGAGTAGGAGGGACCCTGTAGTGAGGGAGTAGGAGGGACCCTGTAGTGAGGAGTAGGAGGGACCCTGTAGTGAGGAGTAGGAGGGACCCTGTAGTGGGGGAGTAGGAGGGACCCTGTAGTGAGGGAGTAGGAGGGACCCTGTAGTGAGGGAGTAGCAGGGACCCTGTAGTGAGGGAGTAGCAGGGACCCTGTAGTGAGGGAGTAGGAGGGACCCTGTAGTGAGGGAGTTGGAGGGACCCTGTAGTGAGGGAGTTGGAGGGACCCTGTAGTGAGGGAGTTAGAGGGACCCTGTAGTGAGGGAGTTAGAGGGACCCTGTAGTGAGGGAGTTGCAGGGACACTGTAGTGAGTGAGTTGGAGGGACCCTGTAGTGAAGGAGTAGGAGGGACCCTGTAGTGAGGGAGTAGGAGGGACCCTGTAGTGTGGGAGTAGGAGGGACCCTGTAGTGAGGGAGTAGGAGGGACCCTGTAGTGAGGGAGTAGCAGGGACCCTGTAGTGAGGGAGTAGGAGCGACCCTGTAGTGAGGGAGTAGAAGGGACCCTGTAGTGAGGGAGTAGGGAGGGACCCTGTAGTGAGGAGTAGAGGGACCCTGTAGTGAGGGAGTAGGAGGGACCCTGTAGTGAGGGAGTAGGAGGGACCCTGTAGTGAGGGAGTAGGAGGGACCCTGTAGTGAGGGAGTAGGAGGGACCCTGTAGTGAGGGAGTAGGAGGGACCCTGTAGTGATGGAGTAGGAGGGACCCTGTAGTGAGGGAGTAGCAGGAGACCCTGTAGTGAGGAGTAAGCAGGAGGAACCCTGTAGTGAGGGGAGTAGGAGGGACCCTGTAGGAGAGGGAGTTGGAGGGGCCCTGTAGTGAGGGGAGAGGAGGAACCCTGTAGTGAGGGAGTTAGGAGGGACCCTGTAGTGAGGGATTAGAGGGACCCTGTAGTGAGGGAGTTAGCAGGGACCCTGTAGTGAGGAGTAGGAGGGACCCTGTAGTGAGGGAGTTAGAGGGACCCTGTAGTGAGGGAGTTAGAGGGACCCTGTAGTGAGGGAGTTAGAGGGACCCTGTAGTGAGGGAGTTGCAGGGACCCTGTAGTGAGGGAGTTAGAGGGACCCTGTAGTGAGGGAGTTGCAGGGACCCTGTAGTGAGGGATTAGCGAGGAACCCTGTAGTGAGGGAGTAGGAGGGACCCTGTAGTGAGGGAGTAGGAGGGACCCTGTAGTGAGGGAGTAGGAGGGACCCTGTAGTGAGGGAGTAGCGAGGAACCCTGTAGTGAGGGAGTAGGAGGGACCCTGTAGTGAGGGAGTAGGAGGGACCCTGTAGTGAGGGAAGGGTGAGCGGGGTGAGGGTGCTGTATTTTAATTAGACTTGTCTTATGTGATTTGTAGACACACACAAACACTCCTGGTGGGGCCAGGAGCTGAGTCTCGATCCCTGCAACCACAATTAGGTGAGTACACACACACGATTTAACTTAATATCGGGACTAGAAAACATGGTGTTCACGCTGTGTATCAACATCCTCCACCAAGTGTAACAGAGTACTGGACACATTAACATCCTCCACCAAGTGTAACAGAGTACTGGACACATTAACATCCTCCACCAAGTGTAACAGAGTACTGGACACATTAACATCCTCCACCAAGTGTAACAACAAAGTACTGGACACATTAACATCCTCCACCAAGTGTAACAACAAAGTACTGGACACATTAACATCCTCCACCAAGTGTAACAACAAAGTACTGGACACATTAACATCCTCCACCAAGTGTAACAACAAAGTACTGGACACATTAACAACCTAGTACAATGGGCGGCATATCCAGGATGACAGACCCAGACGCTAGGTACAGCCGGGTCAGACCCTGACGCTAGGTACAGCCGGGTCAGAGGTCGTGGATCACGAAGGGAGGCGAGGTGCAGAGGTAGTTAGTGTTAGTGAGGGCAGAGAGGTGGGTGTTGTGGTGGCATGTACACAGTGGAAGAACCTCGTGATTTACACACCGATGTTGTTAGGTTTCCTTTAATAAATGTTAGGTTGCCAGCTGTTGTCTCCAGTGCCTCACTGATTCCTGTATCAGTGATGTTTATACCTGTGCCCCTGTTTACCTTGCAGGAGGGGGTTGGATTTGAGTTATTGTGTAACATTAAAAATGGGTTGGGCAAATATTTTTGTTAGTGGGTTTGGGTTTGAGCAGGATCTGCCTAGTATGGGCAGTTTTCCGCATTTCTTATGTCGCAGCGTGTAAGATGAAAGGTGTAAAAGGAGAAAGTAAAGTGTGAGAGGCACGAGGACCTGGTGGGTGAAGGAAGGAGAGAGTAAACACAACGACCTCAAGTCTGCAGCTCTGAATCAAGTGTATTTGATAAATTAGACACATGTGTAACACTTGGGTATCATTCATGAGGAACGTTTGGCCACACAGTGGCTTCATCAGTCCATACAAAGGAGAATGGTGAAGAACAGGAGTTTAAGGTAATCAGTCCATCAATCTTGAAAAGATTGATGGACTGATTACATCGACTCAAGGCTGAGGGACTGATTACCTCAAACCCCACCTGTTCTTCACCATTCTCCTTTGTATGGACTGATGAAGCCACTGTGTGGCGAAACGTTCCTCATGAATGATACCCAAGTGTTGCACATGTGTCTAATTTATCAACCTGTCGGTTCTCTGAACCATTCATCTACATTCAAGTATATTCACAACCTATGGCTTGAGGGTGAACCAACATTCGTGTCGCTGATCACTTGGTTGTTGAGACACTTACGGCAGAACCTCAGAGGTCAAGGACACGGACCACGCATAAAAAGAGCAGGAATATGAATGTCCTTTGTTACAGATGGACGACTGTGTGTATGAGGTCGGTTGGTCGGCTTGTTAAGTTTAAAACCTGTCCACTGGACGAAGGCTGTACAGTATCAGTCACTGCTCTTACAGAAATCCTTAACATGGAGAATAAAGGAGACTCAGCGTATATATACTAAGAGAAATACCTGTCCGAGTATACACACACAAATTTACACTCTCGCAAGTCGCCCTTGAAAGTGTTTCTTCATCTCACAGTATCTTTTAAGGCAGACGAAGGCGTCGACCTCATAAACTATGATGGTGTTGGAAGCAACATATGTTATAGTCTGGTGTGAGTGACCTCACACTCTCTTGTAGCTAAATGGAGAAACCTGAGTTGATAGCCTGAGGTCAAGACTGTGATATACTGGCTGACACCAGCTGACAGGTCTTGATGATAATGATGACTCACACCAGCTGACATGTAGTGATGGTAAAGCCGTAACACAGTGCCTGTGCCCGACACTCTTTGCAGGAGTTACGTGTAAAGTTATTGCTGCACACAGTGCCTGTGTTTGGCACTGTACAGGAGTTATGTTGTGTGGGATGTTACTACTTGTTCTGCGTTAGGTTACATCAATTTATACCCGTTTGCCAGTTGCCTCCGTTAGCAGTCGGCAGGCACACCTTGCCAGTCACAATTCTAGCTGTGTGGTAGTCGCACAAGCTTAATTAACAGTGCCTGTGAACTGTCTGAGTGTTGACTCAGGCACTGTGAATGTTCACTCAGGCACCTGCTGGCACTCTGTTCACTCAGGCGCCTACTGGCACTATGATGGTAGTACTGATGGGAGGGGGACAGGAATAGAAGCAAAACAACCTCTTCCTTCACTCTTCCTTCACTCAACTCTTCCTTCATTCAACTCTTCCTTCACTCAATTCTTCCTTCACTCAACTCTTCCTTCACTCAACTCTTCCTTCACTCAATTCTTCCTTCACTCAACTCTTCCTTCACTCAACTCTTCCTTCACTCAACTCTTCCTTCACTCAACTCTTCCTTCACTCAATTCTTCCTTCACTCAACTCTTCCTTCACTCAACTCTTCCTTCACTCAACTCTTCCTTCACTCACCTATTTCATTCAACTCTTTCCTAAAAATATTAGCACTTACTACATCAACCTCGTCTGTGTGTATACAACAGCGGATTTTTTACTAAGCCTTATTATAAGCTTTACATTTTTCCTTCAACAAAAGCTTGCCAATGATGAATGCCTGTGTAACCTGTGTAATTGCGATACAGGTGCACGATCTCCGTCCCTCCCTGGAGAAGACATCTGTCTGAGATGAAGAAGCAGGTGTGTCTGTGCTATTGTATGTGTCTTGGTATGTGTATCACCTACTGAAGAGGGGTCAGTGAGGCCGCGATGTACAGGTTCACTCTGTGACTGTTGCACTGTGATGATGCTCTGTGTTCCTCTTATCTGTTCACAATATTTTGCGTCCACCTGTTTGTCAGTCAAGGTCAGCAGGACTAGCTTCCCCCCAGTTGGTCACCCAGCCACATGATGGCTTCAGTTGGTCGTCCACATAGGTCCCACTAAGTCAGGTGGTCACCCATCCACATAGTGGCCTCAAACAGTCACCCACACAAGTTCCACCACCAAGGACATACAGTGCCAGCCCCTCCCCCATCACACACACACACACACACACACACACAAACGTACGTTCCACTCGTCAGGGTTTGATCAGTGTTGGACTTCAGTTTGTCATCACTGACTTGTTTGGAAATTGGAGAAACCTTGTCTAGGCAATTTACATACATGTTACAATGTATGATAATTTGTGTAACTGTATTTATGTGTACCTGTACTTTAATAAACTTAATACTTGACGTTATTCTCACCACCCTGCTGAGTTATCCTCACCACCCTGCTGAGTTATCCTCATCACCCTGCTGAGTTATCCTACCGCGGTACTCCACCCTGCTGAGTATATCCCTCACCACCCTGTATCTAGAAGATCCTACCCAGAACTCAGGTTGTACAGATTTGACCTGACTCTCATCGCAGTAGTCTCCATCCAATGTGATGGAATATTATAGGAAAACACTGGTAGGTGTCGTTCCCCCAGAGTAACTCCCAGTAAGGTAGCCTGGTAGGTGTCGTTCCCCCAGAGTAACTCCCAGTAAGGTAGCCTGGTAGGTGTCGTTCCCCCAGAGTAACTCCCAGTAAGGTAGCCTGGTAGGTGTCGTTCCCCCAGAGTAACTCCCAGTAAGGTAGCCTGGTAGGTGTCGTTCCCCAGAGTAACTCCCAGTAAGGTAGCCTGGTAGGTGTCGTTCCCCAGAGTAACTCCCAGTAAGGTAGCCTGGTAGGTGTCGTTCCCCAGAGTAACTCCCAGTAAGGTAGCCTGGTAGGTGTCGTTCCCCCAGAGTAATCCCAGTAAGGTAGCCTAGTAGTGCTTCCCGTTAACTCAGTAAGGTAGCCTGGTGGTGTCGTTCCCAAGTAACTTCCCTAGTAAAGCTAGCCTGTAAATTAGCTACATTATCATCTTTGGGTATTAGAGGAAACGTGAGTTCATTCCACTCTCTAATATCTGTTTAATTTTCTACTAATCTACCTTGTCCATATACTATCGCATTTGCTTTGCTTTTCTGTAAGTCAGATCTTTCTAATTCATGGTATAACTTAACAAATCTTTGATGACAATATTGTTGCAAGGGCCTAGCTTGCTCAACCTGCTACAACAATTGTCATCAAAAATTGTATCAAGTTGTAGATACCATGAATTAAGGAAAGATCCTGGACTTCACTCGAAAGCAGACAAAGCAAATGCGATAGTAATTATGGACAAGGTAGATTATAGGGGAAAAATAAACATGCTATTAGAAGACAGGAGAACTGACGTGCCCCTTAAGCCCTGGTACTATCCCTGTTACTTACAACTTTCCTCTCGCCAGCTTATTCTTGCCCTTATCTCCACTTCCCCGCTCACCCCTTAATGGTCTCACCTAAACTCTCTTGATCTTGTTTCGTCTTGTTCGGTGGAGTACATTACCCCACGACTGGGTAATTTATGTCTACCTATACACATAAAAGACATTTCTTAGGTCTGATGTTTCTCCCGGTTAACGATATGGTAACTATAACAACCAAACACAAATAACCCACATATAGGAGACAGGAGCTTACGACGACGTTTCGGTCTGACTTGGACCGTTTACAAAGTCACACTAACACAAAAGGAAGAGGGAACCAGTATAATAGCTCCCTCTCTTTTTTGTGTTAGTGTGACTTTGTAAATGGTCCAAGTCGGACCGAAACGCCGTCAAAATTTGCATTATCTTATGTGCGGGTTATTTGTGTGGTCTTGAGTTAATAGTTTAACTGAATATCAAGTTTCTTATTATCACTGAGGTGATCTGCATTTGCTGTGGTGGTTTATTAGTGAGGGAGTGGAGGAGGCGAGGCTTTGTTACTGGCAAGCAGCAGGTGGTGTCCCGTAGCTCAGTTGCTAGCGCACTCACCTCACATATTGAGGTCCGTGGTTCGATCCCCTGTACGGGTGGAAACATTATCACGTGTTTACTTAAAGCACCTCCTGTCCGTGTTCACCTATCAGTAAAATAGGTACCTGGGTGTTAGTCGACTAGTGTGGGTCGCATCCTGGAGACAAAATTGACCTAATTTGCCCGAAATGCTTCATAACAAAGCTTTCTATAGTATGTCATTGATGCCAGCTATGGTGTGTATACCTTGTACATGTACTTGTAGAAATGAGGATGATTATAATAATTATTACTATTATATTATATCCTGCAGCCTGTGGAGTAGTTCTTCCATTACTACCCAGTACCAGGTACTAGGCAAGCCTCCTTCTGATGTTATTCTTGATGCCTGGGACATTGCCATGCAGTGATACCTGGGTCAGTGTTTGACATGCAGTGATACCTGGGTCAGTGTTTGACATGCAGTGATACCTGGGTCAGTGTTTGACATGCAGTGATACCTGGGTCAGTGTTTGACATGCAGTGATACCTGGGTCAGTGTTTGACATGCAGTGATACCTGGGTCAGTGTTTGACATGCAGTGATACCTGGGTCAGTGTTTGATATGCAGTGATACCTGGGTCAGTGTTTGACATGCAGTGATGTCTGGGGCACTGTTTGACATAGTGATACCTGAGTCAGTGTTTGACATGCAGTGATACCTGGGTCAGTGTTTGACATGCAGTGATGTCTGGGGCACTGTTTGACATGCAGTGATACCTGGGGCACTGTTTGACATGCAGTGGTGTCTGGGGCACTGTTTGACATGCAGTGATACCTGAGTCAGTGTTTGACATGCAGTGATACCTGGGTCAGTGTTTGACATGCAGTGATACCTGAGTCAGTTAGTTAGTTACCATTTTGTCCTAGGCACATGTCGATTTGACACTAGGCCTGTTGTATGTGTGTGTGTGTGTGTGGAAACACTTCGAAATGTTTCCACCGTAAGAACCTGGGCCCCGTGTTAAGCGAGGCTTTACCACTGGCCACCGCTTACAGTGTTTGACATACAGTGATACCTGAGTCAGTGTTTGACATGCAGTGATACCTGGGTCAGTGTTTGACATGCAGTGATACCTGGGTCAGTGTTTGACATGCAGGGATATCAGGGACACTGTTTGACATGCAACAGCCTCCATCTCAGTGGTGAGATGTACGGCCAAGTCACCTTACACCCGCTGCCCCTTATAAATTCTTAATTCTTGCGTTGGACGACTGTTGAGGGTCGCATCCTGGGGGAGGAAGTTTAAAGGTAAATAACTAAAAGATCAGCCTTGACGAGCTTTGCCAGACTCTCGTGACTGCCAGTACTACATCTCTTCAGGGGCGGGTTGTAGTGGTGCTGGTGAAAAAGTACTTGATCCAGAGGATTAGAGCTAGGCTACCTGGCCTTCCCTGGCTTGGCCCTCCCTGGCTTTACTAGCCTGACCTTCCTGGCTTGGCCCTCCGTGGCTTTACTGGAATGGCCTCACCCTCCTCAGCAACGAGGGGCCAAAGAATCTTCGTCAAGGTCTCTCTCCCATCTGGCGTATGAGACCACCAGATACTCGGGGAACCCCCGTCAAGGCAGCCAGAAAGAGGTGGCAACTTGGTATCCAGACCGCCACCCAGCCTCGCCCAGCCTCGCTCAACCTCGCCCAACCTCACCACGTCCCACACCGTACCGCCCTCCTGCATTAATACTGACCCCTCACCTCCAACAGGCGCTTCAGTACAACGAGTCCTGAATGTAAAGTCGAGGTTCTTGAAGAACTGCCCAGGTAAACATCTTACCATGCTGCAGAAAAGGCCTCCACGCCCCGCCCGCCCCGCCCCGCCCCCCACCTCGTCCCGTACTGCTTGGTCCCTCTTACCAAGAGGCAGATCACTGGACCCTCCTCATCTATATCTGGTCCTGTGCTGGTCCAAGTTTGAGTATGTCTGCTGGTCCAAGTTTGAGTATGTTTGCTGGTCCAAGTTTGAGTATGTCTGCTGATCCAAGTTTGAGTATGTCTGCTGGTCCAAGTTTGTGTATGTCTGCTGGTCTAAGTTTGAGTGTGGCTGCTGGTCCAAGTTTGTGTATGTCTGCTGGTATAAGTATGTCTCCCTCACCTTCCTTTCAGTTTTAAATTCAGGTTTAGACCTTCCTGGCGGAGAGCGTCACTGTTGACTCTGCTGGGCTTCCCGTGGACCTACGCACCATGGCACTAGGGTGTATTTCATCTAGGCACTTGAGTGCAGCTTCCTGCACTCTTCCTCACACTGGTGCAGGATGTCTTCCTGGTTTGTGGCGTGGATGGAGCTCCTGTCTAGTCGTGTTTTTCTACTTCTCGTCCGATCAGCGAAGTGAAGCAACGTTACGTTAGGTTAGTACTTGAATGGGTGACCGCCTGGGAACACCAAATGCTGTTCAAGGACACCAATGGAAATAAGTCACTTTGACTTTTTTTGGGGGGTTATCCTAGGTATTTAACACTACGTATGATACTTATGTGTACCTCTGCCTAAATAAACTTATCTACTTACTTCTTTACTTAATCCGCCTCTGTAGGTAATGGCTGGGGACTTACAAAGGCCTGGCGCCAGTATTGTCCTTGACTGATTTCCTCGAGCATCATTCGATTCATGCGTCAAGAATCAAGGTTTTTACCGGTGGGCTGAAGGGTGTGGAGTCGGTTGTGGTGCTCTCCTGGGGGATTTATTGTGCCCACCTACCAACAGTCATCTGTGTTCACTGCAAAGCAAATAGGCCGGTCTCGCTACTCTCGTATTGTTTGCTGCTTTTCATGGGTCCTTAAAGTGCAGTTGTTGCCCTGGCACCGCATGCCAGTGTTATGGCCTAGAAAATTCAGGAGTGTTTATAAGAGATATGACTACCCTTTGCTTTTATAAGCATTGCTACACGTTTGGCATAGAATCGACCGATGTTGAATTCATTTTGGCAAGTTCTTCGTCGTGGTATCAGGTCGTAATAACAGCAGCAGTTAGCTTCTCCACAGATGAACAGTCCTGTTTCGCGATCCTGCGTTTGGTTATTACCCATAGATTCTCAGTTTGTTGAGGTCAGGAGAGTTTCCAGGCCAATTTAGAACACTTAGTCCACTTTTTTCGAGGAATATCAGCATTTTTCTGAGAGTGTGACATGGAGCACGATCCTGCTGGAAAATGCCTTCTCCATCAGGAGAGTCTCTATCCACAATGGGAAGCAAATGAGTTGCCAGGATTGCCCTGTGTTTGTCACTGTTCATCGTTCCCTCAACAATAACAAACCGTCCAGGGCCTTTAGGTGGGTGTTTTGCCGCTTGTCGAATGTGACCATTCCGAAGAGGTTCGCCTTTGCTCCGTCTCACTATCACAGATCTGTACCCATGTACTACAAAATGCACCTCATCTGAAAACATAACTTTTCTCCTTTCATCTATAGTCCATCCCTTATGATCGAGTGCCCACCGCAGTCGTAGTTTCTTCATAACAGCAGTCAATAATTGTTTCTTTACCGGCTTTCTGGCACTTCTGCCAACTTCAAGGAGCCTTCATCTAATAATTAAAGAATCAACATTTATGCTAACTGAATCTAAATCTCTGTGGAATTTTGCTGTTTTTTTCAGGTATCCTTCGTGTATACTTCAGGTATCCTTCATGTATACTTCAGGTATTCTTCAGGTTTCAGGTATCTTTCAGGTATTCCTCAGGTATGTAGGTAACCTTCAGGTATCCAATTATTTTCTCTCAGGTATCCATATATTTAAGTATTCCTCTGGTATCCCTAAGGTATCTTGGTATCCCTAAGGTACTTTTCAGGTATCCAAAAGGTATCCATGTATTCTTCAGTTATCCCTCAGGTACCCAGGTATCCCTATTAATTATTATAAAAACGATTATAATGATAATAATTAATATATAATAATAATTAAAATAATAATTATTAATAATAGTAATAATTATAATAATAGTAATAATTATAATAATACTAATTAACTAATAATAATAATAAGTAATAATATAAATAATAATAATAATTATTATTATGATAATAAGAGCAATAATATGAGTAATAATAAAATATATGAGGAGGTTACCATGCCCAGCCCTTTCAGGGCAGGATAGGTGCCGAAGCCAGAGCTTGCTATCATCTGCAGCTCGCAAGCCTGCCCTTCCCGTCAGCCTCCCTGGGGCGGGGAAGATGGCAGACCAGAGAGGCCTAGCTTCTCCCTACTAGCCCTGTGCTGGTGGGGAATGTGGCTAGGCCTGGGATCAGTTGGTCCCAACGATGAGGGGGTACTTGTACCTCCTCCCATGGGAGACAGGTCTCTGATACTCCCACGACAGGGAGCCGGAGCCGGGTCGCCATCTGGAATAGACCCGGGCTGGGAGAATTCCCGGTGAATCAACACCTCCTCCTCCCTCCAATAATAATAATACCAATAATATTAATAATAATAATTTCTCTTTTTTTCAACGAACCGGATGTGTCTCACAGAGGCAGGGTGACCTAAAAAAAAAAAGTTTCTCGTAAATTTAGTAATTTGTATAGGAGAAGGGGTTACTAGCCCCTTGCTACCGGCATGTTAGTCGCCTCTTACGACACACATGGCTTACGGAGGAAGAATTCTTTTCCACTTGCCCATGGAGATAAGAGGAAATAAACAAGAACAAGAACTAGTAAGAAAATAGAAGAAAACCCAAATGAGTGTGTGTATATATGCTTGTACATGCATGTGTAGTGTGACTAATAATGATTAATAATAATAATAAGAGTAATAATAATAATTAGTAATAATAGTAATACTAACAATAATGATAATAAGAGACTTTATTAACACAGGTCAACAATAGCATTACACTCGGAGGGTCATCCTAGTTTTTTTTCTTAATAAAAGTCAACAGTGTGGACAACAGACTTGGCAATATTTTATGTCTTTGCTATTTTTTTTTACGTGTTAACTGATATTGTTTTATGTATGTGGGAGGCAGACACCTTCTAGTGACTCTCTTCTCTTACCACGGACTCTGTTGTGGTAGGTGTGGCTGTACTGTGGGAGAGATAGTGGCAGGTGCGTCTGTGGGAGGGGCTGTACTGTGGGAGAGGTAGTAGTAGGTGTGTGTGGGAGGGGCTGTACTGTGGGAGAGGTAGTGGCAGGTGTCTGTGGTAGGGGCTGCACTGTGGGAGAGGTTGTAGTAGGTGTTTGTGGGAGGGCTGCACTGTGGGAGAGGTTGTGGGAGGGGCTGAAGTGTGGGAGTAATAGTAAACAAAGTTAAGTGAGAATCTGCCACAGTAAAATACAGAAAAGTTGTTCCTCAAGGCACGGTACTCACTCCACTTCTCTTACTCATATACGACATAAACAAGAACATACACAGTGTCATTCATTACAGACGCTTCAAGGATTTATATGAGTGGCATCCATAGAAGGCACACCGAGCCTCCAAGCTAATATAAACTAAGTCAAAAATATCTACTTGGGGAGATACAGTTAGGTTTGCCAGGTTTGGGCCAACAGGCCTGCTGCAGTGTTCCTCCTTTCTTATGTTCTTCTTATGTTCTTATCCTGGCCCGGGTCTTCTCCCTGTGGTGACCCGGCAGAGAGGGTGTGCGTATTGGGAGAGTTGTGACGTGAAGGATCATCTGACGAATGAGGAATTAGATACATGTGCAACATCTTGGTATCTTTATTTGAAGACGTTTCGCCCACCAGTGGTTTTATCAGTACAATACAAGGGCATAATGTGAAGAAATACATACAAAAGTTGAGGTAATCAGTTCCTCAGCGTTGGATCACAGTCATGGAGGTTGGCGCTTATGTACCGGCGACAGGTGAAGGACGTGAAGCAGACAGTGTCACTGGTAGGCAGGAACCCCCAGTGGAAGTAGGTTATACCCAAGGAATGGGCCAGTAGTAAGCAAGAAGGTTGTGTAACTGTCCCCTGTACCAACATTCCGTGATGTTGCAGCGTCTGACAAATTGTATTGCATACCATTTAGGTGAGGAATGTTGAAGTTGACGGCTGAGAAGAGGTTGTATTTGAGAAGGACATGTCCAGCATGGACCAGTAGGCCTGCTGCAGTGTTCCTCCATGCTATGATCTGATAAATTAGACACATGTGCGACACTTGGGTATCTTTATTAGCACATTAAAGATACCCAAGTGTTGAACATGTGTCTAATTTATCAACTTGTAGGTTCTCTGAGCCATTTATCTTCACTCTATGATGTGTTAGTATGTAGGATATTGACGAAAAGTTTTCTAGCAAGAGGTTCAGCTATGTTCTAGAATCCTTTGTTCTGCTTGAAATTATTGGATATAAAGGTGAGTGATGGTTGCAAGATCCTGCGTCTCTAGTTGTCTTCTGCAGTGATCATTGCCTCGCTGTGGTTAAATGGTTGTGGGAGTTTCGGTGTAAAATACAGGCGTTCCTCAAGTCGTCCATTCTGCTGGCGTATTGGTGTTCCCAAATACGCGTTTAGAGGTCTCTGGTTGTTTCGCCCACGTATATTTGGTTGCAGTTGTTGCAAGGGATTAAGTATACCCCTGCAGAGGATTGAACCTTATGGTGTCCCTTACTGGTGATGTCTTTGATGGTATTGGAAAGAATGTTGGAGACGTGTTTGGCAACAGAGTTAATGGGGAGGACTCTGTCTCTTCTCTGGGCGGTATCATGCCTGGGAGAGTTGATGTTATGTACGGCGTCTGCAGTCACTGATCAAGTCATGAGGATAGTGAAGCTTAGAAAAAACTTGTTCGATGAAAGAGCATTCTTCCTCAAGGAATTCACTACTGCAGATACGCAGGGCATGCAGGAACAAGCCTCTGATAACGCCAGGTTTAGTTCTGGTATTGCGGTGAGAGTAAAGGTGGAGAAGATCGTATTTATTGGTTGGTTTTCAGTAGATTTTAAAGCGAAGTTCGTAGTCAACTTTGCAGAGAAGAACATCAAGGAATTCATAGTGGCCTATGATAACGCTACGTTTAATGGCTTAATCATAGGCCGAGGCGAAATTGTAGAACTGGAGAATGTAGGGAGGTTAGGTTAGGTAAGGGTTATTAAGAAATAGGACAAGTGTTTCCTGACGCGGGTCTTAGTCATATGATAACCCATAGCTAGAGCTTTTGGTCATCTGACCGAGGCCTTCCGCTGGCTTACCGGTCCACCTTTTAAAAATTAATGGTTAATATTATAACCATTATCTTGAATGTAGGGAGAACCTTCACAGCTTATGTATAACGTCAAGTCTTTGTGTTAGGTTAATAAAGATACCCAGGTGTTGCATAGTGTCTTATTCAGCAGTAGGAAACTTAGTGTATTAGAGTTAGGATATGTTGTTAGGGAGAGAAAACGGCAGGTGGGTGTGGCTGGTCACCACCGCAGTGTAGTGCTGGGTGTGGCTAGTCACCACCTCAACTGCAGGTGTAGTGCTGGGTGTGGCTAGTCACCACCTCAACTGCAGGTGTAGTGCTGGGTGTGGCTGGTCGTCACCACCACACCGGCAGGTGTGTCTGGTGGGTGTGGCTGGTCACCACAACAACAACGGCACCAAAGGTCACCCGGGTATTGTCACTGCTCTGTTATGTATCTCGGTGTTTCTTGAGACTTAACTGACTTTTACTGGTATATGATTATGCAAATTGCAGTCTTCAAGGAATCATGGTTGCTATAATAAACACAAAGTCAAGGAATCCTGGTTGCTATAATCAACACAAAGTCAAGGAATCATGGTTGCTATAATCAACACAAAGTCAAGGAATCATGGTTGCTATAATCAACAGAGTCGTCAAGCATCCCATTCCTTCATTGTAAGTTATACGTCTGACTCATAGGGTTGTCCCAGGAAGGGTTGGAGGGAGGAGAGTAAAAAAGTTTTAAATGCCAGAGGCTTGAGCATCTAACAGGCTTGTGTGAGCGTGTTAGAGTGGAGACACTTGGTTATTATAGCATGACGTGCTGTTGGAGTGTGAGCAAGGTAACGTTTATGAAGGGATTCAGGGATGCCGGTTAGCCGGACTTGAGTCCTGGAGGTAGGAGATACCATATCTGCACTCTGTAGGAATCATGGAGGTGGGAAGTACAGTACCTGCACTCTGGAAGAGTCCTGAGGGTGTAAAGTATAGAACCTGCACTCTGAGATTCGGAGTATCTCAGAAATATAAATCTCTTCTGCATTATTTATACTACTAAATGGAGCCTGAACTACGAGTTTAATAAATATAATCTGACAATGTGAAGTCACAGTATGTGGTGGGTGGTAAAGCTCTCAGTGTGACAACACTCACCCATTTGAGGTTGCAGGGGTTGATTCACAGCTCCTGGCCCCGCCTCTTGGCTAGTATTTATTAAGTCCACTTTCTCCCAACTCGAAGAGATTTATCGTATCTGTGTGTGTGTGTGTGTGTGTGTGTGTGTGTGTGTGTGTGTGTGTGTGTGTGTGTGTGTGTGTGTGTGTGTGTGTGTGTGTGTGTGTGTGTGTGTGTTGTCTAAGACCCAGCCAAGGTCTATGTGCTTCCTGCTTCCTCACCAGTCTTGTCTACCAACACTGTCACCCTCACCAGTCTTGTCTACCAACACTGTCACCCTCACCAGTCTTGTCTACCAACACTGTCACCCTCACCAGTCTTGTCTACCAACACTGTCACCCTCACCAGTCTTGTCTACCAACACTGTCACCCTCACCAGTCTTGTCTACCAACACTGTCACCCTCACCAGTGTTGTCTACCAACAATGTCACCCTCACCAGTGTTGTCTACCAACACTGTCACCCTCACCAGTGTTGTCTACCAAAACTGTCACCCTCACCAGTGTTGTCTACCAACACTGTCACCCTCACCAGTGTTGTCTACCAACACTGTCACCCTCACCAGTGTTGTCTACCAACACTGTCACCCTCACCAGTGTTGTCTACCAACACTGTCACCCTCGCCAGTGTTGTCTACCAACACTGTCACCCTCACCAGTGTTGTCTACCAACACTGTCACCCTCCCAGTGTTGTCTACCACACTGTCACCCTCACCAGTGTTGTCTACCAACACTGTCACCCTCACCAGTGTTGTCTACCAACACTGTCACCCTCGCCAGTGTTGTCTACCAACACTGTCACCCTCGCCAATGTTGTCTACCAACACTGTCACCCTCACCAATGTTGTCTACCAACAGTGTCACCCTCATCAGTCTTGTCTACCAACACTGTCACCCTCACCAATGTTGTCTACCAACACTGTCACCCTCACCAATGTTGTCTACCAACACTGTCACCCTCACCAATGTTGTCTACCAACACTGTCACCCTCACCAGTGTTGTCTACCAACACTGTCACCCTCACCAGTCTTGTCTACCAACACTGTCACCCTCACCAAAGTTGTCTACCAACACTGTCACCCTCACCAATGTTGTCTACCAACACTGTCACCCTCACAAATGTTGTCTACCAACACTGTCACCCTCACCAGTCTTGTCTACCAACACTGTCACCCTCACCAGTCTTGTCTACCAACACTGTCACCCTCACCAATGTTGTCTACCAACACTGTCACCCTCACCAATGTTGTCTACCAACACTCACCCTCACCAGTGTTTCTACCAACACTGTCACCCTCACCAATGTTGTCTACCAACACTGTCACCCTCACCAGTCTTGTCTACCAACACTGTCACCCTCACCAGTCTTGTCTACCAACACTGTCACCCTCACCAATGTTGTCTACCAACACTGTCACCCTCACCAATGTTGTCTACCAACACTCACCCTCACCAGTGTTATCTACCAACACTGTCACCCTCACCAATGTTGTCTACCAACACTGTCACCCTCACCAGTTTTGTCTACCAACACTGTCACCCTCACCAGTCTTGTCTACCAACACTCACCCTCACCAATGTTGTCTACCAACACTGTCACCCTCACCAATGTTGTCTACCAACACTGTCACCCTCACCAGTGTTATCTACCAACACTGTCACCCTCACCAATGTTGTCTACCAACACTGTCACCCTCACCAGTGTTGTCTACCAACACTGTCACCCTCACCAGTGTTGTCTACCAACACTCACCCTCACCAGTCTTGTCTACTAACACTGTCACCCTCACCAGTGTTGTCTACCAACACTGTCACCCTCACCAATGTTGTCTACCAACACTGTCACCCTCACCAGTGTTATCTACCAACACTGTCACCCTCACCAATGTTGTCTACCAACACTGTCACCCTCACCAGTGTTATCTACCAACACTGTCACCCTCACCAGTGTTGTCTACCAACACTGTCACCCTCGCCAGTGTTGTCTACCAACACTGTCACCCTCACCAATGTTGTCTACCAACACTGTCACCCTCACCAGTGTTGTCTTCCAACACTGTCACCCTCACCAGTGTTGTCTACCAACACTGTCACCCTCACCAGTGTTGTCTACCAACACTGTCACCCTCACCAGTGTTGTCTACCAACACTCACCCTCACCAGTTTTGTCTACCAACACTCACCCTCACCAGTCCTGTCTACCAACACTGTCACCCTCACCACTCTTGTCTACCAACACTGTCACCCTCACCAGTCTTGTATGGTATTGTATTGAACTTCATAGTATTGTATTTAACTTTATGGTATTGTATTTAACTTTATGGCATTGTATTCAATTTTATGGTGTTGTATTCAGTTTTATGGTATTGTATTCTACTTTACGGTATTGTATTCAACTTTATGGTATGGTATTGTATTAAATTTTATGGCATTGTATTCAACTTTATGGTATTGTATTCAACTTTATGGTATTGTATTAAACTTTGTGGTATTGTATTCTACTTCATAGTATTGTATTCAACTTTATGGTATTGTATTAAACTTTATAGTATTGTATTCTTCTTTATGGTATTGTATTCTACTTTATGGAATTGTATTTAACATTCAGTCTTCAGTTTTATCTTAGGTTCATCAGGTAGCAACAAAACTCACACTTTAACCAAGGTGTGTGCCAGAGTGTGAGCAAAAAACTTTAAGGTGTGAGTTGAACGGTGTTAGGTGAAAATGACACAGCTAATCTAACCTAACTGGCCCAGTGGTTTACGCACTGGCCTGGAGTTTTACCACTCACTCGTCATGGGTTCAACCCCAACCCGTACCTTAGTCTGTTTTAATCTAACTTAAGTAGCATTGATGGATTAGACACTTGTGCAGGACCTGGGTATATTCTGAAGACGTTTCTCCAACCAGTTTTCTGGGTTCTACGCAGTTAAAGTGAGAAGGGTCAGTCCCCCAGTCATGAAGAAGGCGTTCAGTAGTTTAGTGTTAGTCATTGTCAAGATTAAGTTACTGAACACCTGCGTGGATGAGGGACTGACCTACTCAAACTTACTTTATCTTCAAAGGTGAGGGACTGATTATCTCACCTCCCACTGTCATGTGAATATAATCTCTGTTCTCAATTGAAAAAAATCCATTGACTGGCAAAACGTCTTCAAAATTACACTACTGCAATGTTTTTTTTTCCTAGATAAGATATGGTTGTTTCTAGTCTAACGTGTGAATGTATCCTGAGGTGCTTGACACGCGTTGCATGTGTCATCCATGTTGTATGCGTATCTGCGTTCGCTGTGTCTTATTATCTGGATCCCTTGCTGACTCGGGTACGTTAAAGCGACTGTTTTCTTGTTAAGGTGAGATGTTTTAGTCAGTAATTCTCCGTTGTGGTAGAGTGTAAACAATGTTTCTGTTGTCTGTCATGGTTGCTCTCGTAGATACAACGATGGTCATGTCTTCCTGGAAGAGGAGGGTCATGGCTACTGTGGTAGATACAACGATGGTCATGTCTTCCTGGAGGAGGAGGGTCATGGCTACTGTGGTAGATACAACGATGGTCATGTCTTCCTGGAGGAGGGTCATGGCTACTGTGGTAGATACAACGATGGTCATGTCTTCCTGGAGGAGGAGGGTCATGGCTACTGTGGTAGATACAACGATGGTCATGTCTTCCTGGAGGAGGGTCATGGCTACTGTGGTAGATACAACAATGCTCATGTCTTCCTGGAGGAGGGTCATGGCTACTGTGTAGATACAACGATGGTCATGTCTTCCTGGAGGAGGGTCATGGCTACTGTGTAGATACAACGATGGTCATGTCTTCCTGGAGGAGGGTCATGGCTACTGTGTTAGATACAACGATGGTCATGTCTTCCTGGAGGAGGGTCATGGCTACTGTGTTAGATACAACGATGGTCATGTCTTCCTGGAGGAGGGTCATGGCTACTGTGTTAGATACAACGATGGTCATGTCTTCCTGGAGGAGGAGGTCATGGCTACTGTGGTAGATACAACAATGCTCATGTCTTCCTGGAGGAGGGTCATGGCTACTGTGTAGATACAACGATGGTCATGTCTTCCTGGAGGAGGGGTCATGGCTACTGTGTTAGATACAACGATGGTCATGTCTTCCTGGAGGAGGGTCATGGCTACTGTGTTAGATACAACGATGGTCATGTCTTCCTGGAGGAGGGTCATGGCTACTGTGTTAGATACAACGATGGTCATGTCTTCCTGGAGGAGGAGGGTCATGGCTACTGTGGTAGATACAACGATGGTCATGTCTTCCTGGAGGAGGGTCATGGCTACTGTGTTAGATACAACAATGCTCATGTCTTCCTGGAGGAGGAGGGTCATGGCTACTGTGGTAGATACAACGATGGTCATGTCTTCCTGGGAGGAGGGTCATGACTACTCCTGTAGGTCATTGGTATATGTCTTCTGTGGATATTATGAATTAGCCAAAACAATTAGCCATATAAGCTTACTGAGGAGGGATCATGGCACTAAAGTCGGTGCCTGACCACAGGCGATGGTTCATACGTCTGGACGCGGCGGCAGGCACTGTGTTAGATACAACAATGCTCATGTCTTCCTGGAGGAGGGTCATGGCTACTGTGTTAGATACAACGATGGTCATGTCTCCCTGGAGGAGGGTCATGGCTACTGTGTTAGATACAACAATGCTCATGTCTTCCTGGAGGAGGGTCATGGCTACTGTGTTAGATACAACAATGCTCATGTCTTCCTGGAGGAGGAGGGTCATGGCTGTTGTGGTAGATACAACGATGGTCATGTCTTCCTGGAGGAGGGTCATGACTACTCGTGTAGGTAGATTGGTAGTAATGTCTTCTGTGGATATATATGACAATTAGCCACATTAGCCACATATAAGCTACATAAGGAGGATTACCAACAAACCCCTGGCTATCTTCAAGCAGGCACTGGACAGGCACCTAAAGTCGGTGCCTGACCAGCCAGGCTGTGGTTCGTACGTTGGACTGCGTGCGGCCAGCAGTAACAGCCTGGTTGATCAGGCTCTGATCCAACATGAGGCCTGGTCACAGACCGGGCCGCAGGGGCGTTGACCCCTGGAACTCTCTCCAGGTAAGCTCCAGGTAATAAGCCGTGAATGATAGCACTGTAATGAGAATGTCGGAGACTTGTGTTGTTGTCACGAGTGGAAGACATTCGTAGGAAAACCTGGAGGAGGAGGAAGGTTTCCTTGCGATCCTCTGCCTTTATCATGTCGGTCAGTGAAGCCTGCGGAATTCTCAGAGATTATAGCGGGAATTTTCCCTCCGTGGACGTGACAGGTTCGCTGCTCCTGCTACTGCTGCTGCTGCATTTGCTGCTGTTGTTGTTGCTTCTGCTGCTGGTGCTGCTGGTGCTGCTGCTAACTACTGCTGTCCAGAGCATTTCCAGCGGGAAGATTCCCTCGTTAAACTTGAAGATTTCTACACTGATAATGTAATTTATGACCCAGGCTTTATGTTTGATGCATTGTAAGTGGTGGTAGTGGTGGAAACCTTGTGTTGTCAAGACAATGATGGTGGTAGTGGTGGAAACCTTGTGTTGCCAAGACAATGATGGTGGTAGTGGTGGAAACCTTGTGTTGTCAAGACAATGATGGTGGTAGTGGTGGAAACCTTGTGTTGCCAAGACAATGATGGTGGTAGTGGTGGAAACCTTGTGTTGTCAAGACAATGATGGTGGTAGTGGTGGAAACCTTGTGTTGTCAAGACGATGATGGTGGTAGTGGTGGAAACCTTGTGTTGTCAAGACAGTGATGGTGGTAGTGGTGGAAACCTTGTGTTGTCAAGACAGTGATGGTGGTAGTGGTGGAAACCTTGTGTTGTCAAGACTGATGGTGGTAGTGGTGGAAACCTTGTGTTGTCAAGACAGTGATGGTGGTAGTGGTGGAAACCTTGTGTTGTCAAGACAATGATGGTGGTAGTGGTGGAAACCTTGTGTTGTCAAGACGATGATGGTGGTGGTAGTGGAAACCTTGTGTTGTCAAGACGATGATGGTGGTAGTGGTGGAAACCTTGTGTTGTCAAGACAATGATGGTGGTAGTGGTGGAAACCTTGTGTTGTCAAGACAATGATGGTGGTAGTGGTGGAAACCTTGTGTTGTCAAGACAGTGATGGTGGTAGTGGTGGAAACCTTGTGTTGTCAAGACAGTGATGGTGGTAGTGGTGGAAACCTTGTGTTGTCAAGACAGTGATGGTGGTAGTGGTGGAAACCTTGTGTTGTCAAGACAGTGATGGTGGTAGTGGTGGAAACCTTGTGTTGTCAAGACAGTGATGGTGGTAGTGGTGGAAACATTGTGTTGTCAAGACATGATGGTGGTAGTGGTGGAAACCTTGTGTTGTCAAGACAGTGATGGTGGTAGTGGTGGAAACCTTGTGTTGTCAAGACAGTGATGGTGGTAGTGGTGGAAACCTTGTGTTGTCAAGACAGTGATGGTGGTAGTGGTGGAAACCTTGTGTTGTCAAGACAGTGATGGTGTAGTGGTGGAAACCTTGTGTTGTCAAGACAGTGATGGTGGTAGTGGTGGAAACCTTGTGTTGTCAAGACAATGATGGTGGTAGTGGTGGAAACCTTGTGTTGTCAAGACAGTGATGGTGGTAGTGGTGGAAACCTTGTGTTGTCAAGACAATGATGGTGGTAGTGGTGGAAACCTTGTGTTGTCAAGACAGTGATGGTGGTAGTGGTGGAAACCTTGTGTTGTCAAGACGATGATGGTGGTGGTAGTGGAAACCTTGTGTTGTCAAGACGATGATGGTGGTGGTAGTGGAAACCTTGTGTTGTCAAGACAATGATGGTGGTAGTGGTGGAAACCTTGTGTTGTCAAGACAGTGATGGTGGTAGTGGTGGAAACCTTGTGTTGTCAAGACAGTGATGGTGGTAGTGGTGGAAACCTTGTGTTGTCAAGACAGTGATGGTGGTAGTGGTGGAAACCTTGTGTTGTCAAGACAATGATGGTGGTAGTGGTGGAAACCTTGTGTTGTCAAGACGATGATGGTGGTAGTGGTGGAAACCTTGTGTTGTCAAGACGATGATGGTGGTAGTGGTGGAAACCTTGTGTTGTCAAGACATGATGGTGGTAGTGGTGGAAACCTTGTGTTGCTCAAGACAGTGATGGTGGTAGTGGTGGAAACCTTGTGTTGCAAGACAGTGATGGTGGTAGTGGTGGAAACCTTGTGTTGTCAAGACATGATGGTGGTAGTGGTGGAAACCTTGTGTTGTCAAGACAGTGATGGTGGTAGTGGTGAAACCTTGTGTTGTCAAGACAGTGATGGTGGTAGTGGTGGAAACCTTGTGTTGTCAAGACATGATGGTGGTAGTGGTGAAACCTTGTGTTGTCAAGACATGATGGTGGTAGTGGTGGAAACCTTGTGTTGTCAAGACAGTGATGGTGTAGGTGGAAACCTTGTGTTGTCAAGACATGATGGTGGTAGTGTGGAAACCTTGTGTTGTCAAGACATGATGGTGGTAGTGGTGGAAACCTTGTGTTGTCAAGACATGATGGTGGTAGTGGTGGAAACCTTGTGTTGTCAAGACATGATGGTGGTAGTGGTGGAAACCTTGTGTTGTCAAGACATGATGGTGGTAGTGGTGAAACCTTGTGTTGTCAAGACAATGATGGTGGTAGTGGTGGAAACCTTGTGTTGTCAAGACATGATTGGGTTGAAACTTAGTAGAGTTCGTGGAGTGGTGAAACCTTGTGTTGTCAAGACATGATGGTGTTAGTTAAACCTTGATTTGTAGACAGTATGGTGGTAGTGGTGAAACCTTGTTGTCAAGACAATGGTGGTAGTGAAACTTGTGGTTCCAATGACAGTGGTTGGTATGGTGAACCTTGTGTTGTCAAGACTATGATGGTGGTGTGGTGAAGTCCTTTGTTGTCAAGACTGATGGTGGTAATGGTGGAAACCTGTGTTCAGACATGATGGTGTTAGTGTTGGAAACCTGTGTTGTCAAGACATGATGTGGTAGTGGTGGAAACCTTGTGTTGTCAAGACGATGTGGTGTGTGACCTTGTGTTGTCAGACATGATGAGGAGTGGTGAAACCTTGTGTTGTCAGACGTTGGTGGTGTGTGAACTTGTGTTGTCAAGACATGATGGTGTATGGTGAGCACCTGGTGTCAAATGATGGTGGTAGTGGAAACCTTGTGTTGTCAAGACGATGATGGTGGTAGTGGTGAAACCTTGTGTTGTCAAGATAGTGGTGTGTGAAACCTTGTGTTCTGCAGAGTAGTTGTTGTTAGTGGTGGAAACCTTTGGTTCCAACAATGAGTGTCTGTTGATCTTGTGTTGTCTAACATATATGAGTTACCTGTTGTCAGTCGTTGTTGTCTAGTGTTGTTAAATTATAGAGTTCCTGAGTGTCTTGTTGTCTAGTGTTGTTAATTATAGAGTTCCCTGAGTGTCTTGTTGTCTAGTGTTGTTAACTTATAGAGTTCCCTGAGTGTCTTGTTGTCTAGTGTTGTTAAATTATAGAGTTCCTGAGTGTCTTGTTGTCTAGTGTTGTTAAATTATAGAGTTCCCTGAGTGTCTTGTTGTCTAGTGTTGTTAACTATAGAGTTCCCTGAGTGTCTTGTTGTCTAGTGTTGTTAAATTATAGAGTTCCCTGAGTGTCTTGTTGTCTAGTGTTGTTAAATTATAGAGTTCCCTGAGTGTATTGTTGTCTAGTGTTGTTAACTTATAGAGTTCCTGAGTGTCTTGTTGTCTAGTGTTGTTAAATTATAGAGTTCCCTGAGTGTCTTGTTGTCTAGTGTTGTTAACTTATAGAGTTCCCTGAGTGTCTTGTTGTCTAGTGTTGTTAACTTATAGAGTTCCCTGAGTGTCTTGTTGTCTAGTGTTGTTAACTTATAGAGTTCCTGAGTGTCTTGTTGTCTAGTGTTGTTAACTTATAGAGTTCCCTGAGTGTCTTGTTGTCTAGTGTTGTTAAATTATAGAGTTCCCTGAGTGTCTTGTTGTCTAGTGTTGTTAAATTATAGAGTTCCCTGAGTGTCTTGTTGTCTAGTGTTGTTAACTTATAGAGTTCCCTGAGTGTCTTGTTGTCTAGTGTTGTTAAATTATAGAGTTCCCTGAGTGTCTTGTTGTCTAGTGTTGTTAACTTATAGAGTTCCCTGAGTGTCTTGTTGTCTAGTGTTGTTAAATTATAGAGTTCCCTGAGTGTCTTGTTGTCTAGTGTTGTTAACTTATATAGTTTCCTGAGTGTCTTGTTGTCTAGTGTTGTTAAATTATAGAGTTCCCTGAGTGTCTTGTTGTCTAGTGTTGTTAACTTATAGAGTTCCCTGAGTGTCTTGTTGTCTAGTGTTGTTAAATTATAGAGTTCCCTGAGTGTCTTGTTGTCTAGTGTTGTTAAATTATAGAGTTCCCTGAGTGTCTTGTTGTCTAGTGTTATTAACTTATAGAGTTCCCTGAGTGTCTTGTTGTCTAGTGTTGTTAAATTATCGAGTTCCCTGAGTGTCTTGTTGTCTAGTGTTGTTAACTTATAGAGTTCCCTGAGTGTCTTGTTGTCTAGTGTTGTTAAATTATAGAGTTCCCTGAGTGTCTTGTTGTCTAGTGTTGTTAACTTATAGAGTTCCCTGAGTGTCTTGTTGTCTAGTGTTGTTAAATTATAGAGTTCCCTGAGTGTCTTGTTGTCTAGTGTTGTTAAATTATAGAGTTCCTGAGTGTCTTGTTGTCTAGTGTTGTTAACGTATAGAGTTTCCTGAGTGTCTTGTTGTCTAGTGTTGTTAAATTATAGAGTTCCCTGAGTGTCTTGTTGTCTAGTGTTGTTAACTTATAGAGTTTCCTGAGTGTCTTGTTGTCTAGTGTTGTTAAATTATAGATTTCCCTGAGTGTCTTGTTGTCTAGTGCTTGTTAACTATAGAGTTCCCTGAGTGTCTTGTTGTCTAGTGTTGTTAAATTATCGAGTTCCTGAGTGTCTTGTTGTCTAGTGTTGTTAACTTATAGAGTTCCTGAGTGTCTTGTTGTCTAGTGTTGTTAAATTATAGAGTTCCCTGAGTGTCTTGTTGTCTAGTGTTGTTAACTTATAGAGTTCCTGAGTGTCTTGTTGTCTAGTGTTGTTAAATTATAGAGTTCCCTGAGTGTCTTGTTGTCAGTGTTGTTAAATTATAGAGTTCCCTGAGTGTCTTGTTGTCTAGTGTTGTTAACTTATAGAGTTCCTGAGTGTCTTGTTGTCTAGTGTTGTTAAATTATCGAGTTCCTGAGTGTCTTGTTGTCTAGTGTTGTTAACTTATAGAGTTCCCTGAGTGTCTTGTTGTCTAGTGTTGTTAAATATAGAGTTCCCTGAGTGTCTTGTTGTCTAGTGTTGTTAACTTATAGAGTTCCCTGAGAGTCTTGTTGTCTAGTGTTGTTAAATTATAGAGTTCCCTGAGTGTCTTGTTGTCTAGTGTTGTTAAATTATAGAGTTCCCTGATTGTCTTGTTGTCTAGTGTTGTTAACTTATAGAGTTTCCTGAGTGTCTTGTTGTCTAGTGTTGTTAAATTATAGAGTTCCCTGAGTGTCTTGTTGTCTAGTGTTGTTAACTTATAGAGTTTCCTGAGTGTCTTGTTGTCTAGTGTTGTTAAATTATAGATTTCCCTGAGTGTCTTGTTGTCTAGTGTTGTTAAATTATAGAGTTCCCTGAGTGTCTTGTTGTCTAATGTTGTTAAATTATAGAGTTCCCTGAGTGTCTTGTTGTCTAGTGTTGTTAAATTATAGAGTTCCCTGAGTGTCTTGTTGTCTAGTGTTGTTAAATTATAGAGTTCCCTGAGTGTCTTGTTGTTTAGTGTTGTTAAATTATAGAGTTCCCTGAGTGTCTTGTTGTCTAGTGTTGTTAACTTATAGAGTTCCCTGAGTGTCTTGTTGTCTAGTGTTGTTAAATTATACAGTTCCCTGAGTGTCTTGTTGTCTAGTGATGTCAAGAAGTTGGAAATGGAAAGAGTAACTGGACTGGACATTCCTTTTCGTCATAATAATAATAATAATAATAATAATAATAATAATAATAATAATAATAATAATAATTATTTCAGCATGATACAATGTGTGTACAAAGGTGTGTGACATTTGGGTGTACATGCAGAAAGCCCCTAAATATGCAAAGCATCTCGGGCAAACTTTAGACTAACTTAAGATTAATAAGACAATAACAATATGAGTAATTTTATACATACAGTCACTTGGGTGAGTGTAAATATAAATTTAGGAGTTACAATGAATACAAGAGAATTGATTGAGAGAATTGAATATCATATTAGTTCATGCTATATGAATTTTATCAAGTTTAATTGATAAGGAATTAGAGGTTTGATTATTAATATGACAGGGACACAACTAATGTTTTATGACAGTAAGATTATGGTGTTTTGCAGGTGTTTGTGACATTAAGAATATGGATGCGTAGTTTTCACATATTTAGCTGATGCTGGGATATGTTAGGGAGATAAGGTATTTTTAACAGCAGTTTTGAAAATGTGGGCTGAGACAGTAGTTCAGGAGATTTCCGGCAGAGAGTTCCAGATTTTGGCCCCTTTTATGTACGTTGAATTTTTTAAGAGATTTAACCGGACACGGGGAATGTCATAGAGATTTTGTGCCTAGTATTAAGTGTATGGGTCCTACTGCAACTGTCAAGAAAGTGCTTCAGGTCGGGATTAATATTAGAATTTATTGTTTTGTAAGTGTAGGCTGCACAGTGGTAAGAGTGAATGTTATGTATAGTGAGTAGGTTTAGGTCTTTGAAGAGTGGGGGGAGGTTGTCTAGCAGTCGACTGTGCAATCATTCGTATTGCAGCTTTTTGTTGGGTTATTATTGGCTTTAGATGAGTTGCTGTTGTGGAACCCCCAGGCACAAATAGCAGAGGTGAGGTAAAAGTAGATGAGTGAATGGTATAGTGTAAGTAGTGTTGTTTTTGGTACATAGTAACGTATCTTTCAGAGGATGCCAAGTGTCTTGGATAAATGTTTTTGTTATGTGTTGGATATGCGTGTTAAATTTCAAGTTGTTGTCAAGGTGCAGACCCAGAAATTTTCCCTCATTATGTTTAACAATAAGAATGTTGTTAAACATAGTGTTTAGCTGGGCATCAGTTGCTCTGCTCCCAGACATAATATAGAAGGTTTATTCAATGTTAAGTGCAGGTTTATTGGTAGTCATCCAGGTCGATATATTTTACAAGCTCTTCATTAACAATAGTGTTGACTGAGGCAAGATTAGGGTGGGAGATGACAACAGTTGTCATCGGTGGAATAGTCAACTGCCATTCAAGTCCCGTCGAATGTGAGTTGACTCTGCTGGACCACGACTTTAGTGTGATGCCTAATATTAACACACACACACAGGGGCATGTCCTACGAGGAGAGGTTAAGCGAACTTGACCTTACGACACTAGAGGACAGGAGGGACATGATAACAACATATAAAATACTGAGAGGAATCGACAGGGTGGACAGAGATAAGATGTTCCAGAGATGGGACACAGCAACAAGGGGTCACAATTGGAAGTTAAAGACTTAGATGAATCACAGAAATGTTAGGAAGTATTTCTTCAGTCACTGAGTTGTCAGGAAGTGGAACAGTCTGGGAAGTGAGGTGAAAGCAGGATCCATACATAGCTTTAAGAAGAAGTATGATAAAGCTCACATAGCAGCGAGGGACCTAGTAGCGACCAGTGAAGAGGCGGGGCCAGGAGCTATGAATCGACCCCTGCAACCACAATTAGGTGAGTACACACACACACACACACATACACACACACACGGGAGTCAATTAATCAAGCTGTGAAAAACTATTAACGTCATGTGAGAGTCTGGACCGCAGGTGGGCAGTGTAATTAGTGACGTCACCCAGGTAACACGGAAGTCACAGTAGTGACCACACGGAGGAGGAGGAGGAAGAGAGAGTGTAGGAGGAGGAGGAAGAGAGAGTGTAGGAGGAGGAGGAGGAGAGAGTGTAGGAGGAGGAGGAAGAGAGAGTGTAGGAGGAGGAGGAAGAGAGAGTGTAGGAGAGGAGGAAGAGAAGAGGAAGGAGGAGGAGGAAGAGAGTGTAGGGGAGGAGGAGGAGGAGGAGGAGGAAGAGAGAGTGTAGGAGGAGGAGAGGAGGAGAGAGAGTGTAGGAGGAAGAGGAAGAGAGAGTGTAGGGGGAAGAGAGGAGGAGGAGGAAGAGAGAGTGTAGAGGGAGGAGGAGGAAGAGAGAGTGTAAGGGGAGGAGGAGGAGGAGGAAGAGAGGGGTGTAGGGGAGGAGGAGGAGGAGGAGGAGGAAGAGAGAGTGTAGGGGGAGGAGGAGGAAGAGAGAGTGTAGGGGGAGGAGGAGGAGGAAGAGGAGTGTAGGGGAGGAGGAGGAGGAGGAGGAAGAGAGGGGTAGGAGAGGAGGGAAGAGAGAGAGTGTAGGGGAGGAGGAGGAGGAGGAGGAGGAGGAAGAGAGAGTGTAGGAGGAGGAGGAGGAAGAGAGTGTAGGAGGAAGAGGAAGAGAGATGTGGAGGAAGAGGAGGAGGAGGAGAGAAGAGAGAGTGTAGGGGGAGGAGGAAGAGAGTGTAGGAGGAGAGGAAGAGAGAGAGTGTAGGAGGGGAAGAGGAGGAGGGAGGAGGAGGAAGAGAGAGTGTAGGAGGAGGAGGAAGAGAAGTGTAGGGGAGGAGGAGAGAGAGTGTAGGAGGAGGAGGAAGAGAGAGAGTGTAGGGGAAGAGAGAGAGGAGGAGGAAGAGAGAAAGTGTGGAGGAGGAGGGAGGAAGAGAGATGAGGAGGAGGAGGAAGAAGAGTGTAGGGAGGAGGAGGAAGAGAGGGTGGAGGAGGAGGAGGAAGAGAGAGTGTAGGGGAGGAGAAGGAGGAAGATAGAGTGTAGGGGAGGAGGAGGAAGATAGAAGAGTAGTAGGAGGAGGAGGAGGAAGATAGAGTGTAAGGGGAGGAGAGGAGGAGGAAGATAGAGTGTAGAGGAGGAGGAGGAAGAGAGAGTGTAGAGGAGGAGAGAAGAAGAGTGTAGGAGGAGAAGAGAGAGTGTAGGAGGAGGAGGAGGAAGAGAGAGTGTGGAGGAGGAGGAGGAAGAGAGAGTGTAGGGAGGAGAAGGAGGAGGAAGAGAGGGAGTGTAGGGGAGGAGGAGGAGGAAGAGAGCGTAGGGGGAGGAGGAGGAGGAGGAGAGAGAGAGTGTAGGGGAGGAGGAGGAGGAAGAGAGCGTAGGGGAGGAGGAGGAGGAAGAAGAGAGAGTGTAGGGAGGAGGAGGAGGAGGAAGAGAGAGTGTAGGAGGAGGGGGAGGAGGAAGAGAGAGCGTAGGGGAGGAGGAGGAGGAGAGAAAGAGAGCGTAGGGAGGAGGAGGAGGAGGAAGAGAGAGTGTAGGGGAGAGGAGGAGGAAGATAGAGTGTAGGGAGGAGGAGGAGGAGGAAGAGAGAGTGTAGGGGGAGGAGGAGGAGGAAGATAGAGTGTAGGGGAGGAGGAGGAGGAGGAAGAGAGAGTGAGGGGGAGGAGGAGGAGGAAGAGAGAGTGTAGGGGAGGAGAAGGAGGAAGATAGAGTGTAGGGAGGAGGAGGAGGAGGAAGAGAGAGAGTGTAGGGGAGGAGGAGGAGGAAGAAAGAGTGAGGAAAATAATAATAATAATAATAATATTATTAGTAGTAGCAGTATTAATAGGAATGACAATACTACCACTATTACTACTAGTAATAATAATGATAATAATAATAATAATAATAATATTATTATTATTATTATTATTATTATTATTATCTTTGATAATTGACACTACTTTTACTATTAGTAATAATTATATTATTATTAGTAGTTGTAGTGGTAGTAGTATTATGGGAAAGAAGTGTGGTAAACCCTGAGAGGCGGAGGTGTGGAGAGCGTGGTGGGTGCCACCAGTACGTGTGGAGAGCGTGGTGGGTGCCACCAGTACGTGTGGAGAGCGTGGTGGGTGCCACCAGTACGTGTGGAGAGCGTGGTGGGTGCCACCAGTACGTGTGAAGGCACCTTGACACAGTGACACCTGGTGTGGCCGCAACACAACTCTGTGTGTGTGTCTGCAGTCACCTATATGTACTCACCTTTATGTGGCTGCAGGGGTCGAATCTTAGCTCCTGGACCTGCATTGTCAACTTGTCACTTGCCAGATTCACTCCCTCCTACCCTCGTGGGCTCTTATCGTACCTGCTCTTAAAGATATGTATGGAGTCTGCCTCCACCACTTCTTCACCGAGATCATTCCACTTCCCGACCACCCTGAGACTTAAGAAGTACTTCCTGACATCCCTGTGGCTCATTTGTGTCTTTAACTTCCATCTGTGTCCCCGAGTTCCCGTTTCTCGCTTCTCAAACAGCCTGTCCCCGTTCACCCTATCATTTCCCATGAGTATTTTGTATGTTGTTATCATATCTCTCTTGGTTCTTTATCTCCCATTGTTGTTAAATTCCGTTCCATTAGGCTCCTTAGCTCAGGAACAAACCTTGTTGCGCACTTCTGCACTTTCTCCAGTTTCTTAACACGTTGCATCAGGTGTGGGTTCCATACGGGTGCTGCATACTCCAGGATGGACCTGAAAAGTGTTGTATAAAGTCCCCGGAAAGACTCTTTGTTGAGATTCTTGAAGGTCATTATTAGATTTGCCAGACGAGCATTGGTTTCAGAGGTTATTCGGTTGGTGACTTGGACCTGCCTAGCATGGACCAGTAGGCATCCTGCAGTGCTCCTTTTTTCTTATTTTCTTACGTGAATGACTAAATGTAACGAACACTTGTCAACACTCAATAATAACCCACATGGACACAGAAACACGGGAGGTTCACTGATCTGTATATTTTGACCCCCCTCTGGGATCCTCTTCAGCAGATCTACTGAAGGGGATTGAAATATACAGATCAATCAACCTTCCGTGTTTGTGTGTCCACGTGGGTTATTATTGAGTATGTTCTTATGTGAGACTGTGATATACCAGGCACTATGCTGACTCCTAGGTCTTTCCTGAGTGAGGTCTGCAACCTTCCTGCCCGGAGATTATGTCCGGTCTTCTGTCCCTCTGTTAGATAAATGGACACAAGTGGTGAACGAAACGTTGCCAAGATAAAATATCACATTAGTTGTATCTGTGTCCATTTACCAAACATTATGTTGGCAATTCTTCCATAATTACTAATTCTACAATTATTACCTTCTGTCGCTCTCCCCGATATTCATGACCTCGTATTTGCTGGGGTTGAATTCGAGCAGCCACTTATCTGACTAATCCTATTGTTTGTCCAGACCCGTTTGTAGCTTTTTCCTATCCTAGTCTTTTTTTTTTATTCCTCTCATCAGTCTTACACCATCAGTAAACAGTGTTATATATGACTCAGTTCCATCTGGAATATCAGTCCCATAAATTAGGAACGATACTGGTTACTTTTTCGACTGCCTAAGCAACGGTGAATTAATCTCTGGTATTAAAAGACTGGTCTGGAGCAGGAAACACCTGTCTTTCCGAGCGAAACGCCACTAAACGTCCCGTTTCGCCTTCACTCGCCGCTTGATGATGGTCTAGGATTCCTCGAAACATCTAAGGTTTCAGTCTCTAACTTGTGGGTTGCTTGGTATCAAGAAACCAGGTATCAGAAACCAGGTTGTTTCTCAGCAACCAGGTTGTTTCCCAGCAACCAGGTTGTTTCCCAGCAACCAGGTTGTTTCTCAGCAACCAGGTTGTTTCCCAGCAACCAGGTTGTTTCTCAGCAACCAGGTTGTTTCTCAGCAACCAGGTTGTTTCTCAGCAACCAGGTTGTTTCTATGAATGAAGGTTTGTGGTTATCATGGGTAATTTAGACATATATTACCATGCAAAACAATCACCCACAGGAGAGAGTTGAATGAGAGCTCTAGGCCTTTCGTGTTGCAGTCAACATGTCATCAGGAGCTTGCAGTGTTGCAGAAATGAGTAGGAAGTCCAAGCAAATTAATTAGAGGGAACAGTTTCTAATATTCTGGGACTTCCTACTCATTTCTGCAACATTGCAAGCTCCTGATGATATGTTGATTGCAACACGAAAGGCCTAGAGCTATCATTCAACTCCCCCTCTGGTTGTTTAGCATCGTGTATATCTTCTTCGCATATATTACTATGTATGATAATTTGTGTAACTGTATTTATATGTACCTGTACCTAGATAAATGTACTTAATTGCTTACTTAATTACTTACTAAGTACGTCTGCTGGTCATGAGTAAAGTGTGTGTAAGTGGCATCTTGTGGATGGTGCCACTTAGCGATTCGGGTTGAAGGCACCTTGGCACTTAGTTACATATCACACACAAAAAATTATCTGAGGATTGTGATTCAGGGTGAGAGAGCAGATTACTGCGGATTACGATATCAGAGGATTTACCTGTGTTAACAAGGCTTTGTTAACCTGCCTTGTTACGTCATATAGACGCAGGTGTGTCAGGTGGCGTGTCAGGAGCCACTGTGTAACTAGAGAAGTTGAGCGAGGGTAACAGGTGTGGCACCCTCTTACAACACCACTGGAGGCTTCCCAATACCACTGGAGGCTTCCCAATACCACTGGAGGCTTCCCAATACCACTGGAGGCTTCCCAATACCACTGGAGGCTTCCCAAGACCACTGGAGGCTTCCCAACATCACTTGAGGCTTCTCAACACCACTGGAGGCTTCTCATCACCACTGGAGGCTTCGCAACACCACTGGAGGCTTTCCAACACGTCCTTGATACATAAATACTATCCTCTCTATACTGTTTAGCCTGGTCAACCCAGCATCCTGGCACCATCCTTGTTTCCTCTCTGAATGCCTCCTTAAATCTTCTGTTTAATTCATAACAAACTTCTCTGTTATTTTCTGAGTGCTCCTCCATCTCCTTTTCTCTATCCCTCCCTCTCTCCCTCTCCCTCCCTCCCTCTCTCCCTCTCCCTCCCTCCCTCTCTCCCTCCCTCCCTCTCAGCTATATTCCTTTGTTTTTCACAGTCATGTGATTGTGTAGAAGTCTCGCTTCTGGTTTGCCCTTTGCTGTTATGTCATTCTTAAACTGACATTCTGCCCCTCTCTCTTGTTATTCTTGCATGGTCATTCCTCGCTATTCTGTTTTCCTCCCTATTCTCTGGTATCCTTTGTGTTCTGTACTTTTTCCACCTTCTTTTGCGCTTTCCTTTGATCTCTCTGTAGCTCTGAATTAACCAAGAGTTCTCTCTCTTTGTTGACTTGTGATACCTCCTGTGAGGCACAAACCTTACTGTTGCCTCCAGGCACTTCCTGTCGAGGCCCTCCGTCATCTCGTGGCCTCTGATACCTCCTGTGGGTACAAATGTGTTCAGTCGATCAATCTTGATGGACTGATTACATTGACTCCAGGCTGAGGTACTGATTACATTGACTCCAGGCTGAGGGACTGATTACATTGACTCCAGGCTGAGGGACTGATTACATTGACTCCAGGCTGAGGGACTGATTACATTGACTCCAGGCTGAGGGACTGATTACATTGACTCCAGGCTGAGGGACTGATTACATTGACTCCAGGCTGAGGGACTGATTACCAAAATCTCCTTCTAATTTTTACCACTGCGTGCCGAAACGTTTCCTCAATAAGGATACCCAAGTGTTGCACATGTGTCTGATTTATCAATCAGGTACAAACCTTGCTGTCGCCTCCAGGAACTTTCTGCCGTGGTTCTTCGTGGCTTCTATGTCAGTTTGTTGACTTTCCTCTCCCTCTGGATTCCATTTAGAAAATTTCTCCTCCCTACAGTGTCCCCTCTTCTGTGATCTGCTGTATTAGTTGCACCTCCTCTGCTCTACCCTCTTTTGTGATCTGCTGTATTAGTTGCACCTCCTCTGCTCTCCCCTCTTCTGTGATCTGCTGTATTAGTTGCACCTCCTCTGCTCTACCCTCTTTTGTGATCTGCTGTATTAGTTGCACCTCCTCTGCTCTACCCTCTTTTGTGATCTGCTGTATTAGTTGCACCTCCTCTGCTCTCCCCTCTTCTGTGATCCGCTGTATTATTTGCACCTCCTCTGCTCTCCCTCTTCTGTGATCCGCTGTATTATTTGCACCTCCTCTGCTCTCCCCTCTTCTGTGATCCGCTGTATTATTTGCACCTCCTCTGCTCTTCCCTCTTCTGTGATCTGCTGTATTAGTTGCACCTCCTCTGCTCTCCCCTCTTCTGTGATCCGCTGTATTAGTTGCACCTCCTCTGCTCTACCCTCTTTTGTGATCTGCTGTATTAGTTGCACCTCCTCTGCTCTCCCCTCTTCTGTGATCCGCTGTATTATTTGCACCTCCTCTGCTCTCCCCTCTTCTGTGATCCGCTGTATTATTTGCACCTCCTCTGCTCTCCCCTCTTCTGTGATCCGCTGTATTATTTGCACCTCTGCTCTCCCCTCTTCTGTGATCCGCTGTATTAGTTGCACCTCCTCTGCTCTCCACTCTTCTGTGATCCGCTGTATTAGTTGCACCTCCTCTGCTCTCCACTCTTCTGTGATCCGCTGTATTAGTTGCACCTCCTCTGCTCTCCCCTCCCACTTCTAGCAAATGTGCATGCGTGCGTTCGTGCATGTATGCGTGTGCATGCATAACTACGTGGATATGCACGCGTGCATGCGGGTGCATTCATTTGTGGTTGTAGGGGTCGAGTCACAGCTCCTGACCCCGCCTTTTCGTTGGTCGCTACTAGGTCCAGTCTCCCTGCTCCATGAGCTGTATCGAACCTCTTTTAAAGCTATGTATGGATCCTGCCTCCACTACATCGCTCTCCAGGTTGTTCCACTCCCCAACAGTTCTATCACTGAAGAAATACTTCCTAACATCCCTGTGACTCATCTGAGCCTTCAACTTCCAGTTGTGACCCCTTGTTGCTGTGTCACATCTCTGGAACATCCTGTCCCTATCCACCTTGTCAATTCCTCTTGAGTATTTTATATTGCGTTATCATGTCCCCCCTATCCCTCCTGTGTGTATGTGTCTGTACTCACATAATTGTAGCTGCAAGGGTCGATTCATAGCTCCTGGCCCCGTGTGTGTGTGTGACCATCAGCTACACACACTTCACAGTGTCCTTCCTTGTTTCATCATGGTAAAAACAACAAGGACTAGTTACCAACTCTTTTCTCCTCCTTCCTTGCATCATCACATTGCAAAGCGCTGGCTAGTGTCCCTCTCCCTACCTCTCCTTCCTTGTTCCATCATGATGGAGAGCGAGGACTGGTCAACCTCAGTTCTTCCTTCCTTGTTCCATCATCCCTCTCCCTACTCCTCCTTCCTTGTCCTATCAACCCTCTCCCTACTACTCCTTCCTTGTTCCATCATCCCTCTCCCTACTACTCCTTCCTTGTTCCATCATCCCTCTCCCTACTACTCCTTCCTTGTTCCATCATCCCTCTCCCTATTACTCCTTCCTTGTTCCATCATCCCTCTCCCTACTACTCCTTCCTTGTTCCATCATCCCTCTCCCTACTACTCCTTCCTTGTTCCATCATCCCTCTCCCTACTACTCCTTCCTTGTTCTATCATCCCTCTCCCTACTACTCCTTCCTTGTTCTATCATCCCTCTCCCTACTACTCCTTCCTTGTTCTATCATCCCTCTCCCTACTACTCCTTCCTTGTTCTATCATCCCTCTCCCTACTACTGCTTCCTTGTTCCATCATCCCTCTCCCTACTACTCCTTCCTTGTTCCATCATCCCTCTCCCTACTACTCCTTCCTTGTTCTATCATCCCTCTCCCTACTACTCCTTACTTGTTCCATCATCCCTCTCCCTACTACTCCTTCCTTGTTCTATCATCCCTCTCCCTACTACTCCTTCCTTGTTCCATCATCCCTCTCCCTACTACTCCTTCCTTGTTCTATCATCCCTCTCCCTACTACTGCTTCCTTGTTCCATCATCCCTCTCCCTACTACTCCTTCCTTGTTCCATCATCCCTCTCCCTACTACTCCTTCCTTGTTCCATCATCCCTCTCCCTACTACTCCTTCCTTGTTCCATCATCCCTCTCCCTACTACTCCTTCCTTGTTCTATCATCCCTCTCCCTACTACTCCTTCCTTGTTCTATCATCCCTCTCCCTACTACTCCTTCCTTGTTCCATCATCCCTCTCCCTACTACTCCTTCCTTGTTCCATCAACTTAAAAAGAGGTAACAAACACAAGGATTCATGTGATCAGTTTCCTCTAGAAAAAAAATATGCTTCATCACGTGCTTATCTAGCCAGCTAGCTCCTCCACTAGCCAGTGCTAGCACATCTCGCAATTACCAGACGGTGGATCGAACCCCCACCACTTTTTTGCGCTGTGTAATAACCCGCGCCAGTTTTACCACTTCATTAAATACAGTCTACAGTTTTCTTGGTAATGGTATAAAATACCGACACGTTGATATTAAGACACATGTGCAACAGTTGGGTTTCTTTATTGTTGAAACGTTTCGTCTACATGGTAGGCTTCTTCATTCAAGGGAAGAGTTCAGCTGCATGGTCTGGAACAAGGTGGTCAGTCCCTCAGCCTGGAGAAGAGTTCAGCTCCATGGTCTGGAATAATATTAATCTGAAGCATGAGAATGGAGTCTTGCCTTTTTGTTTCTGCCAGTGAATCCCGTCCCCTGCAACGTCTCCGAGATCTTCCACCTCACCTTCGACAGTATTTAAGACTCCATTCTCATGCTTCAGCTTAATATTGTTCCAGACCATGGAGCTGAACTCTTCTCCAGGCTGAGGTACTGACCACCTTGTTCCAGACCATGGAGCTGAACTCTTCTCCAGGCTGAGGGACTGACCACCTCAAATACTTTTTCTCCAAGGTTGATGGACTGATTACATCATCTTCATGTCACCACTACACCTGCTGACTCTGTATATGACTGAAGAAGTCTACTGTGTAGGTGAAACGTTTCAACAATAGAGATTCCCAACTGTTGCACATGTGTCTTAATCATCATTTTGGTTTTCTTGCAAAGCCTCCACAATTTTGTGGTAATGGTTTATCGGTTTCTACAAGCATGAGGTTGCTACAAGCATGAGGTTGCTACAAGCATGAGGTTGCTACAAGCATGAGGTTTCTACAAGCATGAGGTTGCTACAAGCATGAGGTTGCTACAAGCATGAGGTTGCTACAAGCATGAGGTTGCTACAAGCATGAGGTTGCTACAAGCATGAGGTTGCTACAAGCATGAGGTTGCTACAACCATGAGGTTGCTACAAGCATGAGGTTGCTACAAGCATGAGGTTGCTACAAGCATGAGGTTGCTACAAGCATGAGGTTTCTACAAGCATGAGGTTGCTACAAGCATGAGGTTGCTACAAGCATGAGGTTGCTACAAGCATGAGGTTTCTACAAGCATGAGGTTGCTACAAGCATGAGGTTGCTACAAGCATGAGGTTGCTACAAGCATGAGGTTGCTACAAGCATGAGGTTGCTACAAGCATGAGGTTGCTACAAGCATGAGGTTGCTACAAGCATGAGGTTTCTACAAGCATGAGGTTGCTACAAGCATGAGGTTGCTACAAGCATGAGGTTGCTACAAGCATGAGGTTGCTACAAGCATGAGGTTGCTACAAGCATGAGGTTGCTACAAGCATGAGGTTGCTACAAGCATGAGGTTTCTACAAGCATGAGGTTGCTACAAGCATGAGGTTGCTACAAGCATGAGGTTGCTACAAGCATGAGGTTTCTACAAGCATGAGGTTGCTACAAGCATGAGGTTGCTACAAGCATGAGGTTGCTACAAGCATGAGGTTGCTACAAGCATGAGGTTGCTACAAGCATGAGGTTGCTACAAGCATGAGGTTGCTACAAGCATGAGGTTTCTACAAGCATGAGGTTGCTACAAGCATGAGGTTGCTACAAGCATGAGGTTGCTACAAGCATGAGGTTGCTACAAGCATGAGGTTTCTACAAGCATGAGGTTGCTACAAGCATGAGGTTGCTACAAGCATGAGGTTGCTACAACATGAGGTTTCTACAAGCATGAGGTTGCTACAAGCATGAGGTTTCTACAAGCATGAGGTTGCTACAAGCATGAGGTTGCTACAAGCATGAGGTTGCTACAAGCATGAGGTTGCTACAAGCATGAGGTTGCTACAAGCATGAGGTTTCTACAGCATGAGGTTGCTACAAGCATGAGGTTGCTACAAGCATGAGGTTGCTACAAGCATGAGGTTGCTACAAGCATGAGGTTGCTACAAGCATGAGGTTTCTACAAGCATGAGGTTGCTACAAGCATGAGGTTTCTACAAGCATGAGGTTGCTACAAGCATGAGGTTGCTACAAGCATGAGGTTTCTACAAGCATGAGGTTGCTACAAGCATGAGGTTGCTACAAGCATGAGGTTGCTACAAGCATGAGGTTGCTACAAGCATGAGGTTGTTACAAGCATGAGGTTGCTACAAGCATGAGGTTGCTACAAGCATGAGGTTGCTACAAGCATGAGGTTGCTACAAGCATGAGGTTGCTACAAGCATGAGGTTGCTACAAGCATGAGGTTGCTACAAGCATGAGGTTGCTACAAGCATGAGGTTGCTACAAGCATGAGGTTTCTACAAGCATGAGGTTGCTACAAGCATGAGGTTGCTACAAGCATGAGGTTGCTACAAGCATGAGGTTGCTACAAGCATGAGGTTGCTACAAGCATGAGGTTGCTACAAGCATGAGGTTGCTACAAGCATGAGGTTGATACAACAATGAGGTTGCTACAAGCATGAGGTTGCTACAAGCATGAGGTTGCTACAAGCATGAGGTTGCTACAAGCATGAGGTTGCTACAAGCATGAGGTTGCTACAAGCATGAGTTTCTACAAGCATGAGGTTGCTACAAGCATGAGGTTGCTACAAGCATGAGGTTGCTACAAGCATGAGGTTGCTACAAGCATGAGGTTGCTACAAGCATGAGGTTGCTACAAGCATGAGGTTTCTACAAGCATGAGGTTTCTACAAGCATGAGGTTGCTACAAGCATGAGGTTGCTACAAGCATGAGGTTGCTACAAGCATGAGGTTGCTACAAGCATGAGGTTGCTACAAGCATGAGGTTGCTACAAGCATGAGGTTGCTACAAGCATGAGGTTGCTACAAGCATGAGGTTGCTACAAGCATGAGGTTGCTACAAGCATGAGGTTTCTACAAGCATGAGGTTGCTACAAGCATGAGGTTGCTACAAGCATGAGGTTGCTACAAGCATGAGGTTGCTACAAGCATGAGGTTGCTACAAGCATGAGGTTGCTACAAGCATGAGGTTGCTACAAGCATGAGGTTGCTACAAGCATGAGGTTGCTACAAGCATGAGGTTGCTACAAGCATGAGGTTTCTACAAGCATGAGGTTGCTACAAGCATGAGGTTGCTACAAGCATGAGGTTGCTACAAGCATGAGGTTGCTACAAGCATGAGGTTGCTACAAGCATGAGGTTGCTACAAGCATGAGGTTGCTACAAGCATGAGGTTGCTACAAGCATGAGGTTGCTACAAGCATGAGGTTGCTACAACCATGAGGTTGCTACAACCATGAGGTTGCTACAACCATGAGGTTGCTACAAGCATGAGGTTGCTACAAGCATGAGGTTGCTACAAGCATGAGGTTGCTACAAGCATGAGGTTGCTACAGTCTTCCAGCAACGTTTGATGTGATGTTAGGTCTTCTGGTCTGGATTTTTTTTTTGCAGAGCTCTAGTGCCGCTCTTGCACTGAAGAGCTTTGTCTGCGTTTTCAAGCTCTCCCGGATTTGAGCTAACTCTAAGCTCTGTCTCCGTGGTTCGATCCCCAGTACGGGTGGAAACATTAGGACGTGTTTCCTTAAAACACCTGCTGTCCCTGTTCACCTAGCAGTAAGATAGGTACCTGGGTGTTAGTCGACTGGTGTGGGTCGCATCTGGGGACAAAATTGGCCTAATTTGCCAAAAATGCTCTGCATAAGAAGGGACTTTCTATATAGTGGTATGTCATTGATGTCAACTATGGTCTGTATACCATACACATGTACTTGTAGCAAAAACGTTTCCCTGAACGAATCTGCTTGGACTTCCTACTCATTTCTGCAACGTTGCAAGCTCCTGATGTGTTGACTGCAACACGATAGGCCTAGGATATCATTCGACTTCCCTTTTTTGCATCTTGTATTGCTTGTTTGGGATTATTTCAATATATATATATATATATATATATATATATATATATATCATGACAGGCTTACTATATAGTTGACACTGGCTTAAGGGATGATAGAGGACATCAATGTGGCATTTTATTGATGTAAAGTCTGTCTATTGTTCATTCTTGAAGTCTTAGCCCCCGCGGCCCTATCTCAGACCAGACCTTCTGCTTGATGGGCGGTGCAAGCAGGGGAGCATAGGCATCACAGCGGTTTGGTCAGGGACTGCGTCACTGCTGCCGTGGCACTGTGTGTGTGTGCCAAGCAGCAGCCAGAGAGGTCTGTGTTGTGGTCAAGGACACCCAGTAGGTACTGGTCCAGGGATACCAGAGTGAGCTGGTTATCACTGCCTGGTTCGGGGATACCAGAGTGAGCTGGTTATCACTGCCTGATCCATGGATACCAGAGTGAGCTGGTTATCACTGCTTGGTCTAGGGATACCAGAGTGAGCTGGTTATCACTGCCTAGTCTAGGGATACCAGAGTGAGCTGGTTATCACTGCTTGGTCTAGGGATACCAGAGTGAGCTGGTTATCACTGCCTGGTCTAGGGATACCAGAGTGAACTGGTTATCACTGCCTGGTCTAGGGATACCAGAGTGAGCTGGTTATCACTGCCTGGTCCAGTGATACCAGAGTGAGCTGGTTATCACTGCCTGGTCCAGGGATACCAGAGTGAGCTGGTTATCACTGCCTGGTCCAGTGATACCAGAGTGAGCTGGTTATCACTGCCTGGTCCAGAGATACCAGAGTGAGCTGGTTATCACTGCCTGGTCCAGAGATACCAGAGTGAGCTGGTTATCACTGCCTGGTCCAGGGATACCAGAGTGAGCTGGTTATCACTGCCTGGTCTAGGGATACCAGAGTGAGCTGGTTATCACTGCCTGGTCCAGGGATACCAGAGTGAGCTGGTTATCACTGCCTGGTCCAGAGATACCAGAGTGAGCTGGTTATCACTGCCTGGTCCAGAGATACCAGAGTGAGCTGGTTATCACTGCCTCGTCCAGAGATACCAGAGTGAGCTGGTTATCACTGCCTGGAACAATTGTTCCAGACAATGGAGCAAAACTTCTCCAGGCTGAGGGACTGATCACCTCAAAACTATTCCTTCAAGGGTGATGGACTGATTACATCGTATTCACATCCCTACTGCTTCTGCTGCCTCCTCTGTACTTGACTGAAGAAGCCTACTGTGTAGGCGAAACGTTTCGGAATAAAGATACCCAACTGTTGCACATGTGTCTTACTTATCATCCCCCAGGATGCGACCCACACCAGTCGTTTCAAGCCTTTCGCCACTCTTCATATTCAGTGGAGAACTTTTTGTATGACAGCTATTGAATGACTGATGGTAAATGTGTTTTCCTCTTGGGGTCACTTTATCTTAGTCTGACGCGAGCGATGCGCCGATTAAGAAACAATCAATTGAACCAGATTTGAAAACTTGTCAGTATTGAATACCATTACCATGTTGAATACCATTATCTTATTCACTAATTGGAGATGTTAGAAGTCGAGGAGCCAGTTCACTTAATTCTTGATGTGATTAATTACTGAAGTGTGGAATTATTAGAGGGAGAATTATCACCCTATGTAAGGTAGGTAATTCCATATGTTGTTTATTATCTGGTTTCTGGCGCTCAAGTGTGTGATAGTGTAAGCTAGCACTTGAGTGGTAGTGTAAAGTAACACTTGAGTGATAGTGTAAGCTAGTACTTGAGTGGTAGTGTAAAGTAACACTTGAGTGATAGTGTAAGCTAGCACTTGAGTGGTAGTGTAAAGTAACACTTGAGTGATAGTGTAAGCTAGTACTTGAGTGGTAGTGTAAGCTAGTACTTGAGTGATAGTGTAAGCCTAGTACTTGAGTGGTAGTGTAAACTAACACTTGAGTGAGATTCTGAGTAAAGACAGGATTTCGGAGATGTGTCTACCATCACTTAAGTGAGAACCAAATTATTATTGTTGTTATTATTATTGTTGTTGGTATTATTTATTATTATTATTCTTATATTAGTAATGAAGGAGGGGTGTTAATGTTGCAGTTTTACAAGTGTTGTTTAAGCGCGCCTCTGGCAAGACAGTGATGGACTAAATGATGATGAAAGTTTTTCTTTTTCGGCCCACCCTGCCTTGGTGGGGAAGGCCTACGTGTTAATAAAAAAAAAATTAGTAATGATACAGCGCCTTTGGGATTGAGGGTAAAGAGATTTGATCCGGGGAAGGGGAGGATAGCTCCTACTGAGGGATACCTATGAACATACCATACCTCCCCCGTCCTCCCTGGTTGTTATCTGCTGAAGATTTTTGCAACCTGTCATAACCTCCATTGAATTTAGATGTGCAGGCGAAGCCTCTGGGCGGGTGTGGTTGAGTCCACACCAGGAGGGATGAGAGAGTGAGTGGCACCCTGGTTGGCACTGTGTGTGGGATGACTGCTGAGTCTGGGTTGTGACTGCTGCAAGGTGTTGTTACTGTGTCACAGTTGGCAGGTATGTCTTAGGTCTCGTCAAGGTGGGGTAGCCAGTGGTCCTGTGCTGGACCATGGCAACAGCGGCCATTAAGTTCATGAGTAAGATACATGTGCAGCAGCTTAGTATCTTTGTTAATGAAATGTTTCTTCAGTCAAAATGCACAGGCAGAAAGTATAGTAGCGAAGCAAAGATGAGGCAATCAGTCTATCAACCTTGGAGAAATAGTATCTGAGGTGGTCAGTCCCTCAGCCTGGAGAAGAGTTCAGCTCTATGGTCTGGAACAAGGTGGTCAGTCCCTCAGCCTGGAGAAGAGTTCAGCTTCATGGTCTGGAACAAGGTGGTCAGTCCCTCAGCCTGGAGAAGAGTTCAGCTTCATGATCTGGAACAAGGTGGTCAGTCCCTCAGACTGGAGAAGAGTTCAGCTTCATGGTCTGGAACAAGGTGGTCAGTCCCTCAGCCTGGAGAAGAGTTCAGCTTCATGGTCTGGAACAAGGTGGTCAGTCCCTCAGCCTGGAGAAGAGTTCAGCTGCATGGTCTGGAACAAGGTGGTCAGTCCCTCAGCCTGGAGAAGAGTTCAGCTTCATGGTCTGGAACAAGGTGGTCAGTCCCTCAGCCTGGAGAAGAGTTCAGCTTCATGGTCTGGAACAAGGTGGTCAGTCCCTCAGCCTGGAGAAGAGTTCAGCTTCATGGTCTGGAACAAGGTGGTCAGTCCCTCAGCCTGGAGAAGAGTTCAGCTTCATGGTCTGGAACAAGGTGGTCAGTCCCTCAGCCTGGAGAAGAGTTCAGCTGCATGGTCTGGAACAAGGTGGTCAGTCCCTCAGCCTGGATAAGAGTTCAGCTTCATGGTCTGGAACAAGGTGGTCAGTCCCTCAGCCTGGAGAAGAGTTCAGCTTCATGGTCTGGAACAAGGTGGTCAGTCCCTCAGCTTGGAGAAGAGTTCAGCTTCATGGTCTGGAACAAGGTGGTCAGTCCCTCAGCCTGGAGAAGAGTTCAGCTCCATGGTCTGGAACAAGGTGGTCAGTCCCTCAGCCTGGAGAAGAGTTTAGCTCCATGGTCTGAAACAAGGTGGTCAGTCCCTCAGCCTGGAGAAGAGTTCAGCTTCATGGTTTGGAACAAGGTGGTCAGTCCCTCAGCCTGGAGAAGAGTTCAGCTTCATGGTCTGGAACAAGGTGGTCAGTCCCTCAGCCTGGAGAAGAGTTCAGCTGCATGGTCTGGAACAAGGTGTTCAATCCCTCAGCTTGGGGAAGAGTTCAGCTTCATGGTCTGGAACAAGGTGGTCAGTCCCTCAGCCTGGAGAAGAGTTCAGCTCCATGGTCTGGAACAAGGTGGTCAGTCCCTCAGCCTGGAGAAGAGTTCAGCTTCATGGTCTGGAACAAGGTGGTCAGTCCCTCAGCCTGGAGAAGAGTTCAGCTTCATGGTCTGGAACAAGGTGGTCAGTCCCTCAGCCTGGAGAAGAGTTCAGCTCCATGGTCTGGAACAAGGTGGTCAGTCCCTCAGCCTGGAGAAGAGTTCAGCTGCATGGTCTGGAACAAGGTGGTCAGTCCCTCAGCTTGGGGAAGAGTTCAGCTTCATGGTCTGGAACAAGGTGGTCAGTCCCTCAGCCTGGAGAAGAGTTCAGCTCCATGGTCTGGAACAAGGTGGTCAGTCCCTCAGCCTGGAGAAGAGTTCAGCTTCATGGTCTGGAACAAGGTGGTCAGTCCCTCAGCCTGGAGAAGAGTTCAGCTCCATGGTCTGGAACAAGGTGGTCAGTCCCTCAGCCTGGAGAAGAGTTCAGCTTCATGGTCTGGAACAAGGTGGTCAGTCCCTCAGCCTGGAGAAGAGTTCAGCTCCATGGTCTGGAACAAGGTGGTCAGTCCCTCAGCCTGAAGAAGAGTTCAGCTCCATGGTCTGGAACAAGGTGGTCAGTCCCTCAGCCTGGAGAAGAGTTCAGTTCCATGGTCTGGAACAATATGAAGCTGAAGCATGAGAAGGTCTTAAATACTGTCGAAGGTGAGGTGGAAGATCTCGGAGACGTTGCTGGGGACGAGATTCACTGGTAGAAACAAGAAGGCAAGACTCCATTCTCATGCTTCAGCTTAATATCGTTCCAGACCATGGAGCTGAATTCTTCTCCAGGCTGAGGTACTGACCACCTCAAATACCATTTCTTCAAGGGTGGTGGACGGAGGCTGGATTAGAGATGGACCGTTGCAGGTCCGTCTCCACTCCCACCTCTCCAACATTCTCCACCTGACTCTCCACACTATATATACTCATGTACTCTTTACCCAGGTAGATCTGTTTGTGACGATAACACCCACTGTGTGGGCGAAACGTAATCGATAAAGGATCGCATTATACTGCATTTGTGTCTGTTTTTCCATCCGTATCACGAGAAGAAACAGTGGCTGTGTGGGAGTAAATAAACAAGAGTCTTGCTCGACCTTCAAGACAGGTCTGAGGAGTTAACTTATACAAGACACCTTTAATTTTTTTCTTTCGTTTTCAGAACCGGCCGACCATTAATGAGTATTTTTTTTAATTTCCTTTCATTTTCATTGTTATTATTATTGTCTTTTTTATTAACACATCGGCCGTGTTCCACCGAGGCAGGGTGACCCGAAAAGGAAGAAACACTTATATCATCACTCACTCCATCACTGTCTTGCCAGAGGCGTACCGGCACTACAGTTTAAACCTCCAGGACTCAATTCCGGTTAACCGGTTTCCCTGAACCCCTTCATAAATGTTACCTTGTTTACACCCCGACAGCACTAAACACGGTGGGTCATACAGCACCCTGGGGAGGGGGAAGTGGAAGGCATTCGGATTCGATTCATGGAACTGGAGCACAAGTAAAGGTCCATAGATCAAGAGCCCCTCACCAACATCGAGGAACCTTCCTTTGAGGGTTCCTTTCTGAACCGGCTGCCCATCAGTGAGTGGGATACTTCGTATATAGTGTGTGTGTAGACCCGCACACCTGCGTCACTGCTACCTGTAGACCCGCACACCTGCGTCACTGCTACCTGTAGACCCGCACACCTGCGTCACTGCTACCTGTAGACCCGAACACCTGCGTCACTGCTACCTCTAGACCCCACACACCTGTCACGCTACAGACCCGTACACCTGCGTCACTGCTCTGTAGGCCCGCACACCTGCGTCACTGCTACCTGTAGCCCGCACACCTGCGTCACTGCTACCTGTAGACCCGCACACCTGCGTCACTGCTACCTGTAGACCCGCACACCTGCGTCACTGCTACCTGTAGACCCGCACACCTGCGTCACTGCTACCTGTAGACCGCACACCTGCGTCACTGCTACCTGTAGACCCGCACACCTGCGTCACTGCTACCTGTAGACCCGCACACCTGCGTCACTGCTACCTGTAGACCCGCACACCTGCGTCACTGCTACCTGTAGACCCGCACACCTGCGTCACTGCTACCTGTAGACCCGCACACCTGCGTCACTGCTACCTGTAGACCCGCACACCTGCGTCACTGCTACCTGTAGACCCGCACACCTGCGTCACTGCTACCTGTAGACCCGCACACCTGCGTCACTGCTACCTGTAGACCCGCACACCTGCGTCACTGCTACCTGTAGACCCGCACAACTGCGTCACTGCTACCTGTAGACCCGCACACCTGCGTCACTGCTACCTGTAGACCCGCACACCTGCGTCACTGCTACCTGTAGACCCGCACACCTGCGTCACTGCTACCTGTAGACCCGCACACCTGCGTCACTGCTACCTGTAGACCCGCACACCTGCGTCACTGCTACCTGTAGACCCGCACACCTGCGTCACTGCTACCTGTAGACCCGCACACCTGCGTCACTGCTACCTGTAGACCCGCACACCTGCGTCACTGCTACCTGTAGACCCGCACACCTGCGTCACTGCTACCTGTAGACCCGCACACCTGCGTCACTGCTACCTGTAGACCCGCACACCTGCGTCACTGCTACCTGTAGACCCGCACACCTGCGTCACTGCTACCTGTAGACCCGCACACCTGCGTCACTGCTACCTGTAGACCCGCACACCTGCGTCACTGCTACCTGTAGACCCGCACACCTGCGTCACTGCTACCTGTAGACCCGCACACCTGCGTCACTGCTACCTGTAGACCCGCACACCTGCGTCACTGCTACCTGTAGACCCGCACACCTGCGTCACTGCTACCTGTAGACCCGCACACCTGCGTCACTGCTACCTGTAGACCCGCACACCTGCGTCACTGCTACCTGTAGACCCGCACACCTGCGTCACTGCTACCTGTAGACCCGCACACCTGCGTCACTGCTACCTGTAGACCCGCACACCTGCGTCACTGCTACCTGTACAACCGCACACCTGCGTCACTGCTACCTGTACAACCGCACACCTGCGTCACTGCTACCTGTACAACATAACGTCGGACACCCCCCCCCCCCTCCCCCGCAGAAAAAATGTTGTTTGCGTATATTCCGAAACGTTTACTTTTTACACCAATATTGAGATTAGGCTTTTGTTTAGCGCACCTGAGGCTGCTGCCCAAACAAGGTGGCTGCAACACCGAGAGTCTTACCCAGGTGACATGTGTTCCACACATCTTCCATTCACTTCCATCTACCTTGATGTTTATTGCACTCGTAAAATTATGGTTAATGAAGTCACTCTTGCGTCCCTGTTTGTGCAGTGATCGAAGGAAGGAACCTGCAAGGAACCTGCAAGGAGCGTGTAAGGAGCCTGCAAGGAGCCTGCAAGGAACCTGCAAGGAACCTGCAAGGAGCCTGAAAGGAGCGTGTAAGGAGCCTGCAAGAAGCCTGCAAGGAGCCTGCAAGGAGCGTGTAAGGAACCTGCAAGGAGCCTGCAAGGAGCGTGTAAGGAACCTGCAAGGAGCCTGCAAGGAGCCTGCAAGGAACCTGCAAGGAGCCTGAAAGGAGCGTGTAAGGAGCCTGCAAGAAGCCTGCAAGGAACCTGCAAGGAACCTGCAAGGAGCCTGAAAGGAGCGTGTAAGGAGCCTGCAAGAAGCCTGCAAGGAACCTGCAAGGAACCTGCAAGGAGCCTGCAAGGAGCGTGTAAGGAGCCTGCAAGGAGCCTGCAAGGAACCTGCAAGGAGCCTGAAAGGAGCGTGTAAGGAGCCTGCAAGAAGCCTGCAAGGAACCTGCAAGGAGCCTGAAAGGAGCGTGTAAGGAGCCTGCAAGAAGCCTGCAAGGAACCTGCAAGGAACCTGCAAGGAGCCTGAAAGGAGCGTGTAAGGAGCCTGCAAGGAGCCTGCAAGGAACCTGCAAGGAACCTGCAAGGAGCCTGAAAGGAGCGTGTAAGGAGCCTGCAAGAAGCCTGCAAGGAACCTGCAAGGAACCTGCAAGGAGCCTGAAAGGAGCGTGTAAGGAGCCTGCAAGGAGCCTGCAAGGAACCTGCAAGGAACCTGCAAGGAGCCTGAAAGGAGCGTGTAAGGAGCCTGCAAGGAGCCTGCAAGGAACCTGCAAGGAACCTGCAAGGAGCCTGCAAGCAACCTATCATGTGACGACGTCACAGTTATTATTATTATTATTATTATCAGGGGGAGCGCGAAGCCCGTAGGGATTGTACAGCGCCTGTGAGGTGGGAGGGGGAAGGGGCAGAAGGCATTCAGACTTAATTCAGGGCACTTAATGCAGAGGTCAGAGCTTTCCTCAGAGGTCACAGCTTTCCTCAGAGGTCACAGCTTTCTTCAGAGGTCAGAGCTTTCCTCAGAGGTCACAGCTTTCCTCAGAGGTCACAGCTTTCTTCAGAGGTCACAGCTTTCCTCAGAGGTCACAGCTTTCCTCAGAGGTCAGAGCTTTCCTCAGAGGTCACAGCTTTCCTCACACCTGTACACCACAATTATCATCAAAGATTTGTTAAGTTATACCATGAATTAAGGAAAGATCCTGAACTTCACCTTACCAAACAAACAAAGCAAATGCGATAGTAATTATTTACAAGATAGACTATAGTGGAAAAATGAACATGTCATTAGAAGACTGGGGGAACTTACGAGGCTCTTACAGCTTAATGAATGAGTTTTATTGAGTATTAACTCAACTGACGCTGTGTTACAGTGTTGTGATCCTGGTGTTGCATGAGCAACCATGTGTGTGTGTGTGTGCCAGGCTTGACACTTGTGTATGGGTATTAGGTTTAAAGTCTGACGACTACACGACGGCCTTTTAAGGCTGAATGCCATCTGAACAAGGCCACTTTAATCCCTGACACGGGGATTAAAATATATAAATATATGAACTTAGATGTATATACACACTGTTTTATTGTGGCAACGTTTCGCTTTCCAGGAGCCTTGTCAAGAGAAACGTTGCCACAGTAAAATGTCACATTAGTTGCACTTGTGTCCTTTTACCCAACATTCTGTCGGTAATTCTACCAACATTATTACTATATACACACACTGGGATGTATATACACACTGGGATGTATATACACACACTGGGATGTATATACACACACTGGGATGTATATACACACACTGGGATGTATATACACACACTGGGATGTATATACACACACTGGGATGTATATACACACACTGGGATGTATATACACACACTGGGATGTATATACACACTGGGATGTATATACACACATTGGGATGTATATACACTGAGAGGTACGCACCTTACAGTGTATGGACCTTTGATCAGTATGTTAAATATGTCGTCAAGACTTAGCGGCTCCCTAAGGAGGCACCTAACACCTCAGGTGGCCTTCATGAAGCACCTGACACCCCAGGTGGCCTTCAGGAAGTACCTGACATCCCAGGTGGCCTTCAGGAAGCACCTGACACCCTAGGTGGCCTCCAGGAAGCACTTGACACCCCAGGTGGCCTTCAGGAAGCACCTGACACCCCAGGTGGCCTTCACGAAGCATCTGAGACCCTAGGTGGCCTTATGGAACCACCTGGCACTTCAGGTGGCCTTCAGGAGCCATCTGACACTTCAAGTGGCCTTCAGAAACCACCTGACACTTCAGTTGGCCTTCAGGAATCATCTGATACCCCAGATAGCTTTCAGGAACCAGCTCACACTTCAGGTGGCCTTCAGGAACCAGCTCACACTTCAGATAGCCTTCAGGAAAAACCGTACCCCCGTAGCTGGTCCATACAGGGCACCCAGACCCCTGCTGGCATCGTGACGTAGGCAATCATACAATGCCCTGTTGGATGCCATATTTTTTTTAAATACCTAAAAGTCAAAAGGCGATGGAGTGGGCAAAACTGACGTATATCATTTTTTTTTAAATCCTTGAAGTCAAGGGCCTTAGAATTGGGAAAAACGGAATTCGGGTTTTTAATTTCCTGGCGAATGCTTTTGAGTAGACGTTTCGCTCTGTGTAGAGTTTATCAAGTCATGTTTCGCCCTCTTGGGAGCTTTATTAAGTCATGATTCGATCTGTGTAGGGCTTTATCAAGTCATGATTCGATCTGTGTAGGGCTTTATCAAGTCATGATTGGCTCTGTGTAGGGCTTTATCAAGTCATGATTCGCTCTGTGTAGAGCTTTATCAAGTCATGATTGGCTCTGTGTAGGGCTTTATCAAGTCATGATTGGCTCTGTGTAGGGCTTTATCAAGTCATGATTGGCTCTGTGTAGGGCTTTATCAAGTCATGATTGGCTCTGTGTAGGGCTTTATCAAGTCATGATTGGCTCTGTGTAGGGCTTTATCAAGTCATGATTGGCTCTGTGTAGGGCTTTATCAAGTCATGATTGGCTCTGTGTAGAGCTTTATCAAGTCATGATTGGCTCTGTGTAGGGCTTTATCAAGTCATGATTGGCTCTGTGTAGAGCTTTATCAAGTCATGATTGGCTCTGTGTAGGGCTTTATCAAGTCATGATTGGCTCTGTGTAGAGCTTTATCAAGTCATGATTGGCTCTGTGTAGGGCACTCTTACGAACACAGGTGTAGTCTTGTGGCCTGTGCACCTGTTCGTAAGTGTGTCAGCAAGACACTCAATTCGCAGTGTAGGAACACAGCAAAAGACAGCAGAGAGTAACTTCTTAATATACTTATTCCCTCATCAGTTATATATATACAGGTACTGTAATACAATCACACTGCATCATGGACCACCACTGATACCTTCTGCCTGGCCTCAGAGAATTTCCCTCCTATCTGTTGCTGTCTTGCAACCTTGCATAGCTCCTGACGAAGCACGATAGTGCGAAAGATCTAGAGCAACACATACAGAGAGTACAGTAAGGTAGTTTGCAAGCAAAGAGACATGGTTGAACCGTTCACGACCAGAGCTGAGGTAAGTCTGGCTATTTTACTCCCCACGAGTGCTACTGTGACGTCGCTCCATGGAATTGGTGGACTTTATACTCTTATTAACTGGTGGTTCGCTGGTCGGGAGGACATGCCTATGTGGGCGTGTGACGTACGTCGTATAAATTGTAATGTGCTTTTGGCGTGCCACACGTACAGTGACACATACACGCCCCGATGGCATGGTGGCCAGCGCTCCTGCTTCACGCACGGAGGGCCCGGGTTCAATTCCCGGCGGGGCCGAAACATTTCGAAGTGTTTCGTTACACACACACACACATACATACAACAGGCCTAGTGTCTAATCGACATGTGCCTAGGACAAAATGGTAACTTACAGAGCCTGGAGGGGCACTGTAGTACACAGCTAGCTTGGCATTCAAGCGCAACACGCCTGTCGTGTAGCTGACTTTAAAGGGATACTGGTATCCAAGCTGTTTCATCCAGAGGGATACTGGTATCTAAGCTTCATCCAGAGGAATAATGGTATCCAAGGTGTTTCATCCAGAGAGATACTGGTATCCAAACTGTTTCATCCAAAGGGATACTGGTATCCAACTTCTAGAGGGATACTGGTATCCAACTTCTAGAGGGATACTGGTATCCAAGCTTCTCCCAGAGGGATACTGGTATCCAAGCTTCTCCCAGAGGGATACTAGTATTCAAGCTTCTCCCAGAGGGATACTGGTATCCAAGCTTCTCCCAGAGGGATACTGGTATCCAAGCTTCTCCCAGAGGGATTCTGGTATCAAGCTTCTCCCAGAGGGATACTGGTATCCAAGCTTCTCCCAGAGGGATACTGGTATCAAGCTTCTCCCAGAGGGATACTGGTATTCAAGCTTCTCCCAGAGGATTCTGGTATCAAGCTTCTCCCAGAGGGATTCTGGTATCAAGCTTCTCCCAGAGGGATTCTGGTATCCAAGCTTCTCCCAGAGGGATTCTGGTATCAAGCTTCTCCCAGAGGGATTCTGGTATCAAGCTTCTCCCAGAGGGATACTGGTATCCCAAACTTCTCCCAGAGGGATACTGGTATTCAAGCTTCTCCCAGAGGGATACTGGTATCCAAGCTTCTCCCAGAGGGATTCTGGTATCAAGCTTCTCCCAGAGGGATTCTGGTATCAAGCTTCTCCCAGAGGGATACTGGTATCCCAAACTTCTCCCAGAGGGATTCTGGTATCAAGCTTCTCCCAGAGGGATTCTGGTATCCAAGCTTCTCCCAGAGGGGTACTGGTATCCAAGCTTCTCCCAGAGGGATACTGGTATTGAAGCTTCTCCCAGAGGGATACTGGTATCCAAGCTTCTCCCAGAGGGATACTGGTATTCAAGCTTCTCCCAGAGGGATACTGGTATCCAACTTCTCCCAGAGGGATACTGGTATCCAAGCTTCTCCCAGAGGGATACTGGTATCCAAACTTCTCCCAGAGGGATACTGGTATCAAGCTTCTCCCAGAGGGATACTGGTATTCAAGCTTTTCCCAGAGGGATACTGGTATCCAAGCTTCTCCCAGAGGGATACTGGTATCAAGCTTCTCCCAGAGGGATACTGGCATCCAAACCTCTCCCAGAGGGATACTAGTATTCAAGCTTCTCCCAGAGGGATACTGGTATCAAGCTTCTCCCAGAGGGATTCTGGTATCAAGCTTCTCCCAGAGGGATTCTGGTATCCAAGCTTCTCCCAGAGGGATACTGGTATCAAGCTTCTCCCAGAGGGATACTGGTATCCAAGCTTCTCCCAGAGGGATACTGGTATCAAGCTTCTCCCAGAGGGATACTGGTATTCAAGCTTCTCCCAGAGGGATACTGGTATCCAAGCTTCTCCCAGAGGGATACTGGTATCAAGCTTCTCCCAGAGGGATACTGGTATCCAAGCTTCTCCCAGAGGGATACTGGTATTCAAGCTTCTCCCAGAGGGATACTGGTATCCAAGCTTCTCCCAGAGGGATACTGGTATCAAGCTTCTCCCAGAGGGATACTGGTATCAAGCTTCTCCCAGAGGGATACTGGTATCAAGCTTCTCCCAGAGGGATACTGGTATCAAGCTTCTCCCAGAGGGATACTGGTATCCAAGCTTCTCCCAGAGGGATACTGGTATTCAAGCTTCTCCCAGAGGGATACTGGTATCCAAGCTTCTCCCAGAGGGATACTGGTATCCAAGCTTCTCCCAGAGGGATACTGGTATCCAAGCTTCTCCCAGAGGGATACTGGTATCAAGCTTCTCCCAGAGGATACTGGTATCCAAGCTTCTCCCAGAGGGATACTGGTATCCAAGCTTCTCCCAGAGGGATACTGGTATCCAAGCTTCTCCCAGAGGGATACTGGTATCCAAGCTTCTCCCAGAGGGATACTGGTATCCAAGCTTCTCCCAGAGGGATACTGGTATCCAAGCTTCTCCCAGAGGGATACTGGTATCAAGCTTCTCCCAGAGGGATACTGGTATCCAAGCTTCTCCCAGAGGGATACTGGTATCAAGCTTCTCCCAGAGGGATACTGGTATCCAAGCTTCTCCCAGAGGGATACTGGTATCAAGCTTCTCCCAGAGGGATACTGGTATCCAAGCTTCTCCCAGAGGGATACTGGTATCAAGCTTCTCCCAGAGGGATACTGGTATCCAAGCTTCTCCCAGAGGGATACTGGTATCAAGCTTCTCCCAGAGGGATACTGGTATCAAGCTTCTCCCAGAGGGATACTGGTATCAAGCTTCTCCCAGAGGGATACTGGTATCCAAGCTTCTCCCAGAGGATACTGGTATCAAGCTTCTCCCAGAGGGATACTGGTATCAAGCTTCTCCCAGAGGAATACTGGTATCCAAGCTTCTCCCAGAGGGATACTGGTATCCAAGCTTCTCCCAGAGGGATACTGGTATCCAAGCTTCTCCCAGAGGGATTCTGGTATCCAAGCTTCTCCCAGAGGGATACTGGTATCCAAGCTTCTCCCAGAGGGATACTGGTATCCAAGCTTCTCCCAGAGGGATTCTGGTATCCAAGCTTCTCCCAGAGGGATACTGGTATCCAAGCTTCTCCCAGAGGGATACTGGTATCCAAGCTTCTCCCAGAGGGATACTGGTATCCAAGCTTCTCCCAGAGGGATACTGGTATCCAAGCTTCTCCAGAGGGATACTGGTATCCAAGCTTCTCCCAGAGGGATTCTGGTATCCAAGCTTCTCCCAGAGGGATACTGGTATCCAAGCTTCTCCCAGAGGGATACTGGTATCCAAGCTTCTCCCAGAGGGATACTGGTATCCAAGCTTCTCCCAGAGGGATACTGGTATCCAAGCTTCTCCCAGAGGGATACTGGTATCCAAGCTTCTTCCTAAGAACCTTGAAAGCAACGCCAGGGTAAATAAATCATGTCAGTATTCCAGTCTTTATGATATTTATCCTAAGTTAACCTGGCAACATTTCAGTTGGAACAACATATGTGTATATTTACCTAGGTGTGTGTCTGTGTGTGTGTGTGTGCGTGTGTGTGCGTGCGTGTGTGTGTGCTGTGTGTGTGTGTGTGTGTGTGTGTGTGTGTGTGTGTGTGTGTGTGTGTGTACTGACCTGTTTATGGTTGCAAGGGCCGAGTCGCACCTCCTGGCCCTGCCTGGTCGCTGGTTGCTACTAGGTCCACTCGCTGCTTTAAGAGCCTTGTCATACATCTCCTTGAAGCTATGTATGGATCCTGCCTCCACTACTTCACTCTCCAGATTGTTCCACTTTCTGACAACTCTAAGGCTGAATAAATACTTCCTGACATTCTATGACTCATCTGTGTGTGTACGTGCGTGCACTGTTTGGTAACAATATATTTTAGTCAGTTTCAAACTGGCGCTGGTGACTGGAAGAGCGTTCTACCATTACTTCTGCTCATGTTGCGATCCAACAAGGCATTCTCCATGTTACTGCAACAACGAAAATTCAACAAACCTGATAGAGAACTGAAAAAAATGATAGAAAGATGTAAATAGTGAGTTGAGGTTCCAAGAAGAGTTAGAGCAGCAGTGAGGTTCCTCACTGATGAACACAAATACTGAGATATACAAACGTCCAGTGGAAACAGTTGAGTCACATTGACCTCTTAGCAGATATAGAACCATTTCTTACAGGTGCGGTTCAGACGCCTCGGTTCAGGGAAGGTAAAGGTCACCTTTCATCAACCATTTTTACTGAATTTACTGATATCTGAAATAAAAACAGCTAAATGTTATGGATTCAGAATTGATTCAACTCCAGACATCAGTTAAACTGTTCACTTGTTATTGATATTTGACAACGTCAACACAGATGATGGATATCTTGAAGGATTCATTATAATTCAACATGTTGGGAAGTATTTGAGTTCTTGTACTCACCTATTTGTGGTTGCAGGGGTCGAGACTCAGCTCCTGGCCCCGCCTCTTCACTGGTCGCTACTAGGTCCTTCCTCTCACTGCTCCATGAGCTTTATCATACCTCGTCTTAAAGCTATGTATGGTTCCTGCCTCCACTACCTCACTTGCTAGACTATTCCACTTCCTGACAACTCTGTGACTGAAGAAATTCTTCCTAACATCCCTTTGACTCGTCTGAGTCTTCAACTTCCAATTGTGACCCCTTGTTTCTGTGTCCCCTCTGGAACATCCTGTCTCTGTCCACCTTATCTATTCCACGCAGTATTTTGTATGTCGTTATCATGTCTCCCATAACCCTCCTGTCATCCAGTGTCGTCAGGCCGATTTCCCTTAACATTTATTCGTAGGACAATCCACTTAGCTCTAGAACTAGCCTTGTTGCAAACCATTGCCCTTTCTCTAATTTCTTGACGTGCTTGACCAGGTGGGTTCCAAACTGGTGCTGCATACTCCAGTATGGGCCTGACGTACGCGGTGTACAGTGTCTTGAACGATTCCTTACTGAGGTATCGGAACGCTATTTTCAGGTTTGCCAGGCGCCCGTATGCTGCAGCAGTTATCTGGTTGATGTGTGCTTCCGGAGACGTGCTCGGTGTTATACTCACCCCAAGATCTTTCTCCTTGAGTGAGGTTTGCCTATACTCTGTCTGCGGTCTTCTTTGCCCTTCCCCGATGTGTGTGTGTGTGTGTGTGTGTGTGTGTGTGTCCTGGAGACTTGTGTAATGTTATAAATGAACGTTGTTACAACAGTATACTTCACACGTGTGTTGCTGAGCCTCGTTCCTGATTATGTTAATGCGGCTGGTTGTTTATCACACTTTTGTTTACCTCTTCTGTGGTTATCATGTCTCCCTTTTTGTCATCTCATATATAGTTATCATGTCTCTTTTATCACCTCATATATGGTTATCATGTCTCTTATCACCTCATATATAGTTATCATGTCTCTTTTATCACCTCATGGTTATCATGTCTTCTGTTTATTCGAGGTTCTAGTCACTGTTTTTATTGTCTTTATATATATATATATATATATATATATATATATATATATATATATATATATATATATATATATATATAGTATATTCAATAAATTTTATTAATGAATTTCATTTTTTTCAGAGATGGCTGGTGATGGCACATTAGTACTGACACCTTGTTGGTAAGTACACTAACGTCTGTTGAGGTAGTACTCTCTAGTTACTCGTTAATTACACACTAGTTAAGTCGTTAATGTCACTTTGGACACCTTGCTGCTGCCAGTGGTATGCAGGGAGGGTTGGCATTTACTAGCTAGAGTGGGGTACTGAGTCCATACCAACCCTCTCTGTATACTAATGCCAGCATTGAGGCATCAAGAGTGTCATTATTCACAGTTATGAGGTAGTTGAGTACTAGTTACCTGGTAATTAGTACCAGTTATGTGGTAGTTAGGCACTAGTTATGTGGTATATAGACACCAGTAATGCGGTAGTTAGGTAGTTAATTATTAAGAAAATCTAGCCAGATAGTAGAAAACAGTGTTGCCAGCATCCCCTGCTACACCAGTGATGCCAGCATCCCTGCTACACCAGTGATGCCAGCATCCCCTGCTACACCAGTGTTGCCAGCATCCCCTGCTACACCAGTGATGCCAGCATCCCCTGCTACACCAGTGATGCCAGCATCCCTTGCTACACCAGTGATGCCAGCATCCCCTGCTACACCAGTGTTGACAACATCCTCTGCTACACCAGTGATGCCAGCATCCCTTGCTACACCAGTGTTGCCAGCATCCCCTGCTACACCAGTGATGCCAGCATCCCTTGCTACACCAGTGATGCCAGCATCCCCTGCTACACCAGTGATGCCAGCATCCCCTGCTACACCAGTGTTGACAACATCCTCTGCTACACCAGTGATGCCAGCATCCCCTGCTACACCAGTGTTGACAACATCCTCTGCTACACCAGTGATGCCAGCATCCCCTGCTACACCAGTGTTGACAACATCCTCTGCTACACCAGTGATGCCAGCATCCCTTGCTACACCAGTGTTGACAACATCCTCTGCTACACCAGTGATGCCAGCATCCCTTGCTACACCAGTGTTGACAACATCCCCTGCTACACCAGTGATGCCAGCATCCCTTGCTACACCAGTGTTGACAACATCCCTGCTACACCAGTGTTGCCAGCATCCCCTGCTACACCAGTGATGCCAGCATCCCTTGCTACACCAGTGTTGACAACATCCCCTGCTACACCAGTGATGCCAGCATCCCCTGCTACACCAGTGTTGCCAGCATCCCCTGCTACACCAGTGATGCCACCATCCCCTGCTACACCAGTGTTGACAACATCCCCTGCTACACCAGTGTTGCCACCATCCCCTGCTACACTAGTGTTGCCAGCATCCCCTGCTACACCAGTGTTGCCAGCATCCCCTGCTACACCAGTGTTGCCAACATCTCCAGCTACACCAGTGATGCCAGCATCCCCTGCTACACCAGTGTTGCCAGCATCCCCTGCTATACCAGTGATGCCAGCATCCCCTGCTACACCAGTGATGCCAGCATCCCCTGCTACACCAGTGTTGCCAACACCAAACAAGTGACCACAAGGTGGAGCACTTCATAACACACCCACTTCAAAGGGGAGGAGGAAAGTGCCTTGATACTACCGTAGCGCTCTTGTTCATAGGAACTGGAGCTACCCTTCCCTTCCCTTGCTGTCATCTTTGGTCGTAAACCCTTTGGGTTTAGAGCTCTCCTATGAAAATAGTACTGAAATTAATGTAATATTTTTTTTAATATAATATTAATTGAATTAATATAATACTAATTGAATTAATATAATATTAATTGAATTAATATAATATAAATTGAATTAATATATTAACTGAATTGATATAATATTAACTTGAATTAATATAATATTCATACTACTACTATATAGAAAGTCCCTTGTTATGCTGAGCATTTCGGGCAGATTAGGTCAGTGTCCCAGGATGCGACTCACACCAGTCGACTAACACCCAGGTACCCATTTTACTGATGGGGAACATAGACAACAGGTGTAAAGAAACACGCCCAATGTTTCTGCCCTGGCTGGGAATCGAACCCAGGCCCTCGCCGTGTGAAGCGAGAGCTTTAGTCACCAGACCACCAGAGCCCCTACCAGACCAGTATAATATTAATTGAATGGATATCTTTTTAAAAAAAAATATTAATGTTGGTGATAGCCAGGTAAGTTTATCTGATTCGTTAATTCTGTGTAATAGACCCAAATTATGATTTAGCCCAAGAAAACTAAGTGGTGGGTGTTGGCAAGTTAATGTGGGGTGCCTGCGGTGGTAGTGACGCTGTTTTTGTTAACGAACGATGTTTCTCTTGTGGAGAAATTGCCTTGTTACAGGCGTATTGTAGTCTCTTCACACACACACACACACACACACACACACACACACACACACACACACACACAATCTTCAGAGGAGTAGGAAGGAGAGACATGGAGTGAGTGGTGAGTGCATTGTGGGTGCGTGGTGAGTGCATGGTGGGTGCAGTACATAATTAAGGCAGTGTTAATTATGACAGTGACTCAGGGATCATTGTTACAGTTGCTCACTCACAGTAACTTACACAAATTCTTTTTTGTTGTTGTTGATGTGTCCGGCGGTGTCTAATGTTGGTGAGGGGTTCTTGATCCATGGAATTAAAGTTATCCTCACCCCTTCCTTGGATCTCCAAAGACCTGTATAAACTGTATAACACTTCCTTTTGACAATAATAATAATAATAATAATAATAATAAAAATAATAATAATAATAATAATAATAATAATAATAATAATAAATAATAATAATAATAATTAATAATAATAATTTATATAAAAGTTTTATTGAAAATAATGATCTATCTTCATTAGGTGAAAATTAGGTGTCACCTGTCCACTTGGTGGCGGTGACTGTCAATATATATATATATACATTATTACTTAATAAATATGTAAATATTGAGAGTAAAACTCTCAAGTCATCCTCATCACCCCTCGTTACCCTGGCGCTGGATGACCCTTACGGGCTTAGCGCTCCTCCGTGGATAATGTACACTCTGCAGCCACCAGCCAGGTGTTGTGACCAAGGTTCTACGTAGCTTTCACAGGTCACCATAATTGATTCTAAGTCGTGTGTGTTGTTAATGGCGCAGATCTGTGTTCAAGGTCACATCAAAACAGCCTCCGTTCCTTACTGCTTCTACACATTCCTACAAATCTCACCATCAGACCGAACTGTTGGCTACAATCATATATATATATATATATATATATATATATATATATATATATATATATATATATATATATATATATATATATATATATATATATATATATATATATATATATATATATATATATGAGGGCGTAATAAACAGGTGTAAGGTAAGTAAACATGTGGGTATGAACATTATGAGAGACTCAAGGTGATATTTCGACTGGTCCTACAACTTGGCTGTTGTCAGTGTATATATAATAGTTATATCAGTGTTCCATCTCAGTTTTCTGTCAAGGATTTAGGGTTCAACATAATGTCATTATAAGTCAGTTTTATAAATATACTCTCAAATGTCATTCTTCTCTAGTTCTTCTCTAGTTCTTCTCTAGTTCTTCTCTAGTTCCACAGTATAATTTGCTTGTAATATGAGTTGTGTTATGAATTTTTATTTTAATTATTTTTTGTAATAGATCTGTTATGTGAAATAATCCTTGATATCTTTGTACTCACCACAATGTTTGCGGGAGTCGAGTCGTGGCTCTTGGCCCCGCATTTTAGGTTCCATCGTTTAGGAATGTATCAGGCCTCGTGTGTGTGTGTGTGTGTGTACTCACCTAGTTGTATTCACCTAGTTGTGGTTGCACGGGTCGAGTCATAGCTCCTGGCCCCGCCTCTTCACTGGCCGCTACTGGGTCACTCCCTGCGCCATGAGCTTTATCATACCTCTTCTTAAAGCTATGTATGGAGCCTGCCTCCACTACATCACTTCCTAAACTATTCCACTTCCCGACCACTCTGTGACTGAAGAAATACTTCCTAACATCTCTGTGATTCATCTGAGTCTTCAACTTCCAACTGTGTCCCATTGTTGCTGTGTCCCATCTCTGGAACATTCTGTCTCTGTCAACCTTCTCAATTCCTCTCAGTGTCTTATATGTCGTAATCATGTCCCCCCTATCTCTCCTGTCCTCCAGTGTCGTCAGGTCGATTTCCCTTAACCTCCCCTCGTAGGACATACCCCTTAGCTCCGGGACTAGTCTTGTTACAAACCTTTGCACTTTATCTAGTTTCTTTACGTGCTTGGCTAGGTGTGGGTTCCAAACTGGTGCTGCATACTCCAATATGGGCCTAACGTACACAGTGTACAAGGTTCTAAATGATTCCTTATTAAGATGTCGGAATGCTGTTCTAAGGTTTGCTAGGCGCCCATATGCTGCAGCAGTTATTTGGTTGATGTGCGCCTCAGGAGATGTTCCTGGTGTTATACTCACCCCAAGATCTTTTTCCTTGAGTGAGGTTTGTAGTCTCTGGCCCCCTAGACTGTACTCCGTCTGCGGTCTTCTTTGCCCTTCCCCAATCTTCATGTATGTGTGTGTGTGTGTGTTATAAACACACATACACACACACATAGGTAAAACTGCTAGTTTATAGTTTACCTCATATCCATCCTGTGGATGGTAGTGGCTAGTTTATTGTGCATCACTTGATCAAAGGAATTGGAGCTACTCTCCTCTTCCTTGGCTCAAACCTAATTAACCATTCTACCCCAGGCTTCTGTTTACCGTTACTGGTCAACAACAGTTCTCGTTGCTCTCCGTTGTTAGTATCCTTGCGCTCACCTTTGCCTGTTGGTAATGTCAGAGTGGCCTTCAGGCTTGATGCTGTGTTTGTTATTCTTTGTTGCTTTGCTGTCATTGTTTGTATTTGTTATGGAGATGCTCAAGAAGCTGTTGTTGTCATGTTTGTTTTTGGTCGATGGTATTGTAAATATTATTGATGAGTAAGACACGTGTGCAAAACCCGGGTACCTTTGCTTAATTATGTACCTTCATAGTATATTTGCCAATCTTTATTCTGGAAACGTTTCGCTAACGGGGGGCTTCCTCGGTTCGGTATCTTTATTTGAGAGAAGTTTCGCCCACTTGGGGGGTTATCAGTGTAATAGGGCGACATGACAGTTGTGACATATATGAAGAGGATTACAAAGACGGGAGTACTGAAGCATAAGTAGTGGTGGTGGTAGTGGTAGTGGTGTGGTGGTGGTAGTGGTAGGGGTGTGGTGGTAGTGGTGTGGTGGTGGTAGTGGTAGGGTGTGGTGGTAGTGGTGGTGGTAGTGGTAGTGGTGTGGTGGTAGTGGTGTGGTGGTGGTAGTGGTGTAGTGGTGGTAGTGGTGTGTTGTGGTGTGGTGTGGTGGTGGTAGTGGTGTGGTGGTGGTAGTGGTGTGGTGGTAGTGGTAGTGGTGTGGTGGTGGTGGTGGTAGTGGTGTGGTGGAGGTAGTGGTAGGGGTGTGGTGGTAGTGGTAGTGGTGTGGTGGTAGTGGTGGTGGAGGTGGTGGTAGTGGTGTGGTGGTAGTGGTAGTGGTGTGGTGGTGGTAGTGGTGTGGTGGTTGTGGTAGGGGTGTGGTGGTAGTGGTGTGGTGGTAGTGGGGGTGGTGGTAGTGGTAGGGGTGTGGTGGTCGTGGTGTGGTGGAGGTAGTGGTAGTGGTGTGGTGGTAGTGGTGTGGTGATGGTGGTAGGGGTGTGGTGGTGGTGGTGGTAGTGGTGTGGTGGTGGTAGGGGTGTGGTGGTGGTGGTGGTAGTGGTGTGGTGGAGGTGGTGGTATTGGTGTGGTGGTGGTGGTAGGGGTGTGGTGGTGGTGGTGGTAGTGGTGTGGTGGATGTGGTGGTAGTGGTGTGGTGGTAGTGGTGTGGTGGAGGTGGTGGTGGTAGGGGTGTGGTGGTGGTGGTGGTAGTGGTGTGGTGGAGGTGGTAGGGGTGTGGTGGTGGTGGTAGGGGTGTGGTGGTGGTGGTGGTAGTGGTGTGGTGGAGGTGGTGGTAGTGGTGTTGTGGTGGTGGTAGGGGTGTGGTGGAGGTGGTGGTAGTGGTGTGGTGGAGGTGGTGGTAGTGGTGGTGGTTCCTAAGTGTGGGGGGGGGGTTGTGGGCATGGAATCTGTTGGTAATGGAAGTAGTGATTAGGTTCGACGTGCAATGAAGTAGTAGTACTAGTAGTAGTAGTAGTAGTAGTAATAGTAGCAGTAGTAGTAGTACTAGTAGTAGTAGTAGCAGCAGTAGTACTAGTAGTAGTAGTAGTAATAGTAGTAGTAGTAATAGTAGCAGTAGTAGTAGTAGTAGTAGTAGTAGTAGTAGTAGTAGTAGCAGCAGTAGTACTAGTAGTAGTAGTATTGATGGTGGTCGTGATGGTCAGTCTTATAAGAAGTTACATAAGTTAGGAAGGCCGTGTACTTGAAGCACAAACTCAAGACATTCTCCAGCCTATACCAGGCCTCAGACCCAGGCCTGGTGATGGTGCCTGCTGATGGTGCCTGTGTTGGGTGGGTACTTTGGAGATACAGACGGTTATAGTGAAACACACAAGACGGTTGGTAACTATATATTGACAGAGACTGTGAGGAAAGTAGCCCAGCCTACCTGTTCCGTTCTAAGCCTGTCGACGAGTGAGACAGGTGCCAGAGTGCCAGCGCTCACATGCGCGGGACTCGTGACGTCACAGCTAGCTAGGGATCATATATATAACAGCTGATACCAACTACACAAGTATATTACAAAGGGGATTCAATACTACTACTGACATTTGGTGATGGTGCCTGGTGATGGTACCTGGTGATGGTGCCTAGTGATATTGCCTGGTGATGGTGCCTGGTGATATTGCCTGGTGATGGTACCTGGTGATGGTGCCTGGTGATGGTGCCTGGTGGTGGTACCTGGTGATTGTACCTGGTGGTGCCTGGTGATGGTACCTGGTGATGGTGCCTGGTGATGGTACCTGGTGATGGTGCCTGGTGATGGTACCTGGTGATGGTGCCTGGTGATGGTACCTGGTGATGGTGCCTGGTGATGGTACCTGGTGATGGTGCCTGGTGATGGTACCTGGTGATGGTGCCTGGTGATGGTGCCTGATGCTGATGCCTGGTGATGGTGCCTGGTGATGGTGCCTGATGATGGTGCCTGATGATAGTACCTGGTGATGGTGCCTGGTGATGGTGCCTAGTGATGGTGTCTGATGATAGTACCTGGTGATGGTGTCTGGTGATGGTACCTGGTGATGGTGCCTAGTGATATTGCCTGGTGATGGTGCCTGGTGATATTGCCTGGTGATGGTACCTGGTGATGGTACCTGGTGATGGTGCCTGGTGATGGTACCTGGTGATGGTGCCTGGTGATGGTACCTGGTGATGGTGCCTTGTGATGGTGTCTGATGCTGATGCCTGGTGATGGTTCCTGGTGATGGTACCTGGTGATGGTGCCTGGTGATGGTACCTGGTGATGGTGCCTGGTGATGGTACCTGGTGACGGGGCCTGGTGATGGTACCTGGTGATGGTGCCTGGTGATGGTACCTGGTGATGGTACCTGGTGACGGTGCCTGGTGATGGTACCTGGTGATGGTGCCTGGTGATGGTACCTGGTGATGGTGCCTGGTGATGGTACTTGGTGATGGTACCTGGTGACAGTGCCTGGTGATGGTACCTGGTGATGGTGCCTAGTGATGGTACCTGGTGATTGTGCCTGTTGATGGTACTTGGTGATGGTACCTGGTGACGGTGCCTGGTGATGGTACCTGGTGATGGTACCTGGTGACGGTGCCTGGTGATGGTACCTGGTGATGGTGCCTGGTGATGGTACCTGGTGACGGTGCCTGGTGATGGTACCTGGTGATGGTGCCTGGTGACGGTGCCTGGTGATGGTACCTGGTGATGGTGCCTGGTGATGGTGCCTGGTGATGGTGCCTGGTGATGGTACCTGGTGTTGGTGCCTGGTGATGGTGCCTGGTGATGGTGCCTGGTGATGGTGCCTGGTGATGGTACCTGGTGATGGTGCCTGGTGTTGGTGCCTGGTGTTGGTGCCTGGTGATGGTACCTGGTGATGGTACCTGGTGATGGTACCTGGTGATGGTGCCTGGTGTTGGTACCTGGTGATGGTACCTGGTGATGGTACCTGGTGTTGGTGCTGACGCCTAATGTTTATTTAAGAAGAAACTTGTCTGGATGAAACATTATGATGCTTAAAGTATGGTAGTCTAGGTGTGAGGTGTTACAAAATGACACGATATCTATTAATAATAGATATCTCCAGTGAACACTAGAAAGGAAAGCCCTTCTAGCATCCAGCCTGTTACTGGGCTTTTGCAACAAAGTCAGTATCCTGGTTCAGTTATCCGACATATTATATAGATTAAGGGGATTACAACTGATAGGGTACTAACCAAAGTAAATGATTTAAAAGATTTATTAACAAAGTGAAAATATCTAGGGTAACGTAGTAAATCAAATATAAAGATATTACGATATCAATTAGGATAATTAGGAGGGTAGCTCCTACACTGCTCTCATATATAATAAGTCTGTGCTGAGGGCACATATATATAACTGACTCAGAGGTACCATCAGGTACAATGTCAGAAATAACAATAATATATAAATAATAATAAATGTGTGTACGAGTGTGCTCCCGGTAACTATGACTCGACTCAACCAGTGTACGACAGAACAACTTCTCAAAAGCTAGCTGTAATAACAAATTGACAACCAGAACAGCTTGATTGTCTAGTAAAATGACCACTTCGCAGAACAGCACTATAACAGGCAACAACAACACAGCGTCAGGAACAAGGAGACAGAAAATCGACCCTAACTGGGGACCATCAGTAGATCCTCCAAAACAGTCATAAAACTCCCTTTCTACTGAAACTAGGTTCAGCATAAACAATCCCAAACTGTGGCGGTGCACAGATGCCTTATCGAAGTAGGTCCAGAGCTAGAGCTTGAGACCTGAGTTATCAAGAGTGTCAAGTGACACACAACCCAGAACAAAGTCGAATAATCACTGTCTAGTCTATTCTCTGTGAACAGAGTTACACAGAGTTCTGAGAAGTATGCTTCGCCTCACCAACGAATGCATACTCTACCCAACAGTCTAATGTCGAGAACAACAAGAGTGAGGAGTTGACTCGACGAAGGGCAGCAGGCCAGAGAGAGAGATGATAAAGGAACAACCACCCAGCTCAGGTGTGTCCAGAGACTGACTCCTCCCCGCAACAAGACGCCGGCAGCCTAACAGTCGTTTGCCAACACCAAGGCAGTTACTACACACTCTCGAGCACAACAAAATATAATATCCTACCTAATATATATAGCTAAGTTAAATAATAGTCTAATAATAATATAAAGCAAAATATTAACGATTTAGCTATAATCGAGAATATTCGCAATATAAAATTATAGAAAATTGAAATATACATTATATACATTGAGGCCCAGTTCAAGGGGCGCAACATGAGGTGAGTGTACACACACACACACACACACACACACCCGGTGGCCTGGTGGCTAAAGCTCTCGCTTCACGCACGGAGGGCCAGGGTTCGATTCCCGGCGGGGCGGAAACATTTCGAAGTGTTTCCTTACACACACATACAACAGGCCTAGTGTCTAATCGACAGGTGCCTAGGACAAAATGGTAACTAACACGTCAAAGCTTATGGAATAAGGGGAGTGGATCTAGTAGCGACCAGCGAAGAGGCGGGGCCGAGAGCTATGACTCGACCCCTGCATCCACAATTATGTGAATTAGGTGAGTACACTCACACACACCACAGAGGCTGCAGACTTCACTTAGAGAGATCTAGGGGTGAACATAGTGTCTAGTATATCACCAAAGGTTCACATCCGCCGAATAACCTCCGCAACCAATGCTGGTCTGGCAAATCTAAGTCTCCTTCAGTAAGTCTTATCGGACCCTTTATACAACAGATTCCAGGCTTATCTTAGAGTAAGCAGCACCAGCATATAACCCACTCCTGGAAAAGGGTGTTAAGAAACTGAAGAAAATGGAGAAGTGCTGAGCAAGGCTTGTTCCTGAGTCTAAAGGCACGAGTTATGAGGAGAGGCTAAAGGAACCGAATCTAATGAAACCGGAGGACAGAAGAACCAGGGGAGGTATGATAACAACATACACAATACTCAGGGGAGTATAGAGGGACAGGTTATTTATGAGGCGTCAAACAGGTACTCAGGGGCACAGCTGGAAGTTAAAGATATAGACGAGTGGCAAACATGTTAGGAAATATTTCTTTATTCTCAGGTTAGTCGGGAAGTGGAACGGTTACGTCGAAAAAAATGGAGGCAGACTCCATACATAGTTTTAAGAGCAGGTACGACAGAACCGACAAGGCCAGGAGAGAGTTAATCTGGCAAATGACAAGTTGAGAGGCAGGGCCAGGAGCTAAGATTGAACCTTGCAATCATATATCGGTGAGTACATATAGGTGAGTACGTGTATAATATATATATATATATATATATATATATATATATATATATATATATATATATATATATATATATATATATCACAGTGGGGTTCCGTATGGACTTCTCTCTCTCGTTATAATTCCAAGTATCTTGGAGTGTCAGTAGAGATGCGTCTCGACACATCAAAGAAATGTCAACAACTCGGAGTATTTTACGCTGACAAGATGCCATTTTGTGAGCCATAAAACTGGGTGCCAGGGCCTTTGTGTTAAAAGTTTCTTTAACAAACTGTGCCACTAACATTTATGCCAGAGAAAATTTAGGGTGGAGGCTTTGTGTGTATGTGTGTTAACCCACCACTTGTGTTGACCCACCACTTGTGTTGACCCACCACTTGTGTTGACCCACCACTTGTTGATGTTTGACCCACCACTTGTGTTGATCCATCACTTGTGTTGACCCACCACTTGTGTTGACCCACCACTTGTGTTGACCCACCACTTGTGTTGACCCACCACTTGTGTTAACCCACCACTTGTGTTGACCCACCACTTGTGTTGACCCACCACTTGTGTTGACCCACCACTTGTGTTGACCCACCACTTGTGTTGACCCACCACTTGTGTTGACCCACCACTTGTGTTGACCCACCACTTGTGTTGACCCACCACTTGTGTTGACCCACCACTTGTGTTACCCACCACTTGTGTTGACCCACCACTTGTGTTGACCCACCACTTGTGTTGACCCACCACTTGTGTTGACCCACCACTTGTGTTGACCCACCACTTGTGTTAACCCACCACTTGTGTTGACCCACCACTTGTGTTGACCCACCACTTGTGTTGACCCACCACTTGTGTTAACCCACCACTTGTGTTGACCCACCACTTGTGTTAACCCACCACTTGTGTTAACCCACCACTTGTTTGACCCACCACTTGTGTTAACCCACCACTTGTGTTAACCCACCACTTGTGTTGACCCACCACTTGTGTTGACCCACCACTTGTGTTGACCCACCACTTGTGTTGACCCACCACTTGTGTTAACCCACCACTTGTGTTAACCCACCACTTGTGTTGACCCACCACTTGTGTTAACCCACCACTTGTGTTAACCCACCACTTGTGTTGACCCACCACTTGTGTTAACCCACCACTTGTGTTGACCCACCACTTGTGTTGACCACCACTTGTGTTGACCCACCACTTGTGTTAACCCACCACTTGTGTTAACCACCACTTGTGTTAGACCCACCACTTGTGTTGACCCACCACTTGTGTTAACCCACCACTTGTGTTGACCCACCACTTGTGTTGACCCACCACTTGTGTTGACCCACCACTTGTGTTAACCCACCACTTGTGTTGACCCACCACTTGTGTTGACCCACCACTTGTATTGACCCACCACTTGTGTTAACCCACCACTTGTATTGACCCACCACTTGTGTTGACCCACCACTCTACCAGGGTCCACTCTCGCATTACTCCGTAAATACAAGACTCGTCTCCGCTTCCTCCATCATTCAATTCCCTGGTTCATTGTATACGTATTTCAACTCTCCTTTAAAAAGCTTATCCTTGTATGAATCTATTTATATTATGTTAATGTATTTTTAAAGCTTATCAGTTCCTCTGTATGTTTATATACTTATAAAGCTTTGGATGGAACGGCTAGCGGGGTAAAATGTCTCTGTTAGATGACCAAAAGCTTAGCTTAGGGAATCATGTAACGATGGTTTTATATATATATATATATATATATATATATATATATATATATATATATATACATATAAGAGAGGTGTATATCTCTCTGTGTATATACAGTGAAAGTTTTCTTAATTCCCCAGTCTTCCTTCACTTCTGTGAGGCGTGGAATGCGTGTTGCTAGCGTGGAAAACTGGATTGATCAGGGCACCTTCCAGGAGGCCTGGTCTAGATGATGGCCCACGGAACCTGTAACAGGTTACGAGGGTGGTGGGGTCGGGACACATGTGGTGGGCTCCCTCACCTTCGTGTGTTAGTGTGACTTGTAAATGGTGCAAGTCGTACAGAAACGTATGGTATTCAATATCGTCAAGATGAAGAATTAGACAATGTAGACGTTTCGCCCTCCATTGGCTTTATCAATACAAATTCAAGGACATATTGGAAGACAGTAGAAATATGCACAAAAGATGAGGTAATCAGTGCCTCAGCCTTCATGCAAAGGCATGAAGACTGGCGCTTATATAAGCGCCAATTTCTTGATGAGAGCCATCACTCTGTATGACAACATTGGCACTACCAGCTGCACCAGTGGATTGGTGAACAGAACCATCAACATGAATAATTTGTGAGTGTGCAGTGTGACTAAGTCATCAGTACAAGTTAAGGCATCCTGCTTGGCTTCAAGACGAAACTATGGTTGGGAAAAAGGGGAGGATAGTAGTTTGAAATGGAGTAATATCCCATGGAACGGGGAAGTGCCGCTGCTGTCTTACTTGGCATAGTTCTTGTATCTGGTTCATGTGAAGGTCAGTTCCAGTGTTGCAAAAAGGATGACAAATGTCATCTCTGTTGGTTCCATGTATCTGTCTTATCCTGGCTAGGGACTCCTCTGGTCCTGGTCGGGGACTCCTCTGGTATTGGTGGGGGACGCCTCTAGTCCTGGTGGGGGACGCCTCTGGTCCTGGTCGGGGACTCCTCTGGTCCTGGTCGGGGACTCCTGTGGTCCTCGTCGGGGATTCCTCTGAGGGTTCTCCTCGCTGGGTCCGTCGCTGTTTATCTCCTGGTATCAGGATAGAAACTGGTATCACGACAGAAAATGTTACCAGGATAGAAATTGTCCGCACACGTGTTGTTCAAGGTACACCACTGGTACTTCTCTAGTGTGTGTTTTACATACAGATGATTCCACTGTATATTTTTGGGTGGGTCTACATCTTCCATCTCTGCCATTCTTCCCTCCAGTCTCCTCTTTCAAAACACTCTCGCTGCATTCTCCGTGGAAACCTCTGAGTATCGTGTACATCGTAATCATGTCTTCCCGGGTCCCTCTGCCAGCGTCATGTGATTCAATTCCTTTATTTTTACTTCGTATGTCAGTTCACTTAGTTGCTGGACTTGTCTCACAGAGAATCTGATTTTTTTTTTTATCTTACTTTGTGATGTTTTTTCAGTTGTGGGCTCCGTGCTGGTGCTGCATACTCTGGGAAAGGCTTGAAATGCGAAGAATTATTTGTGTAATTGCATATTAAATTAACCATTTGTGTGGACAGACTAGATGAGAACAACTAGGTAACATGACTCTCACTCGGCGGAGGTAGGATCGAGTCTCCACCACTCCTTGTGTTGATGACCCACACGGGTTTAGACTTCACATTGGTATGATTACGTGGTGTGTGTGTTCTCACCTATTTGTGGTTGTAGGGGTTGATTCATAGCTCCTGGCCCCCCGCCTCTTCGATAGTCGCTACTAGGTCCACTCCCTGCTCCATGATCTTTGTCGTATCTCGTCTTAAAGCTACGTATGGATTCTGCCTGTGTGTGTGTGCTCACCTAATTGTACTAATCTAAATATGGTTGCAGGGGTCGATTCATAGCTACTGGCCCCGCCTCTTCACTGGTCGCTACTAGGTCACTCCATCCCCTGCTCTGTGTGCTGTATCATACCTCTTCTTAAAGCTATCTATTGATCCTGCCTCCACTACATCATTTTCCAGATTGTTCCATTTCCTGACCACTCTGTGACTGAAGAAATACTTATAACATCCCTGTGATTCAGCTGAGTCTTCAACTTCCAATTGTGGCCCCTTGTTGCTGTGTCCCATCTCTGGAACATCCTGTTTCTGTCCACCTTGTCGATTCCTCTCAGTATTTTATATGTCGTCATCATGGGTTCCCTATCCCTCCTGTCCTCCAGTGTCGTCAGGTCGATTTCCCTAACCTCTCCTCGTAGGACATGCCCCTTAGCTCCGGGACTTATCTCGTTGCAAACCTTTTCACTTTCTGTGTGTGTGTGTGTGTGTGTGTGTGTGTGTGTGTGTGTGTGTGTGTGTGTTGTGCACCACCCACAGTATAAAATCAAACTGCTGAATGACCAGTTGTAACCACGTACAGTGCCCTGTGTCAGTGGGTGAAGTGAAGTAGCTGGTGTGGGTCACGTACACTTGTGGGAGGAGCAGGGACGTTCCTAAGATGACCAGGGACCCCCGTCCGTGGGAGGAGCAGGGACGTTCTAAGATGACCAGGGACCCCGCCCGTGGGAGGAGCAGGGACGTCTCTAAGATGACCAGGGACCCCCGTCCGTGGGAGGAGCAGGGACGTTCCTAAGATGACCAGGGACCCCCGTCCGTGGGAAAAGCAGGGACGTTCCTAAGATGACCAGGGACCCCCGTCCGTGGGAGGAGCAGGGACGTCTCTAAGATGACCAGGGACCCCCGTCCGTGGGAGGAGCAGGGACGTTCTAAGATGACCAGGGACCCCGTCCGTGGGAAAAGCAGGGACGTTCTAAGATGACCAGGGACCCCGTCCGTGGGAAAAGCAGGGACGTTCCTAAGATGACCAGGGACCCCCGTCCGTGGGAAAAGCAGGGACGTCCTAAGATGACCAGGGACCCCCGTCCGTGGGAGGAGTACCTGGAGGGAGCAGGATGTCCTTTGTTTTTCTTTTACCTATGATTTTACAGAGTTAAATTAAGTGATCCTAACTTTATTTACAAGCTAAGACCTGTTACCTAACTTAGCTCACTTAACAAAGTGAAGTTGGGGCCATCTGTGGGCCAGCAAGATTGCTAGTGCGCTTACCTCACACAATGAGGTTCGTGGTTCGATCCCCGGTATGGGTGGAAACCTTAGGACGTGTTTCCTTAAGACACCTGCTGTCCCTTGTTCACCTGGGTGTTAGTGGACTGGTGTGGGTCGCATCCTGGGAGCATAATTGACTTAATTTGCGGGAAATGCTCAGCATAACAAGCTGCTTTCTTTATAGTAGTATGTCATTGATGTCATCTAGGACTATATACCTTGTACATGTAGAAATAAAGATTATTATTATTATTATTATTATTATTATTATTATTATTATTATTATTATTATTATTACGAACATGTTCCAGACTTGAGTCATCAAGTACAGCCGCTGTTTGCTGCCCGTCTTGTGGTGTTGAAGCCTAGCGTCGAATAGGCCGAATGTCCGTAAAAATTTAGACTTTTCCCCAAAAAAATTATTTTACAGAATATTTTCTTTTCATTGACAATGATATGAAGATTTTTGCTTTTGGACCAAACCTAACTTAGAAACCTCACCTAACCTAACTTAAATTAACGTAATGTTTTAAGCTAAATCCTGTTATATATATATATATATATATATATATATATATATATATATATATATATATATATATATATATAGTATAAACAAGTGTTACCAGTTGTTTATAGCACTCACCTCCAGTGACGTCAAGTTACACTTAACTTGTTTAAGTTCACTCTTAAGTAAGTTTTCCTACTTTGAACATTTCTCCTCCTGTTTAGCGTCTTAACTGTTGTTACATTTTTTTTTCATCTTCAACAGAAAAAGTCGAATATTCTCCTTTATTTAATATCCTGGGCTATATTAAATATACCCTGGATATAGGATTAGGATATAGGATAAGGTCAGTTTCTTGCCGGGTTTTATTTAATCTATACTGGATGAGTGAAAGGTTGTATTGAGTGAAACCTTGTATTGAGTGAAACCTTGTAGTGAGTGAAACCTTGTATTGAGTGAAACCTTGTACTGAGTGAAACCTTGTATTGAGTGAAACCTTGTACTGAGTGAAACCTTGTATTGAGTGAAACCTTGTATTGAGTGAAACTTTGTACTGAATGTAGGGAGGGCTTCATCAACCCATTTACACAGGGCGAAACGTTGTCTCCGTTTGGCTGAGGATTCAGTCATGGTTGTGCAACATTTGGGCATGTTTATTACGGAGACGTTTCGCCGCCAGCCAGTGGCTTCTTCAGTCCATTACAGAAAAGAACGATGGAAGCTGAGGAGGAGTCCGAGGTAATCAGTCCCTCAACCTGGAGGCGATGTTTTGGACCTCTCTGTCTGGCGAAACCTGGTTAATATTATGGTGCTATTAACCAGTGGTATGCAATGGTACTTTGGACACGACCTGATTAATATTATGGTGCTATTAACCAGTGGTATGCAATGGTACTTTGTACATGACCTGATTAATATTATGGTGCTATTAACCAGTGGTATACAATGGTACTTTGTACACAACCTGGTTAATAATATGGTAGTCAGGACTTTCATGATGGGGAGTTGTAGTGGGGTAGTTACAGTGGGTGTTGTAGTGGGGTAGTTACAGTGGGTGTTGTAGTGGGGTAGTTACAGTGGGTGTTGTAGTGGGGTAGTTACAGTGGGTGTTGTAGTGGGGTACAGTGGGTGTTGTAGTGGGGTAGTTACAGTGGGTGTTGTAGTGGGGTAGTTACAGTGGGTGTTGTAGTGGGGTAGTTACAGTGGGTGTTGTAGTGGGAGAGTTACAGTGGGTGTTGTAGTGGGGTAGTTACAGTGGGTGTTGTAGTGGGGTAGTTACAGTGGGTGTTGTAGTGGGGTAGTTACAGTGGGTGTTGTAGTGGGAGAGTTACAGTGGGTGTTGTAGTGGGGGAGTTACAGTGGGTGTTGTAGTGAGGGAGTTACAGTGGGTGTTGTAGTGAGGGAGTTACAGTGGGTGTTGTAGTGGGGTAGTTACAGTGGGTGTTGTAGTGGGGTAGTTACAGTGGGTGTTGTAGTGGGGTAGTTACAGTGGGTGTTGTAGTGGGGTAGTTACAATGGGTGTTGTAGTGGGAGAGTTACAGTGGGTGTTGTAGTGGGGAGTTACAGTGGGTGTTGTAGTGGGAGAGTTACAGTGGGTGTTGTAGTGGGAGAGTTACAGTGGGTGTTGTAGTGGGGTAGTTACAGTGGGTGTTGTAGTGGGGTAGTTACAGTGGGTGTTGTAGTGGGGTAGTTACAGTGGGTGTTGTAGTGGGGTAGTTACAGTGGGTGTTGTAGTGGGGTAGTTACAATGGGTGTTGTAGTGGGAGTTACAGTGGGTGTTGTAGTGGGGAGTTACAGTGGGTGTTGTAGTGGGAGAGTTACAGTGGGTGTTGTAGTGGGAGAGTTACAGTGGGTGTTGTAGTGGGAGAGTTACAGTGGGTGTTGTAGTGGGAGAGTTACAGTGGGTGTTGTAGTGGGGGAGTTACAGTGGGTGTTGTAGTGGGGTAGTTACAGTGGGTGTTGTAGTGGGGTAGTTACAGTGGGTGTTGTAGTGGGGTAGTTACAGTGGGTGTTGTAGTGGGGTAGTTACAGTGGGTGTTGTAGTGGGGTAGTTACAATGGGTGTTGTAGTGGGAGAGTTACAGTGGGTGTTGTAGTGGGGGAGTTACAGTGGGTGTTGTAGTGGGAGAGTTACAGTGGGTGTTGTAGTGGGAGAGTTACAGTGGGTGTTGTAGTGGGAGAGTTACAGTGGGTGTTGTAGTGGGAGAGTTACAGTGGGTGTTGTAGTGGGGGAGTTACAGTGGGTGTTGTAGTGGGGTAGTTACAGTGGGTGTTGTAGTGGGGTAGTTACAGTGGGTGTTGTAGTGGGGTAGTTACAGTGGGTGTTGTAGTGGGGTAGTTACAGTGGGTGTTGTAGTGGGGTAGTTACAATGGGTGTTGTAGTGGGAGAGTTACAGTGGGTGTTGTAGTGGGGGAGTTACAGTGGGTGTTGTATTTATTTTCGCTGTATTTAAGACGGATTTTTTCGGAGTTATTGTATAAACTAATTGTCACTCTGCTTATCTGGCACGACGCACACACACACACACACACACACACACACACACACACACACACACACACACACACATATTATATATATATATATATATATATATATATATATATATATATATATATATATATATATATATAATACAAATTTGGAATTGGGGGTCTTCAAGAATATGTTATTTTCCATTTTGCTGGACGATTTTTTGGGGGGCATAAAATATTTTGGTTTGATATAGAGTGTAGGTTCAGAAAAGGTCAGTGTTGTTGGGGTAAGTTTGTACTGACGTGGGCAGTGATGAGGCAACTGCCGCCTTACATCGTAGACGTGACATTAAAAGCAGAGAATTACGTAACTTAGATGGATAAAGCGCAAGATTCTCTTCTACACTGTACGACGCCTTAGGTACTGTACCAGTACGTCACGTGTACCACACTGTACGACGCCTTAGGTACTGTACCAGTACGTCACTTGTACCACACTACGACGCCAGAGGTATTGTACCAGTACGTCACTTGTACCACACTACGACGCCAGAGGTATTGTACCAGTACGTCACTTGTACCACACAGCATTTCATACGTCACTTGACCCATACACGCCAGAAGATTGAATACCATGTAAACACTAGCCCAGAGTATTGACAGACGCACTAACACATACAGCCAATATGACTACCACTACATAGACCCAGATATTACAGTATCACTTTAAACACTACGATAAGTAATAATAATGTACAATAATACGACCAATATTACATAATAATAACCAATATAATAATTTAACATACGAGCCAGATATTGTACCAGTAGTCACTTGTACCACATACGACGCCAGAGGTATTGTACCAGACGTCACTTGTACCACTACGACCAGAGTATTGTACCAGTACGTCCTTGTCAATCACAACAGCAATAATATAATAATTATATATAACAATAAAATATAATAATAATAATAATAATAATAATAATAATAATAATCTGAGGAAGTCACTGAGGAAGTCACTGGTGGGCGAAACGTTTTCACAGTAAAGATACCCAGGTGTTTCACAATTGTCTTTGTTTTGTTTTTCATAGTTTAAAGATAAATAGTAATTCATAATGGATTACTAGTGGTTTTCAAGGTAAACTAATGTATTTCTCGTGGGTTTTCAAGGTAAACTAATCTATTTCTCGTGGGTTTTCAAGGTAAACTAATCTATTTCTCGTGGGTTTTCAAGGTAAACTAATGTATTTCTCGTGTGTTTTCAAGGTAAACTAATGTATTTCTCGTGGGTTTTCAAGGTAAACTAATCTATTTCTCGTGGTTTTCAAGGTAAACTAATCCATTTCTCGTAGTTTTCAAGGTAAACTAATCCATTTCTCGTGGGTTTCAAGGTAAACTAATCCATTCCCCTTGAGTTTCAAGGTAAACTAATAATTTTTCCATGGTTTTTAAGGTAAAGTAAGATATTTCTCGTGGTTTTTCAAAGTAAACTAAACCAGGTGTTTTCTCATGGTTTCAAGGTAAACTATTCAAATTTGTCTCATTGTTTTAAGGTAAACAATTATGTAAAAGATTTCTCACGGTCAAAATGTTAAGTGACGACTTAAGAAAGGTCACCATGACTCAGAATCATGGAAAGTGTGATCATGGGAGGTTTACCATGATAGTACCGTTGTGGTTTACTGTGTACCTGAAGTGCAAATGCCTCTTCCTCCGTACATTGAAGACTGCAGGTAGTAAAAAGAATACTTTTTTTCGGTTTGTAAACCCAAGAGGTTTAATAACCCGGGATAACCCAAGAAACCCAAGCTCTTTTTCGCTGGGGTCCTTAGGTTGATTAATTTATTCGTTGTATTTAAAGCCTATCGACACACGAGGGTCATTAATAATAATAATAATAATAATCTTTATTTCTACAAGTACATACATGGTACAACTTACGCAGACCATAGCTGACATCAAGTACATACTATACAGAAAACACCTTGTTATGCAAAGCATTTAGGGCAAATTAGATTAATTTTGTCACCAGGATGCGACCCACACCAGTCGACTAACACCCAGGTACCTATTTTACTGCTAAGTGAACATGGACAGCAGGTGTCTTGAGGAAACACGCCCCCGTACCGGGGATCAAACCACGGACCTCAATGTATGAGCTATGGGACGACATTGAAAGATATTTTAGTAATCTCAAATATAAGAGTATTAGGGTTAAAGTAAGTGTATATACTGATATATACATCCTTTTACATGTAATATACCTAATTGTTAGAATCATAACCATGATTTTTGAGGTGGAGGGGTAAGCCAGCGGAAGGCCTCGGTCAGTATGACCAAAAGCTCAGCTATGGGAAATCATATGACTAAGACCCGCGTCAGGAAACACTTGTCCTGTTTCCTGATACACATTATATACCGTGTTGCTCTCAGTGTACACACATATAGAGGTATGTCCATCATATGCAGAATGTCTCTCCCCAGGATGCGTCCCAAGGCAGTTGATTAACTCTAGTTATCTATTTAATTATAAGGAAGAGGGTCAGCAGATGTTCGAGTCTTTCGTGTCTGGCGTCCATATAGTTGTGACTGGAGCGTCTCACGTGTCTGGCGTCCATATAGTTGTGACTGGAGCGTCTCACGTGTCTGGGGTCCATATAGTTGTGACTGGAGCGTCTCACGTGTCTGGCGTCCATATAGTTGTGACGGGAGTGTTTCACGTGTCTGGGGTCCATATAGTTGTGACTGGAGCGTCTCACGTGGGCTGGCGTCCTATATAGTTGTGACTGGAGCGTCTCACGTGTCTGGCGTCCACCCGTCATATAGTTGTGACGGGGTGTACGTGCGTCTATTCACGTTGTCTGGCGTCCATATAGTTGTGACTGGAGCGTCTCACGTGTCTGGCGTCCATATAGTTGTGACTGGAGCGTCTCACGTGTCTGGCGTCCATATAGTTGTGACTGGAGCGTCTCACGTGTCTGGCGTCCATATAGTTGTGACTGGAGCGTCTCACCACTCCATATAGGACTGGAACTTTCAAACTTCTACTTACCATTATACAGATTATCTCACGCAGAGTTATAGCTTCTCGACGTCTACGTTGCTCCATTAATTGTAACTGAGTTAATAGTATTGTTGAGCGGTATAGTGTTACAGGCGGCTCAACGACCCTCGTGGTGGTGAGCAGGTTACAGGCGGCCTGAACGACCTCCGTGTGGTGACCGTTACAGGCGGCCTCACGTCTATCCTGTAGGTGTGACGAGGTTCACGGTCGGCTCCATAGTGACGACCGCTCGTCTGGTGGTCCAATAGGTACGAGGCGGTCTAACGACCTCGTGGTAGGTCACACTCACAGGCGGCTTCAACTCTTACAAAATCGTACACCGGGTAGCCTGGTGTGAGCAGAGTTACAGGCGTTTAAATCCTGTTCAACGACCTCGTAGGTGGTGAGCAGGTTACAGGCGGCCTCAACGACCCTCGTGGTGGTGAGCAGGTTACAGGCGGCCTCAACGACCCTCGTGGTGGTGAGCAGGTTACAGGCGGCCTCAACGACCCTCGTGGTGGTGAGCAGGTTACAGGCGGCCTCAACGACCCTCGTGTGGACGACGGACTTCGAGTAACTAACTATGCATTAGTTATACCTTTTATTTTTCTGTGTGTTTTTAGTTCCTTGGTGTTGTTGAGGGGTCTCTTGATCTAGAGAATCGAACCTGTGATCCAATTCCTTGAATCAAGTCTGAGTGCCTTTTCATCCCCCCCCCACAGGCGCTGCGTGACCCGCACGGGTTTAGTGCTTTCTTATGAATGTGCTACTACTACTACTAATAATAATAATACTGTGTTTTTAGTAGTTCATTGTATTCCTTGTTTTGTCGTTCAGCCCGTGATGTTGAGCCCGTGATGTTGAGCCCGTGATGTTGAGCCCGTGATGTTGAGCCCGTGATGTTGAGCCCGTGATGTTGAGTCCGTGGTGTTGAGTCCGTGGTGTTGAGTCCGTGATGTTGTGAGCCCGTGATGTTGAGTCCGTGATGTTGAGCCCGTGATGTTGAGCCCGTGATGTTGAGCCCTTGATGTTGAGCCCGTGATGTTGAGTCCGTGATGTTGGAGCCCGTGATGTTGAGCCCGTGATGTTGAGTCCGTGATGTTGAGCCCGTGATGTTGAGTCCGTGGTGTTGAGTCCGTGATGTTGAGTCCGTGGTGTTGAGTCCGTGATGTTGAGCCCGTGATGTTGAGCCCGTGATGTTGAGCCCGTGATGTTGAGTCCGTGATGTTGAGTCCGTGGTGTTGAGTCCGTGGTGTTGAGTCCGTGATGTTGAGCCCGTGATGTTGAGCCCGTGATGTTGAGCCCGTGATGTTGAGTCCGTGATGTTGAGCCCGTGATGTTGAGTCCGTGATGTTGAGTCCGTGATGTTGAGCCCGTGATGTTGAGCCCGTGATGTTGAGCCCGTGATGTTGAGTCCGTGATGTTGAGTCCGTGATGTTGAGCTCGTGATGTTGAGTCCGTGATGTTGAGCCCGTGATGTTGAGTCCGTGATGTTGAGCCCGTGATGTTGAGTCCGTGATGTTGAGTCCGTGATGTTGAGTCCGTGATGTTGAGACCGTGATGTTGAGTCCGTGGTGTTGAGTCCGTGATGTTGAGTCCGTGGTGTTGAGTCCGTGATGTTGAGCCCGTGATGTTGAGCCCGTGATGTTGAGCCCGTGATGTTGAGCCCGTGATGTTGAGTCCGTGGTGTTGAGTCCGTGGTGTTGAGTCCGTGGTGTTGAGTCCGTGATGTTGAGCCCGTGATGTTGAGCCCGTGATGTTGAGCCCGTGATGTTGAGTCCGTGATGTTGAGCCCGTGATGTTGAGTCCGTGATGTTGAGTCCGTGGTGTTGAGTCCGTGGTGTTGAGCCCGTGATGTTGAGCCCGTGATGTTGAGCCCGTGATGTTGAGCCCGTGATGTTGAGTCCGTGATGTTGAGCTCGTGATGTTGAGTCCGTGATGTTGAGCCCGTGATGTTGAGCCCGTGATGTTGAGCCCGTGATGTTGAGCCCGTGATGTTGAGCCCGTGATGTTGAGTCCGTGGTGTTGAGTCCGTGATGTTGAGTCCGTGATGTTGAGCCCTTGATGTTGAGTCCGTGATGTTGAGCCCGTGATGTTGAGCCCGTGATGTTGAGCCCGTGATGTTGAGCCCATGATGTTGAGCCCGTGATGTTGAGCCCGTGACGTTGAGCCCGTGACGTTGAGCCCGTGACGTTGAGTCCGTGGTGTTGAGTCCGTGATGTTGAGTCCGTGATGTTGAGTCCGTGATGTTGAGTCCGTGGTGTTGAGTCCGTGATGTTGAGCCCGTGATGTTGAGTCCGTGGTGTTGAGTCCGTGATGTTGAGTCCGTGATGTTGAGTCCGTGATGTTGAGCCCGTGATGTTGAGCCCGTGATGTTGAGCCCGTGATGTTGAGCCCGTGATGTTGAGCCCGTGACGTTGAGCCCGTGACGTTGAGCCCGTGATGTTGAGTCCGTGGTGTTGAGTCCGTGATGTTGAGTCCGTGATGTTGAGTCCGTGGTGTTGAGCCCGTGATGTTGAGCCCGTGATGTTGAGCCCGTGATGTTGAGCCCGTGACGTGGGGAAAGTGTCACCCTGAACCAATGGTATTAATGTGAATGTTTTTTTCCTCTTGTCTTGCCGGCATACTGAATCCTGGTGTCCGCAGGTATCAGTCAGGTAGTTTCATCATGGTAATCATTTCTGGAACTCCGGAACCTCTTCAGCAAGAGTAGTTCTTCATGGAACCGTCGCTTGACCTCGCAGAGCACCCGGTGTGACCTCGCAGACACCCGGTGTGACCTCGCAGAGCACCCGGTGTGACCTCGCCTCTCCACTGCCCTCGTGCGAAGAGGACGCCAGAAGGGGGTTAAAATATACAGATCAATTAATCTCCTGAGTTTCTGTCTCCATCTGGTTATTACTGAACATTGACAAGTGTTCATTACTCTTTAATTATTCAGCGTATCTATATAGAGAACTTGATTAATCATATACCTATATGACTGATAATATGTAGTGCTGGGAAGGTGACGAATAAGACAGAGGCAACACATGTGTTGCATATGTGTCTTATTCATTAATCATGTAAAGCAATAACAATATTGACCTTAGGAACACTCGTTGCGCAGCTTCATGACTTAAGGGACACGTCAGTTCCCCTGTTTTTTAATATGTTATTTTTTCCCTATAATCTACCTTGTCCATAATTATTATTGCATTTGCTTTGTTTTCGTAAGGTGAAGTCCAGGATCTTTCCTTAATTCATGGTATAACTTAACAAATCTTTGATGACAATTGTGTTGCAGAGGTGTGAGCAAAGGTAGATTATAGGGGAGAAATAAACATGATATTAGGAGACAGGGGAAACTCACGAGCCTCTTAAATTTTCATAATTAGCGTTAAGCTAACATAACCTAAATAGTTTTTTTTGTGGTGAACTTGGCTTCAGCATATAAAGTAATAATAAGAATGTTGACCTTAGAGAGGCTGAGGGGGATGCCTGGTGGTGTTGTCACACCTGCTGAATGATCATTTATATTGTTTAATGTGTGTGTGAGGGTTGCAGGTGGCATCCAGGTGTGTTGATCATGCAGCTGTACTGGCCAGTGTCTTCCGTGTGCCTCACCTGTGCTCACTGTTGCTGATACTTGTTTCTGTGTATTGATCACCCAGTCTCGGGTTAAGTCGGTGGTGAAAACTGTCATAAGATTTTAGTGAAGTGTGTGTGTGTGTTTTTTTTTTTTTTTTTTTTTTTGGGGGGGAGGGGTTAAAATAAGGGTGACCAAAACACGTCCCACGGGCCATATCCGGCCCGCCAAGGAATTCTATCTGCCTCTCCACAGTGTCTAGGAATTTAGGAAAATTTATAGCTTCTCCAATTTAGGAAATAATTCATTTTGATTTATGGCGTGATCAGGAACATGTCTGGGTAGTCATAACAATAATCTCTGGTAAAGTTTGATGCACTTAATAGAACCATCGAGACCCACTTTTAGAACAGATACGTTTCTTTGGGTGTTCTCTCTGTTAATCCCAGGGCGAGTGCACATCAGCACCATCTGTGTTTCAGCGGCCGTACCTTCAGGTGCCAGCCTGGTAACCAGAGAATCCTGATTTTTTTCCCCCCTTTCGTGTCTTGGTCTGTTGTTTACCTTTAGTTCAAGAGTTGGGTCACTTCGCTTCCCACATACACCGAGAGGCGTTTGTCTCTCAGTGTATATACGTTGATTATTATTATAATCATAACTAACCGCTAAAGTATATACGTTGAGAGTTTAATCCTTATTTTGAAAATCAAAGTATTTCTGACTAGTGGTGAGCAGGTTACATGCAGTCTTAAACACAGGTGACCAACCAACCCTCACCTACCTCCTCCCATCTGGCAACCGTAACTATCTAGTCTTGTATAAGCTTGTTTTGTTCCTTTGTTACTTAGCTATGTTTCTTTCCTCGTACTGACTTAACTTTGGCAGTAGAGGGAAGATTTAACAACTTACCTTCATTGTTTTTCTGTTGTCCCGTAATGCACGTTCAGCTGCATGGCATGTTGTCCCGTAATGCACGTTCAGCTGCATGGCATGTTGTCCCGTAATGCACGTTCAACTGCATGGCATGTTGTCCGTAATGCACGTTCAACTGCATGGCATGTTGTCCCGTAATGCACGTTCAACTGCATGGCATGTTGTCCCGTAATGCACGTTCAACTGCATGGCATGTTGTCCCGTAATGCACGTTCAACTGCATGGCATGTTGTCCCGTAATGCACGTTCAACTGCATGGCATGTTGTCCCGTAATGCACGTTCAACTGCATGGCATGTTGTCCCGTAATGCACGTTCAGCTGCATGGCATGTTGTCCCGTAATGCACGTTCAACTGCATGGCATGTTGTCCCGTAATCCACGTTCAGCTGCATGGCATGTTGTCCCGTAATCCACGTTCAGCTGCATGGCATGTTGTCCCGTAATCCACGTTCAACTGCATGGCATGTTGTCCCGTAATGCACGTTCAACTGCATGGCATGTTGTCCCGTAATGCACGTTCAGCTGCATGGCATGTTGTCCCGTAATCCACGTTCAGCTGCATGGGTATTGTCACGTCAGCCTTAACTACGCTGTGGTCGACCTTCTTAAACATTTGCAATTTTATTTGGACCAAAGTGCGTGGCTAACCAAGGTTATCTAAGCAGGCCAGCTGGCTACGATAAGAGTCATGCAACTAGGTATGTTTCTGTACAACACAGGGAAGTTAGCATGGGCACCACTGTGACCACAAATGCAAGTTTTTACAGATGAATCATGTTACTACGCTAGGCTGGTGGTGCGGCCAACCGGTCAGAATAACAGCCTACCCTTTGTTTACAGCCTATTGACTACCCTAGGGTCATTAAGGCTGCATGTAATGGTACCTCTGACTACCGACACATGCCACTCAGTGTGCATACAAAGAGAAACACATATTTAGCTCTTATTTTGATTATTATTAAAAATAAACAGAACATGCTTTCCCTTGTAATCAAATTGATTTAATTTCGGTTAATTTATTTCGTTAATATAATTGAAGATGGAAACATTGGCACTGCTTCCAGCGGTGACTACTGATTTGCTGGGTTAACAGTAAGCGTTAACAGTAAGGGTTAACAGGAGCTCCGTGAACCAGCACTAATGGACTGGCTAATGAATTTCCTAATGAATTTCCAGTCGCTTAGATTTCTATGGTAACTACAAGACTTGTACGTGCTAAATTATGATACTTAACTTGTTAACGAGAGCAGTAAATTATTATTAACTGGTTAGATATCTGCAGACTTGTCAGCAATTGTGTTAAGTGGCGAGTAAACTGTTCCAGTATTTTGTAGATAGTTCTAATATTTTGTAGATTATAAAGTTAATAGTTCTAGTATTTTGTAGATCTAGTATTTTTCTAAATTATACAACCACCAGATGTAGACCAAACGAAATGTAAACTTTGCCAGATGGACTATTGTCACACCCTGCGTCATTATGTACTATGGTGCGTCACACCCTGCGTCATAATGTACTGGAGTGCGATAAATTAATGAATTCAGAGACAACTCGCTCAGAAATGTTCAAGAAATGGCAAAGTATTTTACCCACAGTGGTATATTACAGACCATTCTGGAGAAATACCCTGACTTTGTTCCCTGTAAATAAAGCATTACCACGTACTCACCTAATTGTGGTTGCAGGGGTCGAGACTCAGCTCCTGGCCCTGTGTGTGTGTGTCTGTGCGCGCGCGCTCGTATGTGTGCTCGCTTGTGTGGGTGTATGACCCACTTAATATTTGTACTTATAACTCATTACAAATGTGACCGGGTGTGGATGTGTCAGTGGCTCATTACTTTGTAATTTGTTCATGATTGTAACCATGTATAGGAGTGTAGATGGTTCATTACCTTTGTAACTTGTCATGATTGTAACCAGATCTACCTGGAGTTCATAACCTTTGTAACTAGTTCAACTATCATAACTTTGTGGTCCAGTCCCTGGACCCATTATGTACCTCTGTAATCTTTTGACTACCGCCCACAGGATGGGTATGAGGTGACTACCGCCCACAGGATGGGTATGGAGTGACTACCGCCCACAGGATGGGTATGGGCTGCATAATAAGATATTAAACTAGTATTTTGTAGACTAAAGTATGGAGTATACCAACAGATGTTTATTGAGATTATACAACGGATAGTGCTAGTATTTTGATCATACAGCTGCGTTCACGGACTGTTGTTCTTCAGTGTGAAAGGGTAAGTAGTATATTCACGAAAAGGTTTTAGCTGCGAAATGTCACTAGACTGTGTATCGTTGTAGCCCACGGGAACTGTGTTGTGTGTGTTAGCCAAGCCAATGACTCAGTCCACAGGTGGAGGGGGACTGAAACATGTCTCCTTCAGTGAGATGGATGAAGGTAGTCCTCTTATCTTTATCTTGGCGCACAGGAGAGGTCATGGTGATCCGTTGTCTCAGGATGAAGATAGGTCTGCTTAATTAAAAGTGTATTTTTGTAGACTAAAAGTATAGATTATACAACTAATAGTTTATTGTAGATTATACAACTAATAGTGCTAGTATTTTGATCATACAGCTAGCGTTCACGGGACTGTTGTTCTTCAGTGTTGGAAAAAGTGGTAAGTAGTATATTCACGAAGGAAGGTTTTTAGCGTGCGAAATGTCACTAGACTATTGTATCAAGTTGTGTAGCCCGGCTGAACTGTCTGTGTCTGTGTCTGTGTCTGTGTCTGTGTCTGTGTCTGTGTCTGTGTCTGTGTGTGTGTGTGTGTGAGAGCAAGCTCAACTGACTCAGTCCACAGGTGGAGGGGGTACGGGAAAAACGTGTTCTCCTTCAGTTGAGATGGATGAAGGTAGTCCTCTTATCTTTATCTTAGGCGCACGAAGGAGGTCATCGTGTGATCCGTTTTGTCTCGGATGGATGAAGATAAGTCTTCTTGTAATTATCTTAGGTGGATGAAGTTGGTCGTATTAGGTGGGTGAAGATAAACGTCTTGTGAACTTTATCTTAGGTGGATGAAGATAGCTTTCAAGCAAGGTTTTTATCTTGGATACTTAAAGATAATCTCCATGGGATTTATTTATATTGTGTGGATGAAAATGGCTTCTTTGTAATCTTTATTTTCGATGGAGAATGTGTGTGTGTGTGTGTGTGTGTGTGTGTGTGTACACTCGCCTAATTGTGTTGCAGAGGCCTTGTCATAACTCTTGGTTCCTGTGTGTCTTGTTTTACTCAGTTGTAGGGGTCGAGTCTCGGTTCCTTGCCCCGCCTCTCATCTACTCCAGAAATCACACACACACATATACACAGCAAATGTAGTCCCATTTTTAAAAAGGAGACACGAAGCATTAAACTACAGACCAGTGTCGCTGACATGTATAATATGCAAAGTCATGGAGAAGATTATCAGAAGAGTGGTGGAGCACCTAGAAAGGAATGAGCTTATCAACGACAACCATCAAGTTTCAGGGAAGGGAAATCCTGTGTCACAAACCTACTGGAGTTCTATGACAAGGTGACGGCAGTAAGACCAGAGACAGGGGTGGGTAGATTGCGTTTTCTTGGACTGTAAGAAGGCGTTTGACACAGTTCCACACAAGAGATTAGTGCAAAAGCTGGAGGACCAGGCAGGTATAACAGGGAAGGCACTGAAATGGATCCAGGAATACCTGTCAGGAAGACAACAGCGAGTCATGGTACGTGACGAGGTGTCAGAGTGGGCGCCTGTGACAAGCGGGGTTCCACAGGGGTCAGTCCTAGGACCGGTGCTGTTTCTGATATGTCAAACGACATGACGGAAGGAATAGACTCAGATGAATCACAGGGATGTTAGGAAGTATTTCTTCAGTCAGAGTTGTCAGGAAGTGGAATAGTCTGGGAAGTGATGTAGTGGAGGCAGAATCCATACATAGCTTTAAGAAGAGGTATGATACAGCTCACGGAGCAGGGAGTGTGGCCTAGTAGCGGCCAGTGAAGAGGCAGGGCCAGGAGCTGTCTCAACCCCAGCAACCACAACTAGGCGAGTACACACATACACACCTCTTATTCCTGGCCTCTCAGACATTATTTTATCTACTCTAAAACTGTGTATAAAATCAGTTTCCATCCCTTCCTTACCCAAAGACGCTCCACTTTCTAAGACTGAAGAATCGCTTTCTGACAACCCTACAGCTTCAGTTTTCATCTGTCCCCCTTGTCTTCTGTCTCTTGCTTCCAAACAGTGTCTTCTGAGTACCTTGTAAGTCATGATCATGCAGCCTCTTTCCTTGTTTTCCTCTGGTGTTATAAGCTGTAACTCATCTGGTCTGTCTTTGAAGGTCATTCCTCTGTACTGTGCGACTAGTCTCGCAGCGAATTTCTGGACTTCCCGTAGTTTCTGGACAAGTTTATCCAGACAAGAACTTCGTGGTGGTAATGCGTGACCTGTCGTAGGTCTGACGTACGTCATGTACAGAGGCCTGTGAGAGTCGCCTATTTGAGGTGGTAAAAATGACACACTCAAGTTCTCTAGACGTGCTTACAGTGCTGCAGTTATTAAGCTGATGTCCTTAGTGTTGCAGTTATTAGGTTGTTGACCTAGACGTGCTTAGTAGTGCAGCTAGTTTGAGTTAGGTTGATGTCTACACATCTTATAGTTATAGCTGTGCCTTAGTCATTTTGCTATGTTAAGTTGCATGTGCTGACCTGCCTAGTGACTTTTGTTTTGCTGCTTATGCTGCCGTTATTAGGATCTTATGTCCTTAGTGCCTAAAACTGGAGTTTCTGCTTCCCTAGTTTTCATTTCGTATCCGGTTTTCTTCTTTCCCTATTTTCATAACCTTGCACTTGCTGGGGTTGAAGGGGAAAAAACCTGCTAGACTCGTCTTGCAGTCTGTCCAGTTCTTCTTGTAGCTTTCCCTTATCTTCTCCGGCATTTATTCTTCCCATTAGTTTTGCATCATCTACAAAGAGGATACGTGGAAGTATCTAGTCCGGGAGGTCATCATGTGTATTAAAAACAATGCTGGTCACAGGTCGGATGCCTGTGGGACACCAACCTTCACGTTCTTCCAACCCGATACCTCCTTCCTGACCTTCACTCGATATATCTGTTCCCTTAATTATTTCTTTATCCATCTAAATTCCTTTCCCGTTATCGGCGTCTCCTCTTGTGTTGAGTAGTCTCGTGTGGAGTAGTGCCAGTCTCTTGTGTTTAGTCTCGCGTGGAGTAGTGCCAGTCTTGTGTTGAGTAGTCTCGCGTGGAGTAGTGCCAGTCTCTTGTGTTGAGTAGTCTCGCGTGGAGTAGTGCCAGTCTCTTGTGTTGAGTAGTCTCGCGTGGAGTAGTGCCAGTCTCTTGTGTTGAGTAGTCTCGCGTGGAGTAGTGCCAGTCTCTTGTGTTGAGTAGTCTCGCGTGGAGTAGTGCCAGTCTCTTGTGTTGAGTAGTCTCGCGTGGAGTAGTGCCAGTCTCTTGTGTTGAGTAGTCTCGCGTGGAGTAGTGCCAGTCTTGTGTTGAGTAGTCTCGCGTGGAGTAGTGCCAGTCTTGTGTTGAGTAGTCTCGCGTGGAGTAGTGCCAGTCTTGTGTTGAGTAGTCTCGCGTGGAGTAGTTCCACTCTTCTTTCACTTCAGAAATACGCACTTGTGTGTATATTTTTCGTGCTTAATATCTCTATTGTATAACTCCAGTAGGATTATGATATAGAATTTACCTCGTCTTAACCCGTTCTAAATCACTTGTGTGCGTGTGTGACCCCTGCGAGGTCACGCACGAATATAATATTGGATTCAGAAATTATTAGCGATCAAGCAGACTACACTGCCCCCCTCTGTGCTCCTCAAAAACTATAACACTATTTTTCTATTTTTTTTTATGGTATTAAGTATTATAGATGGCTGCCGTGTTTAACGATTATAAAGTATTGCAAACAAATGCATTTCAAGGGAAAAGTATTGCAACGTAAAATGTATTTGCCAATTTATTTGTATTTCCTGCATGGTTGATGCTGTGTTTTTACCAGAGGAATGGTGCCAGAGAATGAATAATAACAAGGTGTATTAGAGAGAGAATCCATTTTCTGAGAATTGCATTTGAACAATGATTAAAAGGAGTCGATTATAAATGAGATTGATGAGAGAATAGATGGGTGACCCGTGAGCTCCTTCACCTGACACGAGAGATTCAGTTAGCCAAGTCTAAATACCAGTTAGTAGACTACACGGGTCATAACAGGGGGGGGGGCGGTCTTTATCAGACCACATTGAGCAGAATTTTTTTTTTTTTAATAATATCACATTTATTTCAAAGATTAAATTATCACACATTAAGTGGATTGTCTCAGTATTCCATGTGTTATAATTGACGATAAAGTCATGGAGTCGTTCCGTAGATAACATTCTTCTAATCATAGTTTTATCTTGTGGCACAACTTGCGGACACAGTCTCCAGATCTCAGGATCTTATCACATAAACCAGTCTGTAAAAGGCTCGTCACATCTGCTGTGTCAGGATGATGGAAGCTTCGTTCCTAGTCTGTATGACCCTTGTGGGTTTAGCGCTCAGTTATGATTATAATTCATTCATGGTTTGTCTAGACTGAGGGGGTGGGGTACCTTATGTTGTGAGGCCGCTGTTAAGTTAGATGTAATCTAATAAAGACCGCATTCAAGAAATTTTGATTATTCTGCAAAATGTCTGTTATTTTGTATAAAAAGTTAATTATGTAATAACTTCGAGGAAAAGAATTAATTCAGAAGGCCGCACTTAATGCCCTAGAAGGCCGCATGCGGCCTTAAAGGCCACAGGTTCCCCACCCGTACCTAGAGCACTACCCACGTCAAGAAACACTTGTCCTGTTTCCTGATAAACCTTACCTAACTTAACCTTGACTTGTGACGTTTTTAGGAGAAGAATATACCTTAGGTGATGTTTACTTAAATAATCACTGAAATACTTCTGTATTATACAAGGTTGCCTCCATTATCGTAAAATTTAGTTTGTTTATTAAAAACTGAATATAAATAAATTTATAAACGTCAGTGATGATAACAATAGAACAAATTATAATAACGCGCTCGCGTACCCCCTGAAAAGCCCTTAGTGTACCCCCTAGGGGTTCCAGTACCCCAGTTTGGGAACCCCTGCTCTACAAATTCGTTCTCTCCCCGCCCCTGGCTACGTCTCTTAGTAACTACTTCTATAACCTCGTTATTTAAGGTAATGAAATACTATTGCTTAGAATTTTGCGCCATGCTATGGAAAGAAAATATATTCTACCATAGATCTGTTTATAGAAGTCTAACCTTTACCTACCCAAACACACATCTATACTTCTAACTTCTACTATCATCATTGTACCGTGCTAGAACACCTGCAAGATCTCCTCACCTGAGGAAGTAACACCTGCAAGATCTCCTCACCTGAGGAAGTAACACCTGCAAGATCTCCTCACCTGAGGAAGTAACACCTGCAAGATCTCCTCACCTGAGGAAGTAACACCTGCAAGATCTCCTCACCTGAGGAAGTAACACCTGCCACTCCCCGCCCTTGCTGCGACAGTACATAAATAATTCGCATTAACGAGACTGGAACTTGTGACGTTTTACTCTGACCTCTGGATCATTAACATTAACGTCGTCACAAGTTTTTGTCTAAGTGCGGGTTATTTATATTATATTTTATTATTATTAACACATCGGCCGATTCCCACCAAGGCAGGGTGGCTCGAAAAAGAAAAACTTTCATCATCATTCACTCCATCACTGTCTTGCCAGAGCTGTGCTTTGCACTACAGTTATAAAACTGCAACATTAACGCCCCTCCATCTAGGAGGGTTGCCTTGATGGCGCTGAGGGGCTCTTGATAATAAAAATAGGACGCCATCCTCATCATCCTTGGATCTATCCTGGTTTCGTCCTAGTTCCTGCAGGTCATGAATAATATTATCTAAGAATTTGTCTCGGTTTTCATTTTTTTCCTATTAGTAATTTTAGTCAGAAATTCGTCCCAACGATCCTTGAGAACTATGCCCGTGCATTCTTAACTTTGTCTCATACCACCGGCTTATCATATACTCTTAACATATTTACTAGATGGCTGGCCAGTGCTTCGTCAGTAGCTCCTCTCTCCTATATTTTCCAACGTTATTGACTCCGGTACTAATACAGACAGCGTTATCTATCCTGTTACATATATCTGCCATCCCAGTTGCAGGAAAATGCTCACACAACCCTTCCTTGCCATGCTTCGTCATGGTGGTGAGGTACGAGGCTTGTGCCCACGGGTTGGGTCACCCCCTTCACAGTGATGACACTGGGAGGGGTGCCATGCTCCCCACGGGGTGCTGCTCTCAATGAGATAACAACCTCTCAGCATAAATGGTGGGGATGCTTCCCCGTTTGCCTGATTTTGCTGATTAACCTGGCTAGTGACACTTTATTATGAATACTGACTGTGGAAGGGGGAAAGTTGCCTTCCAAGAGTTTTACTCGCTTTGTGATAACGATTTCTTCAGTGTGACTGAACTGGTGTTAACAACACACTGATGATGATAGTGTAAATTTTGTGTTACACTTCTAATTCATAATATTTTTAACCGAAAATGATAATTTTCAAAATTCTAGAAAAACTCGTTTTGAAAAAATTGCGAAATATCATTTTTTTTTTCATGTGATGTATGGTTTGAAGTTCTTAATAATTTAATAATTATGGTGCCATGTAAGTCACACACACACATTAAAAAAACAATTCACAGCTTTCTCTTATAAACATTATGACCCTTGTCGGTTTATCGCTTTATTATTTGAATCTTATAAACATTGTTATGAAAGTTTGGGTCATTTATCAACCTTCGTCAACTTTTATTAAGCTTTATTTATTGACCTTGGAATGTGTCCACCACTTGGTACTTTCTTCATACCTCCCTGCGTTGTATTTTGTATCGTTAATGTATTCTCCTTCACTCGCAGAACTAATGTTCTCTACACCAGCTTCGTCACTCCTCACTTTAACTCCATATCCCTGTCTGCCCACCACTGTCATCTGCCCACCACTGTCATCTGCCCACCACTGTCATCTGTCCACCACTGTCATCTGTCCACCACTCTCGTTACTCCTCGTCTCTGTCTACGACGTTTAAACCTCTTGTTCTCCTTCCTGAGAAGCTGGATCAAGCTATGATGCCGACAACAGTGAAGAAAAGGCACGAATGAGCTTTTACTTAAGACAACGTTTCGCCTGTGTAGACCTTCATAAAGCTATATACAGAGCAAGACTTTCTCTCAATATAAACTTGTTCTGCAAGGTGCCATTCTCTCCCTGATAGCTTCAAGTCTACCCTAACAAATTCGAATTTTGACTCCAAATGAAGGCAGAGGTTGTCTAGGTAAGCTGAGTAAGCCATTGTAAGAACTATACACTCCTTACTAACAAGTACTCACAGAACCTGCGTAAATTATGGTAAGCCACTACAGGTACTCCCAGGACAGAGCTCCACAAACGTCCTCTGGTGACCACTGACCTCACACTAAATATCCCTTGTTGGCCCTGCTCTCCAAGAGGACTGTGGACTCTGTGAGAGTACACAAGTTCTTTCTCTTTGTGTATACGCCGGTTGAGTGTTACTCGAGGTGCACACGACGCTAGAGGGAGCTGTCCCTGACAAAGAACCTGCAGTGCCGGTGGCCTTCTATAAGGTCGTCTTTGTTTGCCAGTAAACACGCCAGGGATGACAAACTGATTGTCAATAACCTCGAAATCTAGGAATCATGACTCGTCCTGTGCTGCTACTGGCTGCATCCGCTTCATTTGTATCACACAAAATATCTTTTGTTAAATATGTACCCAAACGGACTATAGTTAACCCTTCTTAAAGCCTAGTTCCTAGCCTTTTTTTTAATCCATGTTCTCCTGCGCTATTACCCACAAGGTGGATATGGACTGCAAAATAAACTAGCAGTTACCGTAGTAAACTAGCCTCTTCCGTCCACAGGATGGATTTTAGATGCACAGTAAACTAGCCATCACTGTCCACAAGATGGCTATGGGATACACAATAAACTAAACGTTACCATCCACAAAATCCACATCTTTCTGAGAGGCTGGTGTGGAGGCCGGGATGTGACACGGAGTGAATGGCTTCTCCTAGAAGAGGCTACATGCAAGAAGACTACTCAACACGAGCCTTTTATCTGCCTATCAACACCCATCCGGGATTTCCTCAACAGAATTATTGGGTATTCCTGAAAGGGAACCTTTGAGAGGTTGCCTGAGTTTTTTTTTCTTTCCTCCCGTTTTCAATTTTATTTTGCTCATAACTCTAGGCGGCTTCGACGCCTGTGCACGGTCAATAGGGTCAGATTCTCGGAACAATTAGCATGTGCAGGTGCCTCATGACCAAAGTTGTACCCATCCCAGCATCCTGGAATGGTTTCGATAATTTCCAGAACTATCAATGGCGTAGATTCAAACGATCAAAACAAAAGAATTCTCCTAAGTCGTCGGTGTTTACCTCTTCCGAGCTGCTTCAGTATTTACTGGTCGATGTGTCTTACGGCCATGACGGTACACGGTAAGTCTCGCTTGCGGGCAGGCAACTTTGTTGATGTAGTAAAATAGTTTTAAAAAAATCTTGGAATCGGTGAAATTCATGCCATAACTGGAGAATAACTCGACTGATCGGCTTCAAATTTTCACCACTGATGTGGTTTCCCCGACACAAGGTTCACGCTGGTAATGGATGGCGTAAGTCCCAATTTGCATATTTTATTGAATTAGTGGTTTAGCGGTTTATTTGATTATAATAATATTTAATTGATATTTTTATCCAGACGTGACACGGGGTCACGTCTGGAGGTAATCCTAATTTTGAGTGTAGGATGCCTCGTGGTTACAGTAATTTTGAGTGTAGGATGCCTCGTGGTTACAGTAATTTTGAGTGTAGGATGCCTCGTGGTTACAGTAATTTTGAGTGTAGGATGCCTCGTGGTTACAGTAATTTTGAGTGTAGGATGCCTCGTGGTTACAGTAACGTACATAAAATTTGTTCTCTATTATTATTATTTTGTTATATATACACAGTAAGCGCTAAAGCCGTAAGAGTCGTCAGGTTTTATCCAGGCAGCAGTGAAGTTAGATGTAAGAAGCCAAGATTCTTCATCATCCACCAAACTCTTATAAAGATACTTAGTAATACTTCGATATTTTTCAAATGCAACTGAAAATGTGCATCCAAAATTGAATTCACCTGCTATTGAGTTTTGGATTCACTTTTTCAAACATTACAAAAAAAAATATCGCTCTATATAAAAGAGCTTGATTAGAAATATATTTAACTCAAATACTTAATGTGTTATTTAAGCTTTTAAAAGAGTAAAGTGTCGTGGGGGTTCGTCAGGAGATACTTGGAGTAAGAAATACACACGAAAGATATCTTGGAGGCGTATAATTAAAGAGACTTGAGAGGAGTCCAGGCCTGCCTGTTATGCCTAGTGTGGCACTGTGAGGCTTCTAGCCTACGACTCACGTGGGGGGATCTCGTGACGTCAGGGCTAGAAGGGAGTCACTATCAAGTAGCTGGGGTAATCTAAGTGTACTACACAATAGCAGGACTACTGGCCCATGCTAGGTAAGTTTTCTCAACTTTTATTTTCACATCTAATTTATTTTTTAAAGCTATAGATCTATGAAGCTTTTTCTCTATCCATTTCGAGGTAACTTTTCGAAAACTTGAACATAGACCACAGTCGCTCTTAAATAAGACAGGCAGTTACCGTATTTTACGGCATATAAGGCGCGCCTTGTTTCCCAGTCTTGGAGAAACATCCTGCGCCTTATATGCTCAAGGTCAGGGTCAAGAATTGGCTTTGTGTTACGTAACGTTTTATAATATAATTGGTAATATAATAACTAATTTACCGTTATGATACTTCTGGCATGCGCCTTATATGTCGGAAAATACGGTAGGTCGGCTGAAGGTAGAGTGTGGTGGGCGAGAGAAGACTGAGGGCGTGTGTGGTGATGCTATGGGTGGGACAAAAAAGAAGAGGGCGGGTGGGCAATGCTGTCAGCATCAATTAGGTTCGTGAGAGGCGGCTACATTACACATGATAAGGACACACACCAGGTGGTGGGCGATCAACCTTACTCTTGATGTGCCGACTCCTGACAGGCTGACTTAATTTGAGGTTGGTAAATCAACCTGTCACAAACATAGGCGACTTGGCTAATATCCTAGCCACCACCGCTTCTGATCTTCTATTTTCACTCTCCCTGCCATAAAAGTTTATGAAATAGTTAAAATTGTAACCATAATTTTTAAAGGGGTGGAGGGGTAAGCCAGCGGAAGGCCTCGGTCAGATGACCAAAAGCTCCAGCAGCGGGTCATCATATAACTAAGACCTGACAAATCTTACCTATCATAAATGTGTCGTCTAGAGTAACCTTATAATGCTGTATAGATTCACTACGACCAACACACTTCTCACTCAACGTATCATGTTCATTTATTATTTGTATTTGCCTTGTAATTTGCTGCAATGTTTCTCTAACTCTGTATTGTGTGTTCCCTTGTGTTGCTAATTCTGCCAGTTATTCGTCTTTTCTATCCCTGCAGTGATAATGCAAGATGCTTTCCACACAGACTGACAGTGTTATTTTTTTATTCCTGTACAGCTTATATTTAGTCTGCCCAAAGTTATTTGTTATTTAACATCAGTGTGTTAGTTACCATTTTGTCCTAGGCACATGTGTGTGTGTGTGTGTGTGTTAATATGCAAGAATAGCAAACAAGCAATACAAGTTGCAATACATATTCAACTCCCCCTGTGGTTTTGCATATATTTATAATCTTGGGTTAATTCGCTCATTGGCTTCTTAAGTTTCGTAAGTATTTCACTGTGATATTGCTGGCTGTGTCGTGGCTTAGATATCACAGGATAAATCAAAACTTGTTATATATGATTGGATCTCTTTCCTCTCTTCAGTGGTGTTGGATTGCTTGTCAGGAAGCAGTGTCACCTGAGGCTGGTCCTCAAGTGGTGACCCCTTTCCCCTCCCTCATTAAAGCATCTGGGTTTTGTATTAGTGATTAAGCCACCGCTGTACCAGTGCTAGGTATTAGTGTACAACCGCTGGTATACCGGAGCTGGGTATACCAGCGGTATACCAGATCTACCCGTCACATCTTTACATAGCAAGAAGCTGGGGGGTGAGTCTAGCCTGGTGTTTCCTCAGTACACTGGTAGCTCCCCTCACACCTCAACACACTGGTACCCCCCTCACATGTCAACACAACACACACACACACACACACACACACACACACACACACACACACACACACACACACACACACACACACACACTGGTAGCCCCTCTCACATCTCAACACACATGGTAGCCCCCTCACACCTCAATACACACTAGCACCCGCCTCCCCCACACCTCAACAAACAACACGCTCTCTACTCGTATTTAATACACCTTCCAAACATTGCTAGACAATCTCCGCTATTACAGATAATGTTTCCCAAGAGTGATCGTTGAGGTAAGCCGTAGGGATTGCAGCAGGATTACGCTATCCCTGGCTGAGTCCTCCAGGATGTTGGGGAAGAGCTCCCACACATCCTAGTGTCCTCGTTCTAGTTTTTCTACGAGTATTGCGAAAGTTGCTCCTCTACCTCCGCCTCACGCTACACAACTTTGCAAGTGTCTTGCTTTATCAATTTTCCCTCGTTCTCCAAAGAAATCAACTAATGTGCCGACTTCTGACAAGCTGACTTAGTTTGAGGTTGGTAAATCAATCTGGCAAGTCCCTCTTCACTAGGACAGCCAAGAGCTCACCGCATTCTTCACTCCAACACAAACACAGGTGACTTAACTAATAGCCTAGCCACCACCGCCTCTCTTCTATTTTCCCTCTCCTGCCCTAAAAGTGTATGAAATAGTTAAAATCATAAGCATGATTTTTAAGGGGTGGGGTAAGCTAGCGGAAGGCCTCGGTCAGATGACCAAAAGCTCCAGCTGTGGGTCATCGTATGACTAAAACCCGCGTCAGTCACTTGTCCTGTTTCCTGACTAATATTATACCTACCTACATCCAAGGGGGTCCGCCTTGATGCTGTTGAAGGGCTCTTGATTCAAGGAATTATTGACTCCCGGAAGCGTCTTCAGCTATGCTTGGTATACAACACAGACAACATGAACTGGACACGTGTGCAACATTTGGGTATCACACACACAGGTTCCGTGGTTCGATCCTCGGTACGGGTGGAAATATTAGGCCGTGTTTCCTTAAGACACCTGCTGTCCCTCATCACTTAGCAGTAAAATAGGTACCCGGTTGTTAGTCGACTGGTGTGGGTCGCATCCTGGGGACAAAACGTAATTTGCGGGAAATGCTCAGCATAACAAGGGGCTTTCTATACAGTATTATGTCAGCTAGACCTGTATACCTTGTACTTGTAGAAATAACGATTATTAATAATATTTGTAACCTAACACAGCGTATATACCTTAACTCACTATATTTAACCTAATTCGCTATATTTTTTAGCGGAACTAAAAAATATAGGAAATGAATGTGAATATCTGGAGATCAGAAGCGTTGAGAAATTGACGTTGATTATTATGTCCAAAACTTGGCGTAGTAAAATGGTGGTCCTGGTAGTGGTGGTGGTGGTCCTGGCAGTAATATTGGTGATGGTCCTGGTGGTGGTGGTGGTCCTGGCAGTAATATTGGTGATGGTCCTGGCAGTGATAGTGGTGATGGTGGTCCTGGCAGTAATATTGGTGATGGTCCTGGTGGTGGTGGTGGTCCTGGCAGTAATATTGGTGATGGTCCTGGCAGTGATAGTGGTGATAGTGGTCCTGGCAGTGATCTTGGTGGTGGTCCTGGTGGTGATGGTCCAGGTAGTGGTCTTGGTGGTGGTCCTGGTAGTGATAGTGGTGATAGTGGCCCTGGCAGTGGGTGGGGATGGTGGTCCTGGTAGTGGTCTTGGTGGTGATCCTGGTAGTGGTCTTGGTGGTGGTCCTGCCAGTGATGGTGATGGTGGTCCTGGCAGTGATAGTGGGTATGGTGGTCCTGGCAGTGATAGTGGTGATGGTGGTCCTGGCAGTGATAGTGGTGATGGTGGTCCTGGCAGTGATAGTGGTGATAGTGATCCTGGCAGTGATAGTGGTGATAGTGATCCTGGCAGTGATAGTGGGGATGGTGGTCCTGGCAGTGATAGTGGGGATGGTGGTCCTGGCAGTGATAGTGGTGATGGTGGTCCTGGCAGTGATAGTGGGGATGGTGGTCCTGGCAGTGATAGTGGGTATGGTGGTCCTGGCAGTGATAGTGGGGATGGTGGTCCTGGCAGTGATAGTGGGGATGGTGGTCCTGGCAGTGATAGTGGTGATGGTGGTCCTGGCAGTGATAGTGGGGATGGTGGTCCTGGCAGTGATAGTGGGGATGGTGGTCCTGGCAGTGATAGTGGTGATAGTGATCCTGGCAGTGATAGTGGGGATGGTGGTCCTGGCAGTGATAGTGGTGATAGTGATCCTGGCAGTGATAGTGGGGATGGTGGTCCTGGCAGTGATAGTGGTGATGGTGGTCCTGGCAGTGATAGTGGTGATGGTGGTCCTGGCAGTGATAGTGGTGATGGTGGTCCTGGCAGTGATAGTGGTGATAGTGATCCTGGCAGTAATAGTGGTGATAGTGATCCTGGCAGTGATAGTGGGTATGGTGGTCCTGGCAGTGATAGTGGTGATAGTGATCCTGGCAGTGATAGTGGGGATGGTGGTCCTGGCGTGATATGGTGATAGTGATTCTGGCAGTGATAGTGGGTATGGTGGTTGGCGTGATAGTGGTGATGGTGGTCCTGGCAGTGATAGTGGTGATAGTGATCCTGGCAGTGATAGTGGGTATGGTGGTCCTGGCAGTGATAGTGGTGATGGTGGTCCTGGCGTGATAGTGGGGATGGTGGTCCTGGCAGTGATAGTGGTGATAGTGATCCTGGCAGTGATAGTGGGATGGTGGTCCTGGCAGTGATAGTGGTGATAGTGATCTGGCAGTGATAGTGGGGATGGTGGTCCTGGCAGTGATAGTGGTGATAGTGATCCTGGCAGTGATAGTGGTATGATGATCCTGGCAGTGATAGTGGTGATGGTGGTCCTGGCAGTGATAGTGGTGATAGTGATCCTGGCAGTGATAGTGGGATGGTGGTCTGCGTGATAGTGGTGATAGTGATCCTGGCAGTGATGTGGATGGTGGTCCTGGCGATAGTGGTGATGGTGGTCCTGGCAGTGATAGTGGGGATGGTGGTCCTGGCAGTGATAGTGGGATGGTGGTCCTGGCAGTGATAGTGGTGATGGTGGTCCTGGCGTGATAGTGGTGATAGTGATCCTGGCAGTGATAGGGATGTGGTCCTGGCAGTGATAGTGGGTATGGTGGTCCTGGCAGTGATAGAGGTGATGGTGGTCCTGGCAGTGATAGTGGTGATGGTGGTCCTGGCAGTGATAGTGGTGATGGTGGTCCTGGCGTGATGTGGTGATGGTGGTCTGGCAGTGATAGTGGTGATAGTGATCCTGGCAGTGATAGTGGGATGGTGTCCTGGCGTGATAGTGGTATGGTGGTCCTGGCAGTGATAGTGGTGATGGTGGTCCTGGCAGTGATAGTGGGTATGGTGGTCCTGGCATGATGTGGTCCTGGCAGTGATAGTGGGTATGGTGGTCCTGGCAGTGATAGTGGTGATGTGGTCCTGGCAGTGATGTGGTGATGGTGGTCCTGGCAGTGATAGTGGGTATGGTGGTCCTGGCAGTGATAGTGGTGATGGTGGTCCTGGCAGTGATAGTGGTGATGGTGGTCCTGGCAGTGATAGTGGGGATGGTGGTCCTGGCAGTGATAGTGGTATGGTGGTCCTGGCAGTGATAGTGGTGATAGTGGTCCTGGCAGTGATAGTGGTATGGTGGTCCTGAGTGATAGTGGGTATGGTGGTCCTGGCAGTGATAGTGGTGATGGTGGTCCTGCATGATGTGGTGATGGTGGTCCTGGCAGTGATAGTGGGGATGGTGGTCCTGGCAGTGATAGTGGGATGGTGGTCCTGGCGTGATAGTGGGGATGGTGGTCCTGGCAGTGATAGTGGGATGGTGGTCTGGCAGTGATAGTGGGGATGGTGGTCCTGGCGTGATAGTGGGGATGGTGGTCCTGCGTGATAGTGGTGATGTGGTCCTGCAGTGATAATGGGTATGGTGGTCCTGGCAGTGATAGTGGGGATGGTGGTCCTGGCAGTGATAGTGGGGATGGTGGTCCTGGCAGTGATAGTGGGGATGGTGGTCCTGGCAGTGATAGTGGTGATGGTGGTCCTGGCAGTGATAGTGGGTATGGTGGTCCTGGCAACGATAGTGGGTATGGTGGTCCTGGCAACGATAGTGGGTATGGTGGTCCTGGCAACGATAGTGGTGATGGTGGAACTGGTAGTGGTCTTGGTGGAGGTCTTGGTAGTGGTCTTGGTGGTGGTCCTGGTAATGGTCTTGGTGGTCTTGGTAGTGGTCTTGGTGGTGGTCCTGGTAGTGGTCTTGGTGGAGGTCTTGGTAGTGGTCTTGGTTGTGGTCCTGGTAGTGGTCTTGGTGGTGGTCCTGGTAGTGGTCTTGGTAGTGGTCTTGGTGGTGGTTCTGGTGGTGGTCCTGATAGTGGTCTTGGTCGTGGTCCTGGTAGTGGTCTTGGTCGTGGTCCTGGTAGTGGTCTTGGTCGTGGTCCTGGTAGTGGTCTTGGTCGTGGCCCTGGTAGTGGTCTTGGTGTCTGAGAAAAGTTATCTTGACAGTTGTCTTCCTTGATAACGCAAGCTGCTTGGCCCACCTCACATCACACGTCTTAAACTGGTTCAACCCTACGCTAACCGGTTAATATGCGCACATTCACTCTGAATTATAATAAGTCTGCTTTATATACGCCTCAGAGGGCAACCCATTCCCCCACCGGTAATAATCGCACAAATCTGAACACTTCCTGGTATTCATCGGCCCCTTGTTGCCAGACCTATAACAGCGGTCTTTTTAATTACCTTAATTGGGGATAAGTATAAATGTTTTTAAGATTTACGTAACCTAATTTAACGCTTCCTGTGCCCGTGCCCGGTGCCCCGTGGCCTGGTGGTTAAAGCTCTCGCTTCACACGGCGAGGGTCTGGGTTCGATTCCCAGCGAGGGTAGAAACATTGGGCGTGTTTTTTACCGGTTGTCTATGTTCACCCATCAGTAAAATGGGTACCTGGGAGTTAGTCGATTGGTGTGGGTCGCATCCTGGGACAAAAGTGACCTAATTTGCGGGAATGCTCAGCATAACAAGCGGCTTTCTATATAGTAGTATGTCATTGATGTCAGCTAGGCCTGTATACCTTGTACATGTACTTGTAGTAAATAAAGATATTATACTATTATTATTATTATTAAACTTAAAATAGGTTAAGAAATAAATGTGAACCACGTAAGGAAATTGCCATAGATTTTAAGATTTTACCCAGAGATGGTAATTCCCAGGTGATAGTAACTCCAGTTCTGCTGGAGTTAAACCTTTGAAGCTGCCCTAGCTGATGAACCTTTAATGGAATACTTGACGATATCCTTATTGTCCTACTGAAGTCTCCCAGCTCAGGCTGACACTACTGAAGTCTCCCAGCTCAGGCTGACACTACTGAAGTCTCCCAGCTCAGGCTGACACTACTGAAGTCTCCCAGCTCAGGCTGACACTACTGAAGTCTCCCAGCTCAGGCTGACACTACTGAAGTCTCCCAGCTCAGGCTGACACGTTTCAACACTGTAACTCATCCTATGTGATGGAATATGACAGGGACACATACCTACTTTTTGGTCCTACTCTGTAAGTCATATAGAATCAGGTAGCAGCACACTGCTGCTGTATCCAATTTTGTTATATTTTTTATTGGGCAGTGCCATGGTATGAGTAACAGTGCCGTAACAGCAGCAGTGACACAGGTGTGATGAACACCTACCATGGTTCATCTGTGTATTTCGATTCCCTCCTGGGATCCTCTTCAGCTGAAGAGGATCCCAGAAGGAGGGTCGAAATATACAGATCAACCTCCCGTGTTTGTGTCCACGTGGGTTATTACTGAGCACACAGGAGTAAGTTGGGGGTAGAGAGGTGGTGTGGATAGTCTCTGGTTCTGCTCTGCCGTATCGTTTCTTTCAAATTTCTTCTCTAATAATCTTCTGTTTTATCGTGTCTTCAGGCTTCGGCTCACAACCAAACCCGAGTTCGATCTTGGGACAAGATGGAAGACGAAGACTTAGACACATGTGCAACATCTGGGAATCTTTATATGTAGACGTTTCGCCAACCAGGGGGTGTACACTACTCCCATAGTGTACATCAGGCCCTTGTACACAGTTGACCTAGTGTACACCAGAACCTTCTTGTACACACTACTGACCTAGTGTACACCAGAACCTTCTTGTACACACTACTGACCTAGTGTACACCAGAACCTTCTTGTACACACTACTGACCTAGTGTACACCAGAACCTTCTTGTACACACTACTGACCTAGTGTACACCAGAACCTTCTTGTACACACTACTGACCTAGTGTACACCAGAACCTTCTTGTACACACTACTGACCTAGTGTACACCAGAACCTTCTTGTACACACTACTGACCTAGTGTACACCAGAACCTTCTTGTACACACTACTGACCTAGTGTACACCAGAACCTTCTTGTACACACTACTGACCTAGTGTACACCAGAACCTTCTTGTACACACTACTGACCTAGTGTACACCAGAACCTTCTTGTACACACTACTGACCTAGTGTACACCAGAACCTTCTTGTACACACTACTGACCTAGTGTACACCAGAACCTTCTTGTACACACTACTGACCTAGTGTACACCAGAACCTTCTTGTACACACTACTGACCTAGTGTACACCAGAACCTTCTTGTACACACTACTGACCTAGTGTACACCAGAACCTTCTTGTACACACTACTGACCTAGTGTACACCAGAACCTTCTTGTACACACTACTGACCTAGTGTACACCAGAACCTTCTTGTACACACTACTGACCTAGTGTACACAGAACCTTCTTGTACACACTACTGACCTAGTGTACACCAGAACCTTCTTGTAGACACTACTGACCTAGTGTACACCAGAACCTTCTTGTACACACTACTGACCTAGTGTACACCAGAACCTTCTTGTAGACACTACTGACCTAGTGTACACCAGAACCTTCTTGTAGACACTACTGACCTAGTGTACACCAGAACCTTCTTGTAGACACTACTGACATAGTGTACACCAGAACCTTCTTGTACACACTACTGACCTAGTGTACACCAGAACCTTCTTGTACACACTACTGACCTAGTGTACACCAGAACCTTCTTGTACACACTACTGACCTAGTGTACACCAGAACCTTCTTGTACACACTACTGACCTAGTGTACACCAGAACCTTCTTGTACACACTACTGACCTAGTGTACACCAGAACCTTCTTGTACACACTACTGACCTAGTGTACACCAGAACCTTCTTGTACACACTACTGACCTAGTGTACACCAGAACCTTCTTGTACACACTACTGACCTAGTGTACACCAGAACCTTCTTGTACACACTACTGACCTAGTGTACACCAGAACCTTCTTGTACACACTACTGACCTAGTGTACACCAGAACCTTCTTGTACACTACTGACCTAGTGTACACCAGAACCTTCTTGTACACACTACTGACCTAGTGTACACCAGAACCTTCTTGTACACACTACTGACCTAGTGTACACCAGAACCTTCTTGTACACACTACTGACCTAGTGTACACCAGAACCTTCTTGTACACACTACTGACCTAGTGTACACCAGAACCTTCTTGTACACTACTGACCTAGTGTACACCAGAACCTTCTTGTACACTACTGACCTAGTGTACAGAACCTTCTTGTAACACTGACCTAGTGTACACCAGAACCTTCTTGTACACACTACTGACCTAGTGTACACCAGAACCTTCTTGTACACACTACTGACCTAGTGTACACCAGAACCTTCTTGTACACACTACTGACCTAGTGTACACCAGAACCTTCTTGTACACACTACTGACCTAGTGTACACCAGAACCTTCTTGTACACACTACTGACCTAGTGTACACCAGAACCTTCTTGTACACACTACTGACCTAGTGTACACCAGAACCTTCTTGTACACACTACTGACCTAGTGTACACCAGAACCTTCTTGTACACACTACTGACCTAGTGTACACCAGAACCTTCTTGTACACACTACTGACCTAGTGTACACCAGAACCTTCTTGTACACACTACTGACCTAGTGTACACCAGAACCTTCTTGTACACACTACTGACCTAGTGTACACCAGAACCTTCTTGTACACACTGGTGATGCTGAGGAGGTATTTATACTGTGAGATTTTAAATCTCTTAAGAGGTGTTGGTGTGTCGCCTCTAGAGAAAGTAACGCCTTAAAATTGACCTTGAAGACTAGTACTAGTACGTAGTTAACACCAGTCTCCTGTCACCACGTAAACGTATCTGACGTAAACATACCTGACGTAAACATACCTGACGTAAACATACCTGACGTAAACATGCCTGACGTAAACATACCTGACGTAAACATGCCTGACGTAAACATGCCTGACGTAAACATGCCTGACGTAAACATGCCTGACGTAAACATACCTGACGTAAACATGCCTGACGTAAACATGCCTGACGTAAACATGCCTGACGTAAACATGCCTGGCGTAAACATGCCTGACATAAACATGCCTGGCATAAACATGCCTGACGTAAACATGCCTGACGTAAACATGCCTGACGTAAACATGCCTGACGTAAACATGCCTGACATAAACATGCCTGACTGCCGAAGTCAATTTCGCCTTGGCTTTAGATTTCTACATTCTAAGACTTGTAAAATGTGGTATTATTTATACAGTTGACTACAATCTATATTTCAAAGGTGCCTTGGTTTCTTTCCTCGGGATAAAGATCTAAATATATTTCTCAACATTATAGTGGTGATGGTTATTTTGTTTACTCTCACCAGGCTGTTATGGTAACTATCTTCCGCTAGTACGTTCTTTGTTAACTAGATGGTTCACCTGTTAATTATACTGTTGCCCCGTCAGGCAGGTGGTTTGCATGTGCTGTTATCGACTCTGCCTTCACATTCCGTCAGAATGTCAGTGCTGACGGCAGCGAGAGCTGTCAACCTAAATTCCTCGACGCTGGTGACAGACGACGTAGAACTACTGGCGCTTCTCAGGTAGTTCTTGTTCAGTCTCTTAACTGTACTTTGTAAGTTTATTCAGGTATACACAAATACATTTACATAGATTATCATACATAGCAGCATATGTGTAGAGAACCTAGGACAACCCAAAAAAGTCAGTGACTTATTTCCATTGGGGTCCTTGGAAGTTTGTGTGCGTATCTACGAGTCTTGAGTTAGCTCACGTGCGTATCTGTGTTGAGGTAATTCATGTGCGTCTCTCAGCCATGTATCTTATCTATTCACGAGTCTTGCCTGTGACCAGGTTAGCCAGTCAGGGAGTACGTAATGAGTTAGCAAGTTATTTAGGCAGCCAGACGGCCAGCCTCGATATCAGTTTGGACTCTTGGACTCGACTGAGGGAACAATCAATGGTTGACATTCCTGTGTTACGCCGTCAACAACAACATTGTCTTGTGTCGTCAACAACAACATTGTCTTGTGTCGTCAACAACAACATTGTCTTGTGTCGTCAACTACAACATTGTCTTGTGTCGTCAACTACAACATTGTCTTGTGTCGTCAACAACAACATTGTCTTGTGTCGTCAACAACAACATTGTCTTGTGTCGTCAACTACAACATTGTCTTGTGTCGTCAACTACAACATTGTCTTGTGTCGTCAACAACAACATTGTCTTGTGTCGTCAACAACAACATTGTCTTGTGTCGTCAACTACAACATTGTCTTGTGTCGTCAACAACAACATTGTCTTGTGTCGTCAACAACAACATTGTCTTGTGTCGTCAACTACAACATTGTCTTGTGTCGTCAACAACAACATTGTCTTGTGTCGTCAACAACAACATTGTCTTGTGTCGTCAACAACAACATTGTCTTGTGTCGTCAACAACAACATTGTCTTGTGTCGTCAACAACAACATTGTCTTGTGTCGTCAACAACAACATTGTCTTGTGTCGTCAACTCTGACCATTCAATGTACACAACTTTGATACATTAGTAGTGTGCTACAGCTGTTTCGTTTGATAGATACACAGTGGGGAAAACTAATTATATTTGTTTTTATTAACATATCAGCTGTTTCCCACCGAGGCAGGGTGACCCGAAAAAGAAGAAACACTTTCATCATTCACTCCATCACTGTCTTACCAGAGGCTCGCTGATACTACAGTTCAAAAACAGCAATATATCCCCACCCTTCCTTCAGAGTGCAGGAACTGTACATCTCACCTCCAGGACTCGAGTCCGGCTAACCGGTTTCCCTCCATAACTGTAACATTGGTCACACTCCAACAACACTTCGTCATAAAAACCATTTTCCTCCATTGTGCCCAACCTAACAAGCTCTCCTGTCATATTGCATCACGCAGGCTGGAGCTCATGCAAGGTGTTGCAATGTGTCAACCTGACCTGGGAGACCATGGCACTGAGGATATCCTCAAGCATTTAAGTAGATAACATGCGAAATGTTTGCACAATAAATATACCCAAGTGTTGCACATGTCTCAGTCATCAACCTGTCGATTCTCAGAACAGTATCTACATTCCAGTCTAGTTCATCAGCTACGGCAGCTGATGAACTCCTCCCTTGCTGAAGGCAAGGGAGGATAGTGGTATTTGTTGCCTCTCCTCCCTTGCTGAAGGCAAGGGAGGATAGTGGTATTTGTTGCCTCTACTACCTTGCTGAAGGCAAGGGAGGATAGTGGTATTTGTTGCCTCTACTACCTTGCTGAAGGCAAGGGAGGATAGTGGTATTTGTTGCCTCTACTACCTTGCTGAAGGCAAGGGAGGATAGTGGTATTTGTTGCCTCTCCTACCTTGCTGAAGGCAAGGGAGGATAGTGGTATTTGTTGCCTCTCCTCCCTTGCTGAAGGCAAGGGAGGATAGTGGTATTTGTTGCCTCTCCTCCCTTGCTGAAGGCAAGGGAGGATAGTGGTATTTGTTGCCTCTACTACCTTGCTGAAGGCAAGGGAGGATAGTGGTATTTGTTGCCTCTCCTACCTTGCTGAAGGCAAGGGAGGAGAGTGGTATTTGTTGCCTCTCCTCCCTTGCTGAAGGCAAGGGAAGATAGTGGTATTTGTTGCCTCTACTACCTTGCTGAAGGCAAGGGAGGATAGTGGTATTTGTTACCTCTCCTACCTTGCTGAAGGCAAGGGAGGATAGTGGTATTTGTTGCCTCTCCTCCCTTGTTGAAGGCAAGGTAGGATAGTGGTATTTGTTGCCTCTACTACCTTGCTGAAGGCAAGGGAGGATAGTGGTATTTGTTACCTCTCCTACCTTGCTGAAGGCAAGGGAGGATAGTGGTATTTGTTGCCTCTCCTCCCTTGCTGAAGGCAAGGTAGGATAGTGGTATTTGTTGCCTCTACTACCTTGCTGAAGGCAAGGGAGGATAGTGGTATTTGTTACCTCTCCTACCTTGCTGAAGGCAAGGGAGGATAGTGTATTGTTGCCTCTCCTCCCTTGCTGAAGGCAAGGTAGGATAGTGGTATTTGTTGCCTCTACTACCTTGCTGAAGGCAAGGGAGGATAGTATTTGTTGCCTCTCCTACCTTGCTGAAGGCAAGGGAGGATAGTGGTATTTGTTGCCTCTCCTCCCTTGCTGAAGGCAAGGGAGGATAGTGGTATTTGTTGCCTCTACTACCTTGCTGAAGGCAAGGGAGGATAGTGGTATTTGTTGCCTCTACTACCTTGCTGAAGGCAAGGGAGGATAGTGGTATTTGTTGCCTCTACTACCTTGCTGAAGGCAAGGGAGGATAGTGGTATTTGTTGCCTCTCCTACCTTGCTGAAGGCAAGGGAGGATAGTGGTATTTGTTGCCTCTCCTCCCTTGCTGAAGGCAAGGGAGGATAGTGGTATTTGTTGCCTCTCCTCCCTTGCTGAAGGCAAGGGAGGATAGTGGTATTTGTTGCCTCTACTACCTTGCTGAAGGCAAGGGAGGATAGTGGTATTTGTTGCCTCTCCTACCTTGCTGAAGGCAAGGAGGAGGGGTGGTATTTGTTGCCTCTCCTCCCTTGCTGAAGGCAAGGGAAGATAGTGGTATTTGTTGCTCTACTACCTTGCTGAAGGCAAGGGAGGATAGTGGTATTTGTTACCTCTCCTACCTTGCTGAAGGCAAGGGAGGATAGTGGTATTTGTTGCCTCTCCTCCCTTGTTGAAGGCAAGGTAGGATAGTGGTATTTGTTGCCTCTACTACCTTGCTGAAGGCAAGGGAGGATAGTGGTATTTGTTACTCTCCTACCTTGCTGAAGGCAAGGGAGGATAGTGGTATTTGTTGCCTCTCCTCCCTTGCTGAAGGCAAGGTAGGATAGTGGTATTTGTTGCCTCTACTACCTTGCTGAAGGCAAGGGAGGATAGTGTATTTGTTGCCTCTCCTACCTTGCTGAAGGCAAGGGAGGATAGTGGTATTTGTTGCCTCTCCTCCCTTGCTGAAGGCAAGGGAGGATAGTGGTTTGTTGCCTCTCCTCCCTTGCTGAAGGCAAGGGAGGATAGTATTTGTTGCCTCTCCTCCCTTGCTGAAGGCAAGGGAGGATAGTGGTATTTGTTGCCTCTCCTCCCTTGCTGAAGGCAAGGTAGGATAGTGGTATTTGTTGCCTCTCCTCCCTTGCTGAAGGCAAGGGAGGATAGTGGTATTTGTTGCCTCTCCTCCCTTGCTGAAGGCAAGGTAGGATAGTGGTATTTGTTGCCTCTCCTACCTTGCTGAAGGCAAGGGAGGAGAGGCAACAAATACCACTATCCTGTAATTATCTGTTTGTAATTGGTCATCTTCAATCACCCATTCGTAATTACCAAGTTGTGGTTACGGAAATGGAGCTACGCTGGTGGTGTCCCGTCTTCAGTGATTAGTTTGTAATTACTGTGATTGTTGTTAGAGAAGCGCCGCTGGAGTCGCTTCTTTATCTGCTATGCATTTATTATACGGTAATTATTTTAAAAGTTTGGTGGAAATGTTGCACCGACACTCCTCGTGGAGGTCACTGTGGTAGTCCACACCTCCGACGATGTCCTCGTGGAGGTCACTGTGGTAGTCCACACCTCCGACGATGTCCTCGTCGAGGTCACTGTGGTAGGTCACACCTCTCGCCTTCTTCCGTAACTTGACATTATCGTCTTCTGTCCTTCCTCTTCAAAACAGTTTTCCCTCTTGTTTTTTGTTATCGTGTTCTCTCATGAAGTTATAGATTATCATAAGATAAGATTATGTTCGGATTTTTAACCCCGGAGGGTTAGCCACCCAGGATAACCCAAGAAAGTCAGTGCGTCATCGAGGACTGTCTGTCTTATTTCCATTGGGGTCCTCAATCTTGTCCCCCAGGATGCAACCCACACCAGTCGACTAACATCCAGGTACCTATTTGCTGCTATGTGAACAGGACAACAGGTGTAAGGAAACTCGTCGAAATGTTTCCACCCCGTTGGGAATCGAACCCGGGCCCTCCGTGGTGTCTAGTATTTCTTCTTAACTCTGATAAAATACTTGGCAAATTCATTTTGTCGCTGGTATGAATTTTTTGTATTTACAAAAAGAATGATTAACAGTGGGCACATGTGAAAGCTAAAAAATATTTTATTTGAAATTGGAAAACTTTGATATTTTGCAATAGTATTTTTAGGATATTTTTTCCTCAAAATTGGAATATTTTTGGTTAAAAGTCAAGTGAATCAGAGGGACGTCATGAGATATTGGTACACGTCTAGGCTGGTGGAACACTATACACAGCTTGAAGATATGGTACGTTAGTCCACCACCAGGCTACAGTACCAGTGAGTGAATCCGGTCAAGGTCAGCTGGGAGGTGAGGCCAGCTGACCTTGACCCTGTCTGTCACACACACACACCACACAATCTTCAACACATTCTCTAACACACTGTCAAAAAGTAATATTTCCCGTGTGTGTACCTATTTGTGATTGCACGAGTGGAGTCTGAGCTCCTGGCCCAGCTTGCCGGGTGCACTAGCCTGGTGGGCACTATTACATACCCTCCTGACACACTACTGAATCACTCTCACATAAATAGTAACTATGGGTAAGAAAAATTATGAAAAATATAAAAAAATTTGACAGTGAAGGTTTGCTGTTTTTTTTTATTATTATCCCTCATCCCCTCCCTCCCTGCCCCAGGCTCCCTGGCTTCACCCTACACCCTCCAATCCCGGCACAGTGCCACCACCTCCCCGGCACTCTTGATCATCCACGATCACTGCAGCTGTCACTTTTATGTTCTGTATCTTTGGTGTTATCTTCAATATTTATTGATTGTTCTATTTTTATGTGGACGAGAATGTTGATGTATACTGTTATCTAGTGATCACTGCAGTGAAGAACACGGTGCCTAGCACTGATCACTGCAGTGAAGAACACGGTGCCTAGCACTGATCACTGCAGTGAAGAACACGGTGCCTAGAACTGATCACTGCACTGACTGAACCCCGTTCGAGTTTTATGCCCTATATTCAAAGTGTATATTCACAGGGAGGTGTATGTCAGTGTATATGCACAGGGAGGTGTATGTCAGTGTATATGCACAGGGACGTGTATGTCAGTGTATATTCACAGGGACGTGTATGTCAGTGTATATTCACAGGGACGTGTATGTCAGTGTATATTCACAGGGACGTGTATGTCAGTGTATATTCACAGGGACGTGTATGTCAGTGTAGATTCACAGGGACGTGTATGTCAGTGTAGATTCACAGGGACGTGTATGTCAGTGTATATTCACAGGGACGTGTATGTCAGTGTATATTCACAGGGAGGTGTATCTCAGTGTATATTCACCGATGTTCGTTTTTTCTTAATTCATGTTAAGCGCTAAACCCATTTGGGTCATTCAGGTGTGTGGCACAAGTACTATGTACTCTGATGAAGAATGCGCAGCTTCAGGTCTGTTCCGGATTGAAAGATATTTACATATGTACGGATACCTGAAGGATATTTTCAGGGGTCCTGGTCTAGGACCTCTGCCTGGTCCTAGGGCAGACCTGCTGGATCAAGAAGTGTATCTCATTGTATAGTTACTGAGACGTGTGCGTCACTGTATATATACTGAGGGGGGGTATCTCAAGTTGTATTAAGAGAGGGGTGTATCTCGGTGTATTTACACTGATAGCTGTGTATATCGGTATACTTTCAAATTGTAATCAACTAATGTAAGTAATTCACTGGATGGAGCGGGGTTGGCACACCTGGCAGGCCGGTGCTAAAACTAGAAGACCAGTGCGTTATAAACTGTACCCTGCCGGCCTAGTATAAGAGTCAGCCAACTAAGTGTATTTCTGTATAAACTAGGAAGGTTGGCGTGGGCCGCCACTGTGACCACAGTGGCAGTACTTCAAGGAAAATCTACAGCATTTTAAAAATAAAATTGGCACGTCGGTCTTCTTGTATGTAGAATGCATCTGTGTTGAAGGTTTGAAGCCGATCAGAAGAGGCTTTCTCAAGTTATCGCTCAGAATTCAAAATCATTAATGGTCTTCATAAAACTGGCCAGAGGTGGACTGGTAAGCCAGCGGAAGGCCTCGGTCAGATGACAGAAAAGTCCTGTTACCTGACGAACCTTACCTGACCTAAGCTTTTGTGTTAATGTGACTTTGTAAATGGTCCAAGTGGGACCGAAACGTCGTGGTAAGCTCCTCTCGCCCGTGTGCAGGTTATTTGTGTATTGTTCCAATCACGGTATTGTGCCTCATTGTTCTTCAGTAGTTGTCTAAACTTTTCCCTACTTATAATGCACCATCGTTGAAAATTTGAAGCCGATCGAATGAACCATTCTCAAATTTAAACGAAAACATTGGAAGAGGGGAGGACCAAAAAAAAAAAAAAAAACCTGGAGTACCACTGGGGTATCCCTCAAGTGGTATCTTAACTACGCAGTGTTACTGTCCTTGTCGTTATTATCGTTTATAATATCTTGCCGGTATTTAGGTCATGTTGATTGTGCTGTAATTGGGTTGGTAGACTGCCGCCGCTTCTGCATGATACCTGTTGCTAATGATTTATTGAGAACTTGCAATCCTATATTGAGGACTTGCAATCCTATATTGAGGACTTGCAATCATGAGAGACTAGCAATGATTTATTGAAGATTAGCAATGATTAAAGATGCTTGGTGGAGGCAGTGAAGGTGCTTGGGTGGAGGCAGTGAAGGTGCTTGGGTGGAGGCAGTGAAGGTGCTTGGGTGGAGGCAGTGACGGTGCTTGGGTGGAGGCAGTGACGGTGCTTGGGTGGAGAGCAGTGACGGTGCTTGGTGGAGGCAGTGACGGTGCTTGGGTTGAGGCAGTGACGGTGCTTGGGTTGAGGCAGTGACAGTGCTTGGGTTGAGGCAGTGACGGTGCTTGGGTTGAGGCAGTGACGGTGCTTGGGTTGAGGCAGTGACGGTGCTTGGGTGGAGGCAGTGAAGGTGCTTGGGTGGAGGCAGTGACGGTGCTTGGGTGGAGGCAGTGACGGTGCTTGGGTGGAGGCAGTGACGGTGCTTGGGTGGAGGCAGTGACGGTGCTTGGGTGGAGGCAGTGACGGTGCTTGGGTGGAGGCAGTGACGGTGCTTGGGTGGAGGCAGTGAAGGTGCTTGGGTGGAGGCAGTGACGGTGCTTGGTGGAGGCAGTGACGGTGCTTGGTGGAGGCAGTGACGGTGCTTGGGTGGAGGCAGTGACGGTGCTTGGGTGGAGGCAGTGACGGTGCTTGGGTGGAGGCAGTGACGGTGCTTGGGTTGAGGCAGTGACGGTGCTTGGGTTGAGGCAGTGACGGTGCTTGGGTTGAGGCAGTGACGGTGCTTGGGTTGAGGCAGTGACGGTGCTTGGGTTGAGGCAGTGACGGTGCTTGGGTTGAGGCAGTGACGGTGCTTGGGTTGAGGCAGTGACGGTGCTTGGGTGGAGGCAGTGACGGTGCTTGGGTGGAGGCAGTGACGGTGTTGGTGGAGGCAGTGACGGTGCTTGGGTGGAGGCAGTGACGGTGCTAGGTGGAGGCAGTGACGGTGCTTGGGTGGAGGCAGTGACGGTGCTTGGGTGGAGGCAGTGACGGTGCGGTGGAGGCAGTGACGGTGCTTGGGTGGAGGCAGTGACGGTGCTTGGGTGGAGGCAGTGACGGTGCTTGGGTGGAGGCAGTGACGGTGCTTGGGTGGAGGCAGTGACGGTGCTTGGGTGGAGGCAGTGACGGTGCTTGGGTGGAGGCAGTGACGGTGCTTGGGTGGAGGCAGTGACGGTGCTTGGGTGGAGGCAGTGACGGTGCTTGGGTGGAGGCAGTGACGGTGCTTGGGTGGAGGCAGTGACGGTGGGTGGAGGCAGTGACGGTGCTTGGGTGGAGGCAGTGACGGTGCTTGGGTGGAGGCAGTGACGGTGCTTGGGTGGAGGCAGTGACGGTGCTTGGGTGGAGGCAGTGACGGTGCTTGGGTGGAGGCAGTGACGGTGCTTGGGTGGAGGCAGTGACGGTGCTGGGTGGAGGCAGTGACGGTGCTTGGGTGGAGGCAGTGACGGTGCTTGGTGGAGGCAGTGACGGTGCTTGGGTGGAGGCAGTGACGGTGCTTGGGTGGAGGCAGTGACGGTGCTTGGTGGAGGCAGTGACGGTGCTTGGGTGGAAGGCAGTGACGGTGCTTGGTGGAGGCAGTGACGGTGCTAGGTGGAGGCAGTGACGGTGCTTGGGTGGAGGCAGTGACGGTGCTTGGTGGAGGCAGTGACGGTGCTTGGGTGGAGGCAGTGACGGTGCTTAGGTGGAGGCAGTGACGGTGCTTGGGTGGAGGACAGTGACGGTGCTGGGGTGGAGGCAGTGACGTGCTTGGTGGAGGCAGTGACGTGTTGGGTGGAGGCAGTGACGGTGCTTGGGTGGAGGCAGTGACGGTGCTTGGGTGGAGGCAGTGACGGTGCAGGTGGAGAGCAGTGACGGTGCTTGGGTGGAGGCGTGACGGTGCTTGGGTGGAGCAGTGACGGTGGGTGGACAGTGACGGTGCTTGGGTGGAGGCAGTGACGGTGCTTGGGTGGAGCAGTGGGTGCCGGTGGAGGCAGTGACGGTGCTTGGGTGGAGGCAGTGACGGTGCTGGTGGAGGCAGTGACGGTGCTTGGGTGGAGGCAGTGACGGTGCTTGGGTGGAGGCAGTGAAGGTGCTTGGGTGGAGGCAGTGAAGGTGCTTGGTGGAGGCAGTGAAGGTGCTGGGTGGAGGCAGTGAAGGTGCTTGGTGGAGGCAGTGACGGTGCTGGGTGGAGGCAGTGACGGTGCTGGGTGGAGGCAGTGACGGTGCTGGGTGGAGGCAGTGACGGTGCTGGGTGGAGGCAGTGACGGTGCTGGGTGGAGGCAGTGACGGTGCTGGGGTGGAGGCAGTGACGGTGCTTGGTGGAGGCAGTGAAGGTGCTGGTGGAGGCAGTGAAGGTGCTGGGTGGAGGCATTGAAGGTGCTTGGTGGAGGCAGTGAAGGTGCTTGGTGGAGGCAGTGAAGGTGCTTGGTGGAGGCAGTGACGGTGCTTGGTGGAGGCAGTGACGGTGCTTGGTAGAGGCAGTGACGGTGCTTGGTGGAGGCAGTGACGGTGCTTGGTGGAGGCAGTGAAGGTGCTTGGTGGAGGCAGTGACGGTGCTTGGTGGAGGCAGTGACGGTGCTTGGTGGAGGCAGTGAAGGTGCTTGGTGGAGGCAGTGAAAGGTGCTTGGTGGAGGCAGTGACGGTACTTGGTGGAGGCAGTGAAGGTGCTTGGTGGAGGCAGTGAAGGTGCGCATTACTTCAGGAAGTAACACAGTGAGAGTGGGCTACCCATGCTGTAGTGGATCACGACTACAATCCACGTACCGGAGCAGAGTTCCTCGGGAACTCAAACATTGGACCAAGTGCTCCAGTTGGCCGCACATTACCTCACGCGAGGTACGGCCTCCAGTGTGGTACGGCCTCCAGTGTGGTAGGCTGTTAGTTCACTCGTGAAGGACCCCAGTGGAAATAAGTCACTTGTACATTTTTTGGGGTTATCCTGGTAATTTACACTATATATGTTAATTGTACTTGTGTACATCTAGCAGCCATTCTATGGTGCCGGCACTATCTTACCTTTATACCTTTCAAGAGTTTAGAGAGTTTCACTACTCTCGAAGCCCGGCCATGGGCTAGGCTCGTCTGGTGCTTGCCTGACCAACTAGGCTGTTGCTGCTGGAGGCCCGCTGTCCCACATATCCATCACAGCTTGGTTGATCTGTCACCTGGTGAAGATACTTGTCCAGTTTCCTCTTGAAGGCTTCTACACTTGTTCCAGCTGTGTTTTTGATATCTTCTGGTAAGATGTTGAATAGTCTGGGACCCCGGATGTTGATAGTGTTCCCTTATTGTCCCCACCGCACCCCTGCTTCTCACTGGGTTTATTTTACACTTCCTCCCATATCTCACTCCAGTATGTTGTTATGGCAGTGTGCAGATTTGGGACCAGGCCCTCGAGAACTTTCCAGGTATATATTATCATGTGTATCTCTCCTCCGCTCCAATGAGTACATGTTCAAGACTTGAAGGCGTTCCCAGTAATTTAGGTGCTTTACTGGCTCAATGTGAGCCGTAAACGATCTCTGAATTTGTTCCAGCTCTGATATTTCTCCTGCCCTGAACGAGGCCGTCAGCACAGAACAGTATTCTAAGTGAGGGAGCACTAGCGATTTGAAGAGTGTCACCATCGGCATTATTTCCCTTGTTTTGAAAGTTCTCAATACCCACCCCGTCATCTTCCTGGCTGTTGTGATCTTTGTCTTGTTATGATCTTTAAAAGAAAGGTCAGCTGACATCATTATTCTCAGGTCTATTTGGTGACCCTCATGAGTTTTGTATGTAGTGTTCCTTTTGAGTTGTTCATTCTTTGCATACCTAAGCAGCTGGCAAGATGTCAGTGGGGGTTGTTGGTGGCACTATGATGGTGCCACGACAGCAGCGACCACTGGCTTACCGTGCTGGACTGAGTGTGTTTGTGCTGGTACAGTCGTACTCACCAGACAGGTATAACTACTACGGTCGGTGGGGGCGGCCAGAGCCCCCCCCCTTCCCTCACGACTGCAGGGAATGTAAGCGACCAGTGTCAGCAACATTCCTATTGTGGCCGCAGTTAACTCCACCTGGGCGAGACATAACCAGACGTTAACACCAGGCGAGACATCACCAGACGTTAACACCAGGCGAGACATCACCAGACGTTAACACCAGGCGAGACATCACCAGACGTTAACACCAGGCGAGACATCACCAGACGTTAACACCAGGCGAGACATCACCAGGCGTTAACACCAGGCGAGACATCACCAGACGTTAACACCAGGCTTTCACATACCAGCAGTACGTGCTTGAACAAACACAGATGAACAATGTTATGGTTTGGAACAACCCCAGGTTAGCACCCCCCCCCACACAAAAAAGGTAGATATACTTAAAACATGTGTTGGGTGTAGTGATGCAGGTTGCCAACATGTGAACATAACTAAGGTACATTGCAAGTGGTTGAAGGTACTAATGTTAAGCAGGGGCCGCGGGGGCGGTGACCCCTGGAAGCAACTGCAGGTAGACTACAGGTAATGGAGTCTAACATGCAAATGAGACGTAATTACTTTAGTACCTCACCTGCTTAACCATCCTCCTCCTCCTGCTACTATTCTTTCACCTCATTCTTTTCCCCTCCTCTTCCCCCTTCTCACCCCAGCTGCGACATGCTGTACATTGATGTTCTCTGAGTCGACAACTTCACACGGAGGCAGGTGTTCTCTGTATAAAACACCCGAAGATGTGTCATGTTTTTATTCACATCATTCATCTCGTTTTCTGCAGCAGGTGTTTTGATCCACGTTAATATATGTCGCCTTCCTTATTATTTGCTCCTTTGTCATCTTCCTTCTGATGTGACTGTGGAAGTGTGTCAATCCCGGTGACTGTGTCAAGCCCGGTGACTGTGTCACTGTCGCTCCACAATCCTTCATAGCCTGGTATATTTACTCACGACTCTTCTGTTCATTTTTCTATCACTGTTTTCTGTACATTTCGTCTGTTCTACAGTTTCTCGACTTTGAGTTTCTGCAACTCGGGGTGATTCACATTCTCTGATTCAAAGACTGTGATTTACAGACTAGATTCACACTGATTCTGACTGATTCGCAGTATGATTCAGTTTACAATTCAGTCTGTGATTCATATCGATTCAGTATGATTCAGTCTGTGATTCATATTTAGTATGATTCACAATTTCTGTAATTCAGTTACGATTCACACTGTTCTTCCTATTGTTTCTTTGGAGAGAATTTTCCATCTCGTTCGTTTCCTTTTATTTTAAGTTTCTCGCCTAATCTCATTTTCTGCAAGCTGTTCTCCAGGTGTCACTCCAGGGTACTTGAGTCTGCTGCATTTAGGTCGAGTACCAGGTCCAGTCTCGCTGGTTCACCCTCCTCACTTGCTGCCACTTTGATGTTTCCCACCAATGCCGTGTCGTAAGACATGTGTGCAACAGTTGGATATCTTTATTCTGAAACGTTTCGCCTACACAGTAGGCTTCTTCAGTCGATTACAGAGGAGTTAGCAGAAGCAGCAGAGATGTGAAGACGATGTAATCAGTCCTTCACCCTTGAAGACTTAGTTTTGAGGTGGTCAGTCCCTCAGCCCGGAGAAGAGTTTTGTTCCATAGGCGTGTGTGTGTATGTACTCACCTATTTGTGGTTGCAGGTGTAGTCATAGCTCTTGGCCCCCTCTTCGCTGGTCGCTACTAGGCCCACTCTCTGAGCTTTATCGAACCTCTTCTTGAATCTATGTATGGATCCTGCCTCCACCACAGCACTCTCCAGATTGGCAACAGCGGCCTACTTCCGCTTTAAACAGAGCAGCAGCAATATTAGCAGAAGCAGCAGGTGGGCTCAAGTACAGTGACCCAGCAGTAACTAGTGTGACAGTTCTCGCCCACTCAAGAGTATTTCTGGCTGACTTCAGCAACAGGTGACCTCCTTCCTGTGCCACTTCAGGAGGAGAGGGACACGAAAATGGAGGTTGAGGAGGAGCATGAGGATGTAGGGAGGAGCATGAGGAGGTAGGGAGGAGCATGAGGAGGTAGGAAGAAATTAGGGTAGGGTAGGAGAGAGGGAGAGAAAGCGAGCCGGTGTTTAGGGAGGGGAAGGGGGAGGGGGCCAAATAAGCACATGCCACTAAACTGTGCGTGACGTCATGGCCCTGACAGGTGATGCTTACAGACATCGTCACTTTACACTAATAGTCACCTGCAGTAGGGAGGCTGAGACCTTCAGGCTGGTGACGGGCTCTTGATCCAAGGGAATGAAGCTATATCCCACCCCCTCTCCTACCCCATGAAATAATATTTTAAATTCATCGGCCCCTTCCCAGCGAGGCAGGGTGCCCCGCGGGGCAGAGCGAGGCAGGGTGCCCCCCGGGGCAGAGCGAGGCAGGGTGCCCCCCGGGGCAGAGCGAGGCAGGGTGCCCCCCGGGGCAGAGCGAGGCAGGGTGCCCCCCGGGGCAGAGCGAGGCAGGGTGCCCCCCGGGGCAGAGCGAGGCAGGGTGCCCCCCGGGGCAGAGCGAGGCAGGGTGCCCCCCGGGGCAGAGCGAGGCAGGGTGCCCCCCGGGGCAGAGCGAGGCAGGGTGCCCCCGGGGCAGAGCGAGGCAGGGTGCCCCCGGGGCAGAGCGAGGCAGGGTGCCCCCCGGGGCAGAGCGAGGCAGGGTGCCCCCCGGGGCAGAGCGAGGCAGGGTGCCCCCGGGGCAGAGCGAGGCAGGGTGCCCCCCGGGGCAGAGCGAGGCAGGGTGCCCCCCGGGGAAGAGCGAGGCAGGGTGCCCCCCGGGGCAGAGCGAGGCAGGGTGGCCCCCCGGGGCAGAGCGAGGCAGGGTGGCCCCCGGAACAGAGCGAGGCAGGGTGCCCCCCGGGGCAGAGCGAGGCAGAGGGTGCCCCCGGGGCAGAGCGAGGCAGGGTGCCCCCGGGGCAGAGCGAGGCAGGGTGACCCCGGGGCAGAGCGAGGCAGGGTGACCCCGGGGCAGAGCGAGGCAGGGTGACCCCGGGGCAGAGCGAGGCAGGGTGACCGAACAAAAGAAACACATTCACCATCACTCACTCCATCACTGTGTTGCCAGAGGCTCGCCTACACTACAGTTCGAATATTTAATACATAATATCAAACATTTTAACTGTTACCAAGTTACCATCTTGTTTGGTAACTGTGCAGTAAAGTTCAATAGTGAGAATCACAAAATGAAATGCCACGTGAGAGGCCTTCATAGTACATGTTATTAAATTTTAGATTAATTTTTTTCAACTGCATTTACAAAAAAAATATCTTGATACACCTTTTATAAGACAAAAAATAGTACTGGGAGACAGCCAGGGTGATTAGCAGGAGACCTTGTGTAGCTGGGAGACAGCCAGGGTGATTAGCAGGAGACCTTGTGTGGCTGGGAGACAGCCAGGGTGATTAGCAGGAGACCTTGTGTGGCTGGGAGTGTGAAGCCTCTCAAATTCTCCAGTGACACATTCCAAATGCTTCCATGTGGGAAGAAGAGACTCACAACAAATGCTGGACACAACATTCAGTCAGATTTAGTCACAGAGCGGAACGACCGGGGGAGAGAGCTAGTAGCAGTATTGATGGCAGGACAGGAAAGCGTTAGACAGAATTGTAATTTGAAGATTAAGACGCATGTGCAACAGTTGTGTGTCTTTATTGATGAAACGTTTCGCCTACACAGAAGGCTTCTTCAGTCATATACAGAGGCAGCAGGTGTAGTAGTGAAATAAAGATGTAATCATTCCATCAACCTTTGAGCAAAAGTATTTGAGGTGGTCAGTCCCTCAGCCTGGAGAAGAGTTCAGTTCCATGGTCTGGAACGATATCGTTCCAGACCATGGAACTGAAATTTAAATGAAAGTTTGTTTTGTCAATAATAATTCTAATAATGACTCGCTTTCGAGAAGAAACAATAGACGACGTTTCGGTCCGCCTTGAATGAATATACGAGTGAAAAGGGATTGATTTTGAGTGGGACTTGCACACGAGTTAATGGGGTTATCAGGGCTCATTCCTTGGGTAGCATTGAAAATGGGTTGGGCAGATATTTTTGTTAGTGGGTTTGGGTTTGAGAAGAATCTTGAACACACAGTAGAGACTGACCACTTCTTAATGTTATCAAGTGTATGTAACAAGATCGACCTTCCTAGTCACTCACTTGATGAGATCAGCCTTCTAGTCTCTCTCGCTACACCAGTTTTTTATAGTCTCCGCTAGGAAGATGATTTGCCAAGATGGTCGTTTAATGCTAAGTTATACTTTGTTAAAATGGGGTTAGCGTATCGCCAAAACTATTTTATTTGGGTCAAGTGACGACAAGTAGGGCGAAATGTGGGAGGCAGGGGATGAACGTATCACACATACATACACACACACACGTATGTACGTAAGTGGTCTCTCTGGCTTTCTCCCGGCACGTGTTTGTCAGGGTAGTGGGCTGGGCAGCCCCTTCATTGAGTAAAGCCTCATGACAGACTTGGCTGGTCCACACAGTGCTTATCACTGCTGCTGTCAACGCCAACACCACTGAGAGTTGGGATGGCCGCTGGTACCAGTCTCACCAACACCACTGAGAGTTAGGATGGCCGCTGGTACTAGTCTCACCAACACCACTGAGAGTTAGGATGGCCGCTGGTACTAGTCTCACCAACACCACTGAGAGTTGGGATGGCCGCTGGTACCAGTCTCACCAACACCACTGAGAGTTAGGATGGCCGCTGGTACCAGTCTCACCAACACCACTGAGAGTTAGGATGGTCGCTGGTACCAGTCTCACCAACACCACTGAGAGTTAGGATGGTCGCTGGTACCAGTCTCACCAACACCACTGAGAGTTAGGATGGCCGCTGGTACCAGTCTCACCAACACCACTGAGAGTTAGGATGGTCGCTGGTACCAGTCTCACCAACACCACTGAGAGTTGGGATGGTCGCTGGTACCAGTCTCACCAACACCACTGAGAGTTAGGATGGTCGCTGGTACCAGTCTCACCAACACCACTGAGAGTTGGGATGGTCGCTGGTACCAGTCTCACCAACACCACTGAAAGTTAGGATGCCCGCTGGTACCAGTCTCACCAACACCACTGAAAGTTAGGATGCCCGCTGGTACCAGTCTCACCAACACCACTGAGAGTTAGGATGGTCGCTGGTACCAGTCTCATCAACACCACTGAGAGTTAGGATGGCGCTGGTACCAGTCTCACCAACACCACGAGTTAGGATGGCGCTGGTACAGTCTCACCAACACCACTGAGAGTTAGGATGGCGCTGGTACCAGTCTCACCAACACCACTGAGAGTTAGGATGGCCGCTGGTACCAGTCTCACCACACCACTAGAGTTAGGATGGCCGCTGGTACCAGTCTCACCAACACCACTGAGAGTTAGGATGGCCGCTGGTACCAGTCTCACCAACACCACTGAGAGTTAGGATGGCGCTGGTACCAGTCTCCAACACCACTGAGAGTTAGGATGGCCGCTGGTACAGTCTCACCAACACCACTGAGAGTTAGGATGGCGCTGGTACCAGTCTCACCAACACCACTGAGAGTTAGGATGGTCGCTGGTCCAGTCTCCCAACACCACTGAGAGTTAGGATGGCGCTGGTACAGTCTCACCAACACCACTGAGAGTTAGGATGGTCGCTGGTACTAGTCTCCAACACCACTGAGATTAGGATGGTCGCTGGTACCAGTCTCACCAACACCACTGAGAGTTAGGATGGCGCTGGTACCAGTCTCACCACACACTGAGAGTTAGGATGGCCGCTGGTACCAGTCTCACCAACACCACTGAGTTAGATGGCGTTACCAGTCTCACCAACACCACTGAGAGTTAGGATGGTCGCTGGTACCAGTCTCACCAACACCACTGAGAGTTAGGATGGTCGCTGGTACCAGTCTCACCAACACCACTGAGAGTTAGGATGGTCGCTGGTACCAGTCTCACCAACACCACTGAGAGTTAGGATGGCCGCTGGTACCAGTCTCACCAACACCACTGAGAGTTAGGATGGTGGTCGCTTTGGTACCAGTCTCACCAACACCACTGAGAGTTGGATGGTCGCTGGTACCAGTCTCACCAACACCACTGAGAGTTAGGATGCCGCTGGTACCAGTCTCACCAACACCACTGAAGTTAGGATGGCCGCTGGTACCAGTCTCACCAACACCACTGAGAGTTAGGATGGTCGCTGGTACAGTCTCACCAACACCACTGAGAGTTAGGATGGCGCTGGTACTAGTCTCACCAACACCACTGAGAGTTAGGATGGCCGCTGGTACCAGTCTCACCAACACCACTGAGAGTTAGGATGGTCGCTGGTACCAGTCTCACCAACACCACTGAGAGTTAGGATGGTCGCTGGTACCAGTCTCACCAACACCACTGAGTGGATGGCCCTGGTACCAGTCTCACAACACCATGAGTAGATGGCCGCTGGTACCAGTCTCACCAACACCACTGAGAGTTAGGATGGTCGCTGGTACCAGTCTCACCAACACCACTGAGAGTTAGGATGGCCGCTGGTACCAGTCTCACCAACACCACTGAGAGTTAGGATGGCCGCTGGTACCAGTCTCACCAACACCACTGAGAGTTAGGATGGCGCTGGTACCAGTCTCACCAACACCACTGAGAGTTAGGATGGTCGCTGGTACAGTCTCACCAACACCACTGAGAGTTAGGATGGCGCTGGTACCAGTCTCACCAACACCACTGAGAGTTAGGATGGCCGCTGGTACCAGTCTCACAACACCACTGAGAGTTAGGATGGTCGCTGGTACCAGTCTCACCAACACCACTGAGAGTTAGGATGGCTCGCTGGTACCAGTCTCACCAACACCACTGAGAGTTAGGATGGCGCTGGTACAGTCTCACCAACACCACTGAGAGTTAGGATGGCGCTGGTACCAGTCTCACCAACACCACTGAGAGTTAGGATGGTCGCTGGTACCAGTCTCACCAACACCACTGAGAGTTAGGATGGTCGCTGGTACCAGTCTCACCAACACCACTGAGAGTTAGGATGGTCGCTGGTACCAGTCTCACCAACACCACTGAGAGTTAGGATGGCGCTGGTACCAGTCTCACCAACACCACTGAGAGTTAGGATGGCGCTGGACCAGTCTCACCAACACCACTGAGAGTTAGGATGGCGCTGGTACCAGTCTCACCAACACCACTGAGAGTTAGGATGGCGCTGGTACCAGTCTCACCAACACCACTGAGAGTTAGGATGGTCGCTGGTACCAGTCTCACCAACACCACTGAGAGTTAGGATGGCCGCTGGTACCAGTCTCACCAACACCACTGAGAGTTAGGATGGTCGCTGGTACTAGTCTCACCAACACCACTGAGAGTTAGGATGGCCGCTGGTACCAGTCTCACCAACACCACTGAGAGTTAGGATGGCCGCTGGTACTAGTCTCACCAACACCACTGAGAGTTAGGATGGCCGCTGGTACCAGTCTCACCAACACCACTGAGAGTTAGGATGGCCGCTGGTACCAGTCTCACCAACACCACTGAGAGTTAGGATGGCCGCTGGTACCAGTCTCACCAACACCACTGAGAGTTAGGATGGTCGCTGGTACCAGTCTCACCAACACCACTGAGAGTTAGGATGGTCGCTGGTACTAGTCTCACCAACACCACTGAGAGTTAGGATGGCCGCTGGTACCAGTCTCACCAACACTTACTGTAATATGTTGGGGATGGATATAAATTGTATTAAATACCGACATGATGGAAAAAATTTACACAAATGCAGTAAAATGTGATCCTTTATTGACGACGTTTCGCCCACACAGTGAGCTTTATGAAGTAATAAACAGATCTGTTTGTGACTTGATAAAGCTCACTGTGTGGGAGAAACGTAGTCAATAAAGGATCACATTATACTGCATTTGTGTCCATTTTTCCATCGTGTTGGGGAGTTGAGACACTTGACGTTCTTCAGGGAAAGCTGACCCAGTTTCATGTACATTGTGCACCACCTTCCCCGCCTGTACACACACGACTCGACCCCTGCAACCACAACTAGGTGAGTACACACACACACACACACACCAGGGCATTGGAATAATAAGACTGCTAATTAGAAATCAACGGATTTTTGAGGAACTCTTGAGGATAAAACGAATAAGTACTTAAACACACTCGTGATTGGTGGACCCAGGGTAGCAGCAGCAGTAATATGCAACCCACCACCAAATAGTGGGAGACCGAAACTAGTGTGTAGACAAGAGCGAAAGCTGCAAGTTGAGTTCACATAACCAAAGAAATACAACTGATCATGGAATATTTTAACCATACAAAATAAACTGGGAGAGTTAGGAACTCCCTAGAGGATCAGGTATGTGAAGAACTAAGATGATAGAGGCGGTGTTGAAAAGTTTGTCAGCATAAAACAAGCCACGGTACGGGTGGGGTTAGAACCCCGGCAAGTGAGTTGTAATACTCCAGGCCAGTGTGCGAGTCATGATGACGGGTTTGTCAGCATATCTGGGAAACAACAGGAGAGAGAGAGAGAGGGGGAGAGGACGAACACACAAGATTGAACTTCTTTTCACTTTACTTACATCTGACTTAGAATATGGGAGGCAATACAGAGGAGAAAGGAAATGGAAGGAAAAGCAATGAGATGGTGGAATGTATAGGCCAAAAGTGGCGGGAGGTGGAGTGTGTGTCCCAAAGGAGTAGCAGCAACGACAAGCAATAAAACGTGGAAAAACAAGTGAAAGCAGAGGCAGGGAGAAAACAGTCGAAGTTGTAGCAATGGATGCACATGGGTGAGGAGAGAAAGTGAATGACAAAAACTAAATGATATTTGAAAGCGTTTCACAGTTACGTCAGAAGGAAGACCACAGTTTAAGACCGGGTAATACAACTAAAGAAGACAGCGAGTTCACAAGGGTTAAAAATGAAGTATGTGAGGAGCAGAAGATTTGACGGCAGTGTTGTCTGAAGTCGACCACCACCAGAGAGGGAGAGAGAGGGTACACCAACAGAGGCTGCTGCACTCCATCCTCACAACAACAAATGAACATGAAAATATCCTTCCCGGAGTTCATTGAAGCGAGTACATGTACTTTGTGAACCATTAGCAAAATTGATGTACGTCAATAAAGGAAGAGCACTTACCAGATCATAAAATAAATGTAGCTACTGTATTCAAGGAAGGGACTCCATGTCGGTGTTATTGTAAGAGATGTGATACGCAGACGGAGAATTGTGAAGAACTTGGAGAACAGTTGTCTGGTAAACCCCAGCAAACACTGGTGGCAAATCCTGTTTCACGACCCACTGGTTCACTACGAGGAGTCAGACGTGGGTGGGTTGCATCTGCCTGGACTCCAGCAAAAAAAAATGTATATATAAAAGATTGGTCCATAAACTAGAGAATGAGACGGACATAACAGAGAAAAGTCATTATAATGGATTAAAGAATACTTAATGGTCGTGGAGGAGGTATCTGGAGGGACAGTGTTTAATGGTCGTGGAGGAGGTATCTGGAGGGACAAGTGTGCCGAGTGGGGTTATATAAATGGTATTGTTTCTGGTATATGTAAGTAACATGCCACGGGAAGTAGTTCTGTGTATTGGGAAACAATGAGGAGAATAAACGTGAAAATGACAGGGGAAGTATACATGTCCAGACAAACCGCCGGGATGGCCAGAGAAATGGCAACTGAAATTCAACTCCATGTGGTAATGCAAATGGCATTCCTTCTGCCATACCTGTGCCAAGGTCACCGGAGGAAGATACCTGTCTCGCCACACACATTATTACCTACACACGGGGGGGGAGGGAAGGTGCACTTGCAACATTAATAAATTGTCTTGAGAGTAGGTGAAGGTGAAGTAGGGGACGAGGAAGCTTAAAGGAGTGAATAAAGGGAAGTAGGAGTGTGTGAGGAGTTAGAGAGAGAGAATGGGGAGGTAGAATACGAGAAACTAGAGACGAATGAGGGACTGGAGGGAAAGATGGAGAGACGGAAGAAGATATAACGAACTAGAAAAATAATAGGGAAGTGAAAACGTAAGGAAAGAACGCGAAGTTGGTCGTGTATGTTGTGTGTTCTTGAGTTATGTTGTCTCTCATACACTAAAGTGCCATGTTGCACACTCTTACAAGTGCCTGTTTACACACAAGTGTAACACTTTTATGTTAGTTTGGATGTATAGTTGGCACCAGGCATCAACCATGTTCACGATACAGTGATGTGATGCTACAGTGTGTCTTGTGATGCTACAGTGATGTCTTGTGATGCTACAGTGTGTCTTGTGATGCTACAGTGTGTCTTGTGATGCTACAATGTGTCTTGTAAGAATTATACAATTTGTAAATTATCAATACTTATCATATAACTTTATTTTCTTGGCAGGTGGTGACGACGGGTCTTGCAAAGGTAAGTGGCAACGGCTCTTCATCTGTTGTGATGCTTAGGGAACACTGAAGGAACCATATGTCTGAATGTCTCTTGAGACATCAACGTCTGTTACGCTTCATAATATAAACCAAATCAACGGCTCTATTTCAGACATTTATACTTTGTGGTTTTGGCTTCAGATTTCAGCTAACCGGAATTCTGTCTTTCTCACAACCGGTTTGACTTTGCTCTATATTATTTAGTTTACTGGTACCACTGTTATTTTTTGTTTTGTTTTGCCTGGGGTTTCGAGATTAAATCTGTTGGCAATATTAACATAGCATCTAGATCATCCCGAAGCTCCACGCTGCCCTCTATTTCTCGCTTTTTGTTGCCTAATCTAGGTCGTTAATGTGGATTGTGAAGAGCAAGGGTCGCAGCCCTCACCCTTGTACAACTACACTTGCCACCGTTCCTATTTTTTTTTAAATTCTTCCCCAGTTAATGCAAACTGTTGCTTATCGTATAGTGTCTTTTATTCTGGATGGAGATAAATGGTATAAAATACCGACACGATGGAAAAATAAAACAGATGTAATATAGTGGTTTTTGTGACTTGATAAAGCCTACTGTGTGGATCTTTTTGTACCGCATCTGCGTTTTTTTTTTCTTCTGTACTGGAAAAACGTTTGTTGAACGTAAGATAAAGGAAAGTTGGGTTATCAGCGTCAGTAAATGAAAAGTTGTGAGTTGAACGTGAGATAAGAAAAAGTTAGCCATGGGAGACAGACTAGATGACGAGTACAGTGAAAAATAATAGCGACTGGACAGAATAGAAATAGAAAGATAGTAAGTGGTGAAGCTAGAGAGGTGAAGGAGTAGGATGCCAAGAATAGCATCAAAGGGGAAAATGCGAAGGGTTGGAGTAAATGATAAGCTTTGAGTGAGGCTAGGAAGGTAGACGCCAGAAATAGCATAATAAGAGACGCTAGGGGGCACTAGGGTAGGTTGGGGTGCCAAGGGCAGGGCCAGAGGTAAGGAAATTCGGTGCCTCGAGTGCCAAAACACTCCGCTACGCGCGATTTACGTAATATGTTGGATGAGAGGTGCCGACACTGGTTCTGATGTGTTTACCCACCAGAGTGAAATGTAAAGTGCTTTCACCAACTCAAAGCCACTCCCCTTCAACCACCCACCCAACCCCTCCCACTCACCTACCCCCCACTGTCATCCATCGTCTACCCTTGCAAGCCCTTCCCCTTCATCCACTCTCACTCGCCTGTCTCCCTGCCCACTATATACTCGCCTATTCGCTTGCCGGGTTGTCCACTCACCAACCCTCCACCCAGACTGTCTACCCACACCCCGTCCACCAGCTCTGTGTCCCATAATACCTTGTACACCTTCACGCAGGCTCAGCCCAGAAGTGCTTGTAAAAGCACATGTTTTCTTAAAACATTTGCATAAACAGAGGGAGAGGGAGAGAGAGAGATGCTCAATCTCTTCTCGCAACCTGATGCTGACGCTTCCTGAAGCTGAGCTTCCATATTGAAGCTTCTCTGAAGTGTGTGGAGAAATGTGTAACTGCTCTGTCGTTCAAGGAATGAAATAAGACGTTTTATAGACTGATAATTGCGTGAAACACACACAAACACACACACACACACACACACACACACACACACACACACACACACACACACACACACACACACGTGTAATACATGTTCACTGTGGATGCATTTTATTCCTATGTTTACTAAAAATATTGTATTTTATTGTGTTATGAATGTTGTATATCACTGTTACATATATTGTATATCACTGTATGTCACTATTACATATCATATATTGTATATCACTAGATGTTCACTTCGGGAAATTCAATTCACTGTTAATGGTGCTTGAGGTCACGACGTGCGTCACTACTGGGGTCACTACAATTCACTGTTATTACTCGCGTGACGGCTCCTACGCGGCCACTGTTAAGTGAATACTTACGCTCACGCCAACGCTAGGTTCACTGTAACTGTAATATAGACAGGAGTGAAGGTCGTACGTATTAACCCATTACCCTGACACCAGAGTGGTTCAGTGACTCGCGTTGTTTGTGTTGGATTATCGTGGGTTAAATCTCTGTTGATGTGCTTGTGTGCCCCTGACTTATGTGCGCCATCAAGGACAGTGTCAAAATTTACCTACTGTGGCAGCAGTAATGTAGACTACTGTCAGAGGACTAAGTCATAGTTCCTGATACACAGTAAAGTCGTTTTAGTGAGCTCCACCACTGACTATAGAGCAGTCGAGTCGTATCAGTGAGCTCCACCACTGACTAGACAGCAGTCAAGTCATATTAGTCGCTCCACCACTGACTAGACAGCAGTCAAGTCATATTAGTCGGCCCCACCACTTGAGTTTAGACGGCCAAGTCAACACAGTACATTCAGTGCCAAGTAGCACTTGAAGTAACAGGTTGAGGTGCCCTTGTAACAGACATACATCCAAGGACGAGGGTAGTGTTTAGTTAGCAATGTCCTCTAAGTCCTCTTCACCTTTTAAAACGAGAGCACAATGTAACATGAATCCCAAATTGTCCAAAAAATAACTAGAATTTATACAAATTTGTGATGAAGAATTAGACACATGTGCAACATCTGGGTATCTTTATTGTAGACGTTTCGCCCACCAGTGGCTTTATCAATACAAATTCAAGGGCAAAACTGGAAGACAATAGAACTATATACAAAAGATGAGGTTGAGAAGACAGAAGGAAGTTATAATGAAGAGAGAAACTCGGATACCTGGTGTGTGGTGTAGTTATTAGTCACTGCTGGAACAGCTGTAGAGATCTTAAAGAGGAAACTGGACAAGTATCTCCACCAAGTGCCAGATCAACCAGGCTGTGGTGGATATATGGGGTTAGCAACAGAGCCTAGTTGATCAGGCTAGCACCAGACGAGCCTGGTTCATGGCCGGACTGCGGGAGTAGAACTCGTTAAAGGTTCTCAAAGGTTCTAGACATAATTCAGTTGTGAATATATGGTCTACAAAGCCGACAAGTTGATAAATAAGACACTAGTGCAACATAATTCTTTGAAAGCTTCGCCAGGCAGTGGCTTCTTCAGTCCAGTGCAGACGAAGGTGGAAGAGTTTGAGGTAATCAGTCCCCAAATGTGTTAAAAGTGTCTCATAATATAGTATGTTTCGGTCCTGAGACCTAGTGTTTGCTTGCTAAAATACTGCAAACCATACCACTGGTGGGGTTAGAACCCGCGGTCAGTCTCAAAACTCAGACCGACGCGTTAGCCACTGGGCCAGCTGGCTTCAATATGATTCATCCAACTATTGAAGCTAACTGGCCCAGTGGCTAACGCGTCGGTCTGGAGTTTTGAGACTCTCGATCGCGGGTTCCAACCCCACCCGTGGTATGGTTTGTTTGCAATCGTGTCATTACGATTTCGTGAGTCGAGTAACTCTACTGCACTCCGTAACAATGTACTTCGGTATCATACGACCTGTACTGTAGTAGGTTCGCCGGTCTTGTCCCGGACCGGGTCGTCTACGACCGTGTAAGTTGTCTATACAAATGTCGGAGCGTTTGTACTGAGAGAGGCGACTGTCACTGTTCATTGATGGAGACTCAGATAAGTGGGAGATATTCCTGGCACTCCCCAGCCCTCCCCCAGCGTCGGGGGTCCACCTCGGGGATACTATCCTTGCCTCAGGAGTCCTTCCAAAGCATGAGGTACTTCCCCTGTCTCAGGGGTCCTCCCCCAGCATGAGGGTACTTCCCCAGCTTCAGGGATCCTCCCCAGCCTCAGGGCCCTCCGCCTCAGGATCCTCCCCAGCCTCAGGGTCCTCCCAGCATGAGTACCCTGCTCAGGGGCTTCCCAACTCAGGGTCTCCCCAGCCTCGTGGGTCCTCCCCCAACATGAGGGGTACTTCCCTAACTTCGGAGAGTTCCCCAGCCTCAGGGGTACTTCCCCCAACCTCAGGGGCACTTCCCCAGCCTCGGGGAAGTGTCTATTTCTAGGTTTTAGTTATTTTTGTATAATTCCTTGTTAGTGACGGTACGAGGAACAAGACTGGTAGTCACACTTGACAATTTTCCACGTCAAGTCTTAGAATTAGAGCAGTTCCCCCTCCCTTCCCCTCCCTTGGATCAAACCTGATAGCCTCCCATTCCCCAAGGCAATGCATTACCCCCAACAGGTTTAGCGCTTTCCCAAGAAACAAAAACAATGCCTTGTATGGATCAGTAGGCCTTCTGTAGTGTTCCTCTATTATGTTCTTGTCATGTTGCCAATATTAAGAGTAGGCTAGCTGGGAAAGCACTAAACTCTTATGGTTGGCAACGTTTCGGTCCTGGGACCGAAACGTTGCCAACCGTTCTTGCGTTAGCAATTTGCCATTTTTTCCATCTAAACCCGTATGATTTTTACAGCGCCTGGAGGGTAGAGGGATGAGAAGTAATCAGGTTTGATCCAAAGAAAGGGAGGGTGGCAGCACCACGCCTTGATAGGGCGTAGAGGAACGAACGTCGGGGTTTAACTAGATTAAAGACTAATAATGCCAACAAGGGGGTTAACACCTTGGTGTGTCTGAGAGACGTTTCGCCCACCAGCAGCTGTAACAGCAGCTGTAACAGCAGCTGCACACATCTCTCATCAACGTCATCCTCACAAGTTTAAGAAAAAACGTGAATAAATGGGTTACAAAACCGCAAGTTTGATAACTTGTGGAACATTTGGGTATCTGTATTCTGGAAACGTTTCGTCTCAGGGGTTTCTTCAGTCCAATGTTGAGAAAGGTAGAAGATGAGGAGGAGTTTGAGGTAATCAGTCCCTCAATCTTGATTTTCATCAAGAATTGAAACTGTGATGGTACACAACACCTGCCAGTTGCTGTACCAGACACCTGCACAACACCTGCCAGTTGCTGTACCAGACACCTGCACAACACCTGCCAGTTGCTGTACCAGACACCTGCACAACACCTGCCAGTTGCTGTACCAGACACCTGCACAGCACCTGCCAGTTGCTGTACCAGACACCTGCACAGCACCGGCCAGTTGCTGTACCAGACACCTGCACAGCACCGGCCAGTTGCTGTACCAGACACCTGCACAGCACCTGCCAGTTGCTGTACCAGACACCTGCACAGCACCTGCCAGTTGCTGTACCAGACACCTGCACAGCACCGGCCAGTTGCTGTACCAGACACCTGCACAGCACCTGCCAGTTGCTGTACCAGACACCTGCACAGCACCGGCCAGTTGCTGTACCAGACACCTGCACAGCACCGGCCAGTTGCTGTACCAGACACCTGCACAGCACCGGCCAGTTGCTGTACCAGACACCTGCACAGCACCGGCCAGTTGCTGTACCAGACACCTGCACAGCACCGGCCAGTTGCTGTACCAGACACCTGCACAGCACCGGCCAGTTGCTGTACCAGACACCTGCACAGCACCGGCCAGTTGCTGTACCAGACACCTGCACAGCACCGGCCAGTTGCTGTACCAGACACCTGCACAAGCACCGGCCAGTTGCTGTACCAGACACCTGCGCAGCACCGGCCAGTTGCTGTACCAGACACCTGCGCAGCACCGGCCAGTTGCTGTACCAGACACCTGCACAGCACCGGCCAGTTGCTGTACCAGACACCTGCACAGCACCGGCCAGTTGCTGTACCAGACACCTGCACAGCACCGGCCAGTTGCTGTACCAGACACCTGCTCAGCACCGGCCAGTTGCTGTACCAGACACCTGCACAGCACCGGCCAGTTGCTGTACCAGACACCTGCACAGCACCGGCCAGTTGCTGTACCAGACACCTGCACAGCACCGGCCAGTTGCTGTACCAGACACCTGCACAGCACCGGCCAGTTGCTGTACCAGACACCTGCACAGCACCGGCCAGTTGCTGTACCAGACACCTGCACAGCACCGGCCAGTTGCTGTACCAGACACCTGCACAGCACCGGCCAGTTGCTGTACCAGACACCTGCACAGCACCGGCCAGTTGCTGTACCAGACACCTGCACAGCACCGGCCAGTTGCTGTACCAGACACCTGCACAGCACCGGCCAGTTGCTGTACCAGACACCTGCACAGCACCGGCCAGTTGCTGCACCAGACACCTGCACAGCACCGGCCAGTTGCTGCACCAGACACCTGCACAGCACCGGCCAGTTGCTGCACCAGACACCTGCACAGCACCGGCCAGTTGCTGCACCAGACACCTGCACAGCACCGGCCAGTTGCTGTACCAGACACCTGCCAGCACCGGCCAGTTGCTGTACCAGACACCTGCCAGCACCGGCCAGTTGCTGTACCAGACACCTGCGCAGCACCGGCCAGTTGCTGTACCAGACACCTGCGCAGCACCGGCCAGTTGCTGTACCAGACACCTGCGCAGCACCGGCCAGTGCTGACAGACACCGCCGCTTGCTGACCAGACACCTGCGCAGCACCGGCCAGTTGCTGTACCAGACACCTGCGCAGCACCGGCCAGTTGCTGTACCAGACACCTGCGCAGCACCGGCCAGTTGCTGTACCAGACACCTGCGCAGCACCGGCCAGTTGCTGTACCAGACACCTGCGTAGCACCGGCCAGTTGCTGTACCAGACACCTGCGCAGCACCGGCCAGTTGCTGTACCAGACACCTGCGCAGCACCGGCCAGTTGCTGTACCAGACACCTGCGCAGCACCGGCCAGTTGCTGTACCAGACACCTGCGCAGCACCGGCCAGTTGCTGTACCAGACACCTGCGCAGCACCGGCCAGTTGCTGTACCAGACACCTGCACAACACCTGGATGGTTCTTTTTTGTTAGCAAAGATACTAAAGTGTTGCACGTGTAGTGGTTTTGCATTTTTTGGGGTAAATGGGCACAGATGCAACTGTGACATTTTATTATGACAAAGTTTCGCTCTCCAGGAGCCGGTAACAGCTTGACAAAACTCCTGGAGAGCGAAACTTTGCCACAATAAAATGTCACATTAATTGCAACTGTATCTATTTACCCAACAAATGCAAAACTATTACAAGTGCAACACTTTAGTATCTTTGGTAACTCAAAAAAAAAAAACATGAGTGTTGCGCATGTTTTAATGCATCAACACATTGGTATTGTTTATTATATCAATTTAACATTTTGTCGGTACTTTTACCTTTATTACTTGTTTTGCATAATGATGGTGCTCAGTCCCTTGGCCTTCCAAGAACAACCACAAATATAGTTTTCTTCATAACTGTCTTCTTGAGATGGTTCTTCCTTCACCTGCTTCACCTCAGCTGCCAGCAACAACAACCCCCCCTCTCTCTCTCTCTCTCTCTGCAGAAGGCATACTGGTTCATACAAGGCAGGTTCTTTTGTCACGAGTGGACTTGCCTAGTATGGGCCAGTAGGCCTGCTGCAGTGACCCTCCTTTCTTATGTCCTTTCAGCACCTGAGGAATGTCTGTTTCTTAGCACTGAAGACACTCGTGGCGAAACGTTTCCCCAATAAATCTAAATATTGTCGGCGTCATCGTACCTGTTCTCCAGCCACTTGTAAAAAACTACTAGAGGAAGAATATATAAGCATACGTGGCTAACGTAAGGAGTCTGATATAAGCACAGACCGAGGAGCATACGTGGCTAACGTAAGGAGTCTGATATAAGCACAGACCGAGGAGCATACGTGGCTAACGTAAGGAGTCTGATATAAGCACAGACCGAGGAGCATACGTGGCTAACGTAAGGAGTCTGATATAAGCACAGAGCACTGCAGGAAAACTGCAGATCTTACTACTACAAATATTGTTAGTTTTCTGTACAAATGTATACATATCTTGCATATTTCAATGTTTATTGTTGATCAAGGCTGAAAACCTGTTGAACAGTGTTTTTGTTTACTGAGAATATTCAAAATGTATACTCGGTAAACAACGAAAATTAACGAAAAGTCTGGTCGTCGAAATCAACTGGACTTTTCGGCAAAGACCTTGATGAAAACGTCGTATTAAGTTTCTCCTATTAAAGGTTTTTTTTTCACTAGGCAGCTTACGTCTGGCAGCCCAGGACATTCGGTGGTTTCTTGAAGATGTCGGTCTGGTCCCAGACCGGGTCGCGGGGGCGTTGACCCCCGAAACCCTCTCCAGGTATACTCCAGGTAATGACGACGAGATGAAGAATTAGACACATGTGCAACATCTGGGCATCTTTATTTGTAGACTTTTCTCCCTCCAGTGGCTTCATCAGTACAATACAAGGACATAATATGAAGACTAGAACTATATACAGAGGATGGGGTAATCAGTCCCCCAGTCTTGGAGTTTGTGAAAAGCATCGTAGTCTCGAAGATTCTTCAACTCCAAGGCTGGGGGACTGATTACCTCATCTTTATATATAGTTTTAGTCTTCGCATTATCTCTTTGTATTTTATTTATAAAGCCACTGGATGGCGAAACGTCTACAAATAAAAATGCCCAGATGTTGCACATGTGTAATTCTTTGTTCCTTGAAACGTTGGTATCCCACTAACTCAATGGAAAACGAGTTAGTGGATGACGACAAAGCTGTGGCAGCGCTCCTCTTGCAGTGTATTTATACATCAGCACGTCATGGCTGTATCTGAGGCGTGTGTTAACATCATAGTCCCCTTCTATACCCTTCCCATATCCTCTACTGCAAGGACACATATGCAGGAGAAACACTGCAACAGGCCTGTTGGCCCATACTGGGCAAGTCCTTCACAAAGCCATCCCACTAAAAAAAAGCCACAATAAAATGTACGTATTGTCGGTAATTCTACCAAAATTAATACAACCTCTACTGCGCCTACATCTTTCCCACTGACGGTGGCTGACCTGAGTAACTTTTGAGTGGGCCTATCTTGTCCCTAATCTTACTTCTGTATACCTGAAAAAATTATTTTGGGTTAGTCTTCGATTCTCTTGCAACTTTAACCTCAGTCTCTTTTTGCTTTGTTTATTCCCTTTTTTATTTCTCTTTAACTGAATATATTGATTACTTAATTGCCCCTCTCCTCTTTTGATTTGCCTATATATGCCTCTTTTGACCAATGAGATGTTTTAATCTATTGTTCATCCATTTAAGATCATTTTTGTTTGATCTGATTTCCCTATTAGGGCAGAGTAGAAACATCAGACGTGTTTCTTTACACCGGTTGTCTCTGTTCACCCATCAGTAAAATAGGTACCTGGGTGTTAGTGGACTGGTGTGGGTCGCATCCTCAGACAAAACTGACCTAATTTGCGGGAAATGCTCAGCATAACAAGCGGCTTTCTTTATAGTAGTATGTTACTGATGTCAGTTATGGTCTGTATACCTTGTAATAATTGAGTGTTAAAACTTGGCCAGCTGGCTGAGTGGTTAGCGCATTGGCCTGTGAGTTTTGGGTCTCGTCTTGCCATGAGTTCAAATCCCACCCGTAAGTTTAGATTTAGCAGACTGGAAATATAGAGAAGTCAAAAATACAGATTTCATAAGATTAGAAAGTTTGGCAGAGAAGAAAGTCCACTGAGCGCGTGAAAAGGCAGAGTTTATGGAATTGGAAGAGTAGCCAAGACGAGAGTACGATTTGCGAAGAATGTAAATTTCCAGTTAAGAGAATAAGGGTGACAAATGCGGAGGTGAGGGTTTAAGAGAGAAGTAAGAAGACAATTCTTGAAAGAGTGAGCATAGTGAGAATAGTAGTAAATATACACGCCACTGTGCAGGGCAAGCAAGCAAAAAGTTAGATTTCCATTCAACTTTGAAATTAACAATGTTGCTCCTTAAGTCAAGTTTAAATCTGAATGGGAATGTAACTCTTTGGTTTCCTTCCTTCACGTACATGTCCATCACTCGGCTACATCCTTTTCGTTTTTTTCGTTTATGGCAAAGCAATACACAGTGGCATGTACATTAACTACCCATCCCACCACGCTCCCCTAGTCAAGAAATTGTTTTTATTTCTCTCTCCTTTACTTCTATCAGTTTTCCTGGAAACTTCAACTCTTGGCAGATCGCTGTCTCGCCCTGGCTAGTCTTCCCATGTGATAACCTCAGCTGACATGCTACACGGACTTTGATCTCTGCCAAACTCTCCCCTCCTGTGAAATCTCCTGCTCCTTGCCCTCTCTATACTTCCAGTCTAACAAATCTTAACTCTGTTCGTTCCTTGTATAACAAAGGTACTTGCATAACACTCTGTAATTTAGCCTGCATTACAAAGTACAGTTTCTCACAACACTGTCACATTACACTATTAAGTATCACGTCAGTTTGCTACTTCACTAAGCATTTACTCGTCAAGATGCTATCTCAGACTTCGCCTTTCTGGTCTTGTAAGGACTCATCCCTACGATTACAACACTGTCCTCTGATTATTATTGTATTAAAAGCCGCATGCGTTAAGCCTTTTATGGGTCATCGACATGACCATCTCTCTGGTCTTGTAGTTTCTTCCATACATTCGCATAACTACATCTCTACTATCATTCTACTCACTCTACCAAACCCTTGATTCACGTCTTAAATAACAGGTCAATGATAGATCCACACAAACATCTCTCTCGTGCCGCACGTCCCTATTCTCCATTCTGCCTGATATGTTATTATACTGAATACACTTACTCCAATCAAAATAAAAGATCAGTATTCCTCAAATCAAAATAAAAATAAAAGATCAGTATTCCTCAAATCAAAATAAAATAAAAGATCAATATTCCTCAAAAATAAAAAAAATACCGTTCACCGTCTATAATATAAAGATTACCATGAATATGGCTCAAAATATCTCGCCAAAAATAACTGTTTTAATACTTAATATTCGTCAAAGATGATCACACCTGGAGAGCTTGTCTGGCAGGTGGTGGTTGAACCCTCATACGGGAGGCAAAGGATTGAAGAGCCTGCCATACACGACCACGGGAGGGTTGTAGTGCCAGCTGGTCTTGTAACGTAGAGGACTGTAGTGCCAACTAATTGGTTGTCCAACTTGTAGATCTGCGCCTTGATAGATGGACCACGAATAGTCGATGTAAGAACACCAGGAACCTTCGTACCCTGGTGTTGACCGGAGGCGTCCTGACATCATCCAGTGTAGGACCAGACTCCACAGCTTCTGGAGAGGTCCTGATATCATCCAGTGCAGGACCAGACTCCACATCTTCTGGAGAGGTCCTGACATCATCCAGTGCAGGACCAGACTCCACATCTTCTGGAGAGGTCCTGATATCATCCAGTGCAGGACCAGACTCCACATCTTCTGGTGAGGTCCTGATATCATCCAGTGCAGGACCAGACTCCACATCTTCTGAGAGGTCCTGATATCATCCAGTGCAGGACCAGACTCCACATCTTCTGGAGAGGTCCTGATATCATCCAGTGCAGGACCAGACTCCACATCTTCTGGAGAGGTCCTGATATCAGCCATTATAGGGTCAATCTCCAGATCAATTAATAATTAATATTAATATACAGTATATTGTAAAAAATGGGTTTGTATAATATGTATAAATGTTGATATATAAATGTATAAAGTGTATATAAATGCAAGTGTTATGATAGCTGGGGTGACACTTTCTCAAGAACACCTACACGACACTTACTAAGATTCTATTTATCATCGAAATTTTCCATTAGTCACTTGAGAACAAAGACACAAGTGTACAAAACAAGGACTATATTTGGACATTTCGCTTTTAAGTAAAGCTTTTTCAACGCTTACAAACAGCTCTACAAAGAGCGAAACGTGTTCGACAAACACTTTTGCTTTGCGTACTTGGGGTCTTTGTCCATATAACAGAAAACGGGGAAAGCCACCGTGTGGACTAGAACAGTCTAATTCAAGCAATCACTGTTTTAAGGCTCGTTAAACAGTCACCCATTTGACTGTCTTAGCAGCAGTGAAATCCTGTTTATTATGAATATGGGCAAGTACATACCTTTGGGCGTGACGCCCTCTAACCCACGTCACACGAGGCTACTCACTGACGCCACCATCCATCACCAACTATGCTCCATCGCACACAGAATTACTCTCAATGTTCTACTCTCCAGACCCCCTCTTCACGCGTAAAGAATTATGCCTCTTGGTTGTACATTCTTCTATGAAGGTTCAAGGGTGTTTTCATCGCCGGATAAGTTTGTTGACATAGCAGGCTCCGCGGAGTCTGACACCAGGCATCACAGAAATGTATCGGGAAGTTTAAAACCAACAGTGACATCTTTTACTGCATATTATGGACCATGATTGTGACCAGATGTAAACATGTAAATAGTTCACTACCCTTTTAACTTTTTCAGCTATCAAAACTTTCTGGCCCAGTCCCTGGACCCATTATGTATGTCTGTAATCTTTTCACTACCGCCCACAGGATGGGTATGGGGTACATAATAAAGATATTAAGCCTACCTTCTCAACACCAGGGTCTTAGAAATGATTATTATCTCAAGTCGGGAATATCAAGCTTGAATTGTATAGTTTGTTGTGACTGCGTGGGGTTGATTGACAACTCCTGGCGCCGTCTTTTCATGATTCTCGATAGGATTGACAGATTCCTAGCTACTTGACATTCATTTAACACTTCCTCATTCGTGTCATTCGACACCTGTCAGGCTATGGCTGGAGAGGTATTTCCTGACCTCTGTGGTACATTCTCTTCCTTGAGAAATCTATTTCAAATCTAACACATTATTTCTTATCATTTCCTTCCAAATAATCTGTCCCTCCGTCTGTGAAGCACATGTGCAGTGTTACAATATTTGATTGAGGGAACGTTTCGCCCCGAATGCCTTCTTCAGTCGTGTCGAAACGTTTCCTCAAAATATCCTAACATTGCACCTGTCACGTTTCACATCTGTCGGTATTTTATACCATCTCTTACTGTGTTTAACAGACCTATCAATGCCTGTGAGGATCCAGTACGTCGTGATCATGTCGCCTCTGATTATTCTATCTATCTCCAAGCTGTTTAAGTTCAGTTCTTTAGTCTCTGATTACAGACCAGTCCTTGTGAACTGGACTAATCAGATATCCGAATTTGTTCTCTTTAGATGTGTTTGATGAGGTGTGGGCTCCACGCTGGTGCTGCATACTCTACTTTGAGCTTGATATACTATAATGTTTATGATTGTAAATGACTTTGCTGAGGTTCGTAAAGACAGTTATTATGTTTGTATCAGTTAACAAAGTTTATACTAATTAAGTTCTACAGTCTTGCATATGTATTAATATTGGTAGAATTACCGACAATGTTAAGTAAAACGACACAAATGCAACTAATGTGACATTGTGGCAAAGTTTCGCTCTCCAGGAGCTTTATTAAGCCGTAAAGCTTGATAAAGATCCTGGAGAGCGAAACGTTGTCACAAAAAAGTCACATTAGTTGCATTTGTGTCCTTTACTTAACAGTCTTGCATATGTGGCATAAGTTTCTCTGAAGCTTCTGGTGACAGGCTTACTCCTAGATCATTCTTTGGTTGCCGGAAACCCGTTTCATCCTAGACGGTATTCAGTGTCTGATCTTCTCTCCTGTTCCAATATGCTTGGGTTGAAATCCAGTAGCCACTTGTGTAACCACTGCTGCAGTTGTCCACTTACCCCTGAAGTCTGTTGCTCTCTTCTCCCGTTCGTATGCTCTTCAGCATCTTACATCGTCCAGAAAGAGGAATAAATACGGCTTAATTACCTGCACCAGGAACACTGCCCGTTTCACCATTGGTCTTGGCGACCTCACACTCATTGCTGTCATCCTCTGAGATACTTCTTGAACCATCACTCTCTTTGATAGGTTCTGATCCTCTGGATTACCTTTCATGCTCTTCCATCGTGTTCCTCCAGCTTGTGCATTAACCTCTGGTGTTGCACATGTTGGACACATGTGCAACATGTGGGTATCTTTATTTGTAGACGTTTCGCCATCCAGTGGTTATATCAATACAAATTCAAAGACATAATGTCCCTGAATTTATATTGATAGAGCCACTGGAGGGCGAAACGTCTACAAATAAAGATACCCAGATGTTGCGCATGTCTCTCTTCATATTGTCGGTACAGTATCCCATTCATTGTATAACGTAATATCAAATTCTTCATTACCGTCCAGGAAGATGATTCACATCCATATTTTTAACGCTACATCTCCATTACTCTCGTAGAGCCCCAGTGAGTTCGAATACAGGTCAAGGATAGTGAATACAGGCTCGTAGTTCAAGGCTGCTTGCCTATTCTCCCTGCAGGAGGATCTTGAGGGAGAACACACAGAATGGCAAAGATCCTGACCTAGATCGCGACTCAAACGGTGACAGCCAGAGTCCTGGACGTCAACATTACCACCTCCAACTATTTTATTCTTAACACACTTCTACAGTTATCTTTATATTTAAATAGACTTTTTTTCGTGTGTAGAAATTTATTAAGTGCTGAGAAATTCTTTATTGCTTCCAGCAGCAGCTCTTCTGCGAGTGCTGACTAAACCCACGCCTGGGAGAGGAACTTTATGACGACGTTTCGGTCCGTCTAGAATCAGTGTCAAATTACAACTGGGGTGAGGAAAGCAGAGAAGGCCTAAAGAGCATACGATAAGGGGTGGGGAAGAAGGGAGTAGAAATAGTAATAGTAGCAGCAGCAGCAGCAGTAAATTCTTCATGGTAACAGATTAGACACACATGAACCACCTGGGTACCTTTTGTCTGAAGATCTGTTTCGCCCACCAGTGACTTTATCATGTTTTATTAATTCAATACAGAGGTAATTGGAGGTGTTGAAACTAGAGACAGTAGAAGATGACGTAATCAGTCATTCAAACTATACACAGAAGACAGTGGAAGATGGGTGATCAGTCCCGAAGCTGGAAGATGGACTCTCGTATACTGGAGTCAGATGAGGTGCAGCAGTTGTCAGTCACGTCATTGGTGGGTGGGACCAACTAGTGGAAGTAGGTTGGGACAGAGTTTTAGTAAATAGGTTACAGGAGATATTCTTTGTACCGATTACATTGTATTGTCCTGTCAGACAAGTACCATTACAATATTGGTACCGACAAGGTGAGGAATTGGACACACGCAACACCTGGGTATCATAATTTGAAGAAGTCTCGCCAACCATTGGCTTTGTCAAGGCTGTGGGACTGATTGCCTCATCTACTGTCTCCAGTTTCAACACGTCCAATTACCTCTGTATTGAACTGATAAAGGCACTGCTTAGCGAATCTTCACATAAAACTACCCAGGTGTGCACCTGTGTCAAATTCCACATCTTGTCGGCCTTGTAAATCATTATAAGATTCTTCAAGACTGTAGAGGTCACGGGGTAAACTGTCAGTCCAGTCGGTAAATAGTTAAGACGGTGTATATTACATTATTTATTGCAGGGATTACTCGTGTAACAGTTCGGTGTTTTTTCCTTGTCACTAGATGACTCAAGGTTAACACAGGAGTTGTGTACCTGAACCTGTCCTCTTATCTCTTCCCGACTCGCACTCTGCAGACCATACTCAGCAGTCTGCTTGAATCTTGCCCACTTTATTATAATATTATTATTATTCTCAGCGCATCGGCCCTCTCACACCGAGGTAGGGTGACCTAAAGGAAAAACGAAAGTTATTCTTTTTTACATTTAGTAATTTATACAGAAGGGGTTACTAGCCCCTGGCTCTTTATTATTATTTATTATTATTTATTATTATTATTATTATTATTATTATTATTATTATTATTATGCGGAAACTGTTAACCTGGAGGGGGGATACAGCGCCCGGGGGATTGGGAAGTACTCAGGTTTGTTCTAGTCAACACACTCGCGTAAAACATAACGTGTACGGAAAGTTTATTTACCTCTTTACGACTCTGTTAGAAAGGTAAACTATACACCGAGCTAGCTCTTCTCTCTCTCTCTCTCTCTCTCTCTCTCTCTCTCTCTCTCGGTATATATGCACTGAGAGTTTGATTTAATCCGTGTATTAGGTAGTAAAGTATCCTTGACTGGCGACACGCAGCCCCTCGTGTGGTCGATGGGTTTTAAACCTGATGGATGAGTCAAGCATCCACTGAAGACTTTGGCTCACCCACTGTCATGATGGTTGACCCTCAGACTCGCTACTATCTCAGTGGCAGTTTCCACTGACGTAGAAACTTGACTGCTGCAGTCTTGTGTTGGAGAGGTCTGAGCACCACACAATTGTCATCAAAGATTTGTTAAGTTATACCATGAATTAAGATCCTGGACTTCACCTTACGAAACAAAGTAAATGCGATAGTAATTATGGACAAGGTAGATTATAGTGGAAAAATGAACATATTAGAAGACGGAGGAACTTACGTGGCTCTTAAGAGAATCGTCTGAAAATGAAATAGAAAGAGAGTAATAAAGACAAAAGAACCTGGTCAGGAGAACAACGTATATCTCCTTACTCTTTGCACTGAATGAGCCACACAGGTTTAGCACTTCGCATAAAAGAAAATGTAAAGACGATGACGTCTGCAGGAGACAAGATTGATAGCTACACAATGGAGCGGTGGACCACTCTTGACGAGGTCGAGATGACACACGATCTACAGAAAGACAGGATCATATACTACTTGTGCCCCGCTAGGTCATGCTCACTAGTGGCTGTAGAGGTCAGTGATCATGTACTGTCCTTGTGGAGAAAATTATCTTTTAAGCAAAATTGGATATAATATTAATGTGCTGCTGCCCAGTTTTATGCTACATAATGGAAATAAAAGCTGTATTTTCCTTGACATGTTGAGTCACCCAGGATGGGTTACATGCATTGTGTTGAAATTTGTCACCTTCAGTATAGGAGTGTAGATGGTCCATTGCCTTTGTAACTTGCCATGATTGTGACCAGATCTACCTGGAATTCATTACCTTTGTAACTGGTTCAGCTATCATAACTTTGGGGTCCAGTCCCTGGACCCATTATGTACCTCTGTAATCTTTTGACTACCGCCCACAGGAAGGGTATGGGGTGACTACCGCCCACAGGAAGGGTATGGGGTGACTACCGCCCACAGGATGGTTATAGGCTGCATAATAAAGATATTAAACTAACTTCAGCTGGGAGAAAAGTGTCTCCTTGTTACTGAAGGCGAGAAAGAGAATCTTTCCTACCCCACTACTTTGCCGGGTCACCTTATGTAAAACAGCTGAACTGGGACCACCGGCGAACCACTTCCAACTTAACACAGCAGGAGTCACAAGCCTTACTCGTGAGTGAATATAACAAGCGTCCAGGACAGCGTTTTGAAGTGTAAACAGCGAGTTATGAGTTGTTACACATAACTCGTACCTACTGATTATAATAATATAGCTAGTGTTTAAATCGGGGAACGGGTGGGGCTTGAACCCAGGGCGAGTCCTAAAACTCAGGCCAGTGCGCTAACCACTAGACCAGCCGACTCAAATAGGATTCATCCTACTAGATATATTTCTGTACACCCTAGAGGCGTTAGCATGGGCCCCACTATGACCACACATGCTGGTTTTAAAAGACAAACACCTGTTGAAGCTGTTATGATACGGCTACCACCTAAGGGGTCAGAGATAGTCTCAGACCCCTTAGGGCAGTTCAACCTTTTCGGCGCGCGCATACACAAACACACACCATGTTACAGAGATGGGACGCAGCAACTGGAAGTTGAAGACTCATGAGTCACACGGATGCTAGGAAGTATTTCTTCAGTGACAGTTGTCAGCAAGTGGAACAATCTGGAGAGTGATGTAGTGGAGGCAGGTACCATACATAGCTTTAAGAAGAGGCACGATAAAGCTCATTTAGCAGGAAGAGTGGACCTAGTAGCGAAGAGGGGGGGGGCCAGGAATCGACCCCTGCAACCACAAATCGGTGAATACACACACACTAACAACAATAGTTCTAGTAGTGATACCTTTATACCGTCATTCATTCAGAAATTTCTTTCCGTTCGATTGCATACACAGAACACTGCATTCATACACATATACACACAGTATATGTAATACATGCAGCTGTCTGGAATTGCGGATATGTATTGATGAGGATTAGTAGACTTGCAGAGATAGGGAAGAGGTGGTCACCTTGACAGTTGTGTGACCACTGACAACATTACTAGCCACAGTGTAGACATAACGGCCCAGGTTAATTAAAGACATTTTCTCTCTACTTTTTTTCGGGTCGAGGAAGTAGAGGTTAATGTGTGATGATTCAGCAGTGTGGTCTTAACACATGGTCAGTGTTAACACGGTTACTCAAGGCTTCTGATCATTGAGCTGCTGGGGTTTTGAAACCCATGGCGAGGGAGTCTTTAAAACTCCAGGCCAGTGTGGGTTCAAACCCCGCCCGTGCCTGGTTTGTTTATAGTCTTGTTTTTACGATTTCGTGAGTCACGATGAGGGTAAACATTGTCTTCCTGGCACTAGAGAAGCGGACCCTTCACCTACCATGGGAGATTAATGTAAAGATGGGCATCGTTTCCTGGTGGTTCACGACAACCTCATTGAGAAGAGTGACTTATGTCCAAGTCGGACCGAAACTTCATAATTTTTTTTCTCTCCTATGTTTGGGTTATTTGTGTATTGTTCCAGTCACGGTATTGTGTCTTTTTGTTTATATTGTAGCCAGCTGGTCCAGTGGTTTACGCACTGGCCTGGAGTTTCATGACTCACTCATCATGGGTTCAATTCCCGCCCGTTCCCTGGTTTGTTTACAATCGTGTCATTACGATTTCGTGAGTTCGCTAAAAAAAAAGAGCGAAGATATATGAGTGGAGTAATGCGATGGCTACTTTTATGAAACTCCAGTGAACTGTGAGAGAGAGTTACCTTTGTCCAGTACATTTTGCTTCCCCTCCCCCAGGTTTCTAAGATTCACATTATTTGCAACACTCTCCATATAGTAATATATCAGTCCCGGTAGCCAGTAATTTAATGATTTCCATATTTTCTGTAATAATATTAATAAATATGTTAGATTTGCTTAGAATTATCCCAGTAATATTTCTTGGGATATTGTTTGGATGAGAGGTGCTACGCTGCTCTCATTAACCGGAAAGTTAAGTTGAAAGTTAGTTTCTGCAGAGGTTTGTCTTGTTCGTGTAGGTATGACAGTTCAGAAGTCTACCCTGGGGTGGTGAGAAGGCTGGTATCCTCCCAGGGTAAGACAGTGAGTTCAGTGGTCTACCCTGGGGTGGTGAGAAGGCTCGTATCCTCCCAGGGTACGACAGTGAGTTCAGTGGTCTACCCTGGGGTGGTGAGAAGGCTTGTATCCTCCCAGGGTACGACAGTGAGTTCAGTGGTCTACCCTGGGGTGGTGAGAAGGCTGGTATCCTCCCAGGGAACGACAGTGAGTTCAAGGGTCTACCCTGGGGTGGTGAGAAGGCTGGTATCCTCCCAGGGTACGACAGTGAGTTCAGTGGTCTACCCTGGGGTGGTGAGAAGGCTCGTATCCTCCCAGGGTACGACAGTGAGTTCAGTGGTCTACCCTGGGGTGGTGAGAAGGCTGGTATCCTCCCAGGGTACGACAGTGAGTTCACTGGTCTACCCTGGGGTGGTGAGAAGGCTCGTATCCTCCCAGGGTACGACAACTTGTGACCAGTAAAAAAATAGTCAGTATTTCCTCTTGTGTAATTCATTATTTATGCAGAAAAATAAAAAAGTGTTGTCTCCGAGCCTTCATCAGTGTGTGATGTAGCAAACACACCTCAACGACTGTTTGTAGTGTTGACGTAGCAAACACACATCAACGATTGTTTGTAGTGTTGACGTAGCAAACACACCTCAGCCACTGTTTGTAGTGTTGACGTAGCAAACACACCTCAACCACTGTTTGTAGTGTTGACGTAGCAAACACACCTAAACCACTGTTTGTAGTGTTGACGTAGCAAACACACCTCAACGACTGTTTGTAGTGTTGACGTAGCAAACACACCTCAACGACTGTTTGTAGTGTTGACGTAGCAAACACACATCAACGATTGTTTGTAGTGTTGACGTAGCAAACACACCTCAGCCACTGTTTGTAGTGTTGACGTAGCAAACACACCTCAACCACTGTTTGTAGTGTTGACGTAGCAAACACACCTCAACCACTGTTTGTAGTGTTGACGTAGCAAACACACCTCAGCCACTGTTTGTAGTGTTGACGTAGCAAACACACCTCAGCCACTGTTTGTAGTGTTGACGTAGCAAACACACCTCAGCCACTGTTTGTAGTGTTGACGTAGCAAACACACCTCAACGACTGTTTGTAGTGTTGACGTAGCAAACACACCTCAACGACTGTTTGTAGTGTTGACGTAGCAAACACACCTCAGCCACTGTTTGTAGTGTTGACGTAGCAAACACACCTCAGCCACTGTTTGTAGTGTTGACGTAGCAAACACACCTCAACCACTGTTTGTAGTGTTGACGTAGCAAACACACCTCAACGACTGTTTGTAGTGTTGACGTAGCAAACACACCTCAACGACTGTTTGTAGTGTTGACGTAGCAAACACACCTCAGCCACTGTTTGTAGTGTTGACGTAGCAAACACACCTCAGCCACTGTTTGTAGTGTTGACGTAGCAAACACACCTCAGCCACTGTTTGTAGTGTTGACGTAGCAAACACACCTCAACGACTGTTTGTAGTGTTGACGTAGCAAACACACCTCAACGACTGTTTGTAGTGTTGACGTAGCAAACACACATCAACCAATGTTTGTAGTGTTGACGTAGCAAACACACATCAACGATTGTTTGTAGTGTTGACGTAGCAAACACACCTCAACCACTGTTTGTAGTGTTGACGTAGCAAACACACCTCAACCACTGTTTGTAGTGTTGACGTAGCAAACACACCTCAACCACTGTTTGTAGTGTTGACGTAGCAAACACACCTCAACGACTGTTTGTAGTGTTGACGTAGCAAACACACCTCAACGACTGTTTGTAGTGTTGACGTAGCAAACACACTTCAGCGACTGTTTGTAGTATTAACGTAACAAACAACAATTGTTTTTGCTCCCTTGTGTTATAGATGTCAAGCAAGCGAACATTAAAGCGACCAACAGCTCCGCTCTGCCCTAACAAGGAATTGCCATAAATACACTGAAATACTAACTTTCTAGATATAGTTTGGCGTTCTTAGGCTGACTGGAAGCTACAGTCTGTCCTTCAGTCATGGAAGAACACTTATAATTTCCTGACTGTGTTCATTTTTTGCCGTTTTGCAGAAGTTTGTTTTTATATAATTGTTCCTGGTGAAATCTGTGGGTACAGAGTCCGTATGTTAGTGTGTAACTTGTCAATGGTCCTAGTGGGACCGAAATGTCGTCATACGTTTCTTGCTCATACGTGCGGGTTATTTGTGTATTAAACTTTGTGTCGTTTTATATTGTTTTAGATCATAACTTTTGAAAGTCAAAGGCGAAAAAGATTGCATAAACGACTGTAATGTTTATGGAAAAATAAACACATAAGCAGTATAATGTGATCCTTTATTGACAACGTTTCGCCCACGCAGTGGGCTTTATCGAGTCACAGACAGATCTACCTGGAAAATGAGCAACATAGAGATATATATAGGGTACAGTCAGGTGGAGAATGCTGGGTCAGGTGGAGAAAGCTGCATGTGAGTCTTAAAAGTAGTGTGAAAACATAGTGTGACTTAAAGGACCTGCAGTGTACCAGTGTACCATGAGTCTTGCAAGACTCATCGCCAGAGAAGACAACACGCAATACCGAAGAATCCTAGAATCATCACTCATCTGTATGTCCAACAACTTCAACCAGAACAACGGCTTCTACAACATAGCTGAACCTATTGCCAAGAAACTTCTTCAACGCTATCCCACCTAGAACTCACGAATGGTACACTGCAGGTCCTTTAAGTCACACTATGTTTTCACACTACTTTTAAGACTCACATGCAGCTTTCTCCACCTGACCCAGCATTCTCCACCTGACTGTACCCTATATATATCTCTATGTTGCTCATTTTCCAGGTAGATCTGTCTGTGACTCGATAAAGCCCACTGCGTGGGCGAAACGTTGTCAATAAAGGATCACATTATACTGCTTATGTGTTTATTTTTCCATTGTGTCGGTATTTTATACCATTTATTTCCACCGTAATGTTTATGACTGGCTTCAATGTTTAAGGGAAAAATGCTGGTTAAAGTCTGTAAATCAAAACGCCTCGAAAAAAATCCTTGACTTTGCATGTCATTTCTGATCCTATGTTTCCTGTACCAGTCTTACAGACCGGAGGAAACTTCAGCCTGTCTCCTGGGAGTCTTAACCTGGAAGGAAGTGGGAGTTAATTACCTTTTAGATACTTGGCTTTCGGGGTGAAAATAACAATTCCAATAATAATGGTGTTCAAAACAGTATTTTTTGTTGTTGTATCTGTGGCTTTTATTTATAGGGTCGCGTGTGTCATTGGTGTGGTGCTGAAGCAACAGAGGAGTCTTCTGTTGGGACAATGTTTGGCTTTGTTAGAGCTTTATCTGATATTCTTGATAAATCTCTAACAGATTTACAAATAGGGACTGGAAACCTTTCAAAGCTGAGGTCTGACCACCGATAAGAGGCCTGGTCACAGGCCGGGCGGCGGGGGCGCTAATCCCCAAAACCCCCTCCAGGTATACCTCTGACTACCTCTTAATATTTTCCACCATCTCAGACTATTACTTCACATCTTCCACCATTTTCCGTATTCTGGATTTAATTGATAGTCATTGCTTGTCAATACGTCTCCACAATAAAGATACCAGTGTTGCACACGTCTTATTCATCTACCTGTCAGTTTAGTGTCAATGTATAATAACAGCGTCACATCGTCCAGATAAAAACTTGTTTGGCAATGTATGTATTGTGTGCAGTACGTCATGTGGATCCCACCTGGTCTGATCCTGCATGAAGTGTTGGGAGTATGTTTGGTGTACATCACGTGGAGAACTATCAAGAGTATGTTTGGTGTACATCACGTGGAGAACTATCAAGAGTATGTTTGGTGTACATCACGTGGAGAACTATCAAGAGTATGGCTGGTGTACATCACGTGGAGAACTATCAAGAGTATGTCTGGTGTACATCACGTGGAGAACTATCAAGAGTATGTCTGGTGTACATCACGTGGAGAACTATCAAGAGTATGTCTGGTGTACATCACGTGGAGAACTATCAAGAGTATGTCTGGTGTACATCACGTGGAGAACTATCAAGAGTATGTCTGGTGTACATCACGTGGAGAACTGGTGACAATCAGGTTCCTTGTACAACCTCACTAGGCAGTAGTTATGGTTCCCCTGCATGCTCATCCAGTTTAGCAAACGCGTTCCTTTGTTATTCATAGGGCAGCACTAAATCCGTAGGGGTCATATAGCTCTTGATTCAAGGATTTGGAGGGTAACTCAATTTCTATAGATCAAGACCCCCCTTCCTCACCAGCATCAGTTGCAGGCTATTGCACTCAAAATCACCGTGCCATACATTTCTATAGGCTTTTGATAAGTCTCAGCACAACATTTGTGCTGTTTTTGTTGACTTGGCGTGTGCTGCACTCTTGTTAACTGGAACTACTTTATATGGACCTGATTCCTTACTCAGGAGGAAGTCATACTTCACGGGATTAAAGAATAAAAAGTCACCATACCGTGAGTGGAACAATACAGTTGACTTGAAATGGTCGAAGTGGGACAGAAACGTCGTCATGAGCTTTTTTCTCCTATGTGTGGGTATTTGTGTATCTTCCCGGGATTGTATAAACTCCCCCCTTCCTCACTCAGATGGTTTCTCAGCACTTTATTATTTTTTCCAGTTTCTTCACGTAGCGAAGTGGCCTGTAGCTTTGTGTTCCCTTCAGATTCTAGTATGAAATATACAGTTGCTATGTTAAACGTGTCTGGGAAATAATCTATTGAGAGAAGAAGCTGCATTGGGAACAACTTGGAACTCTGTTCTTATTTATATTCATCTAATATCTACAAACAGAATAAGAGATTTCTTAAGCACATTTGCTGCAGATATATTTAAAATATAATTCATTTGGGAGTCGCATGTGAATGTTTTTGCATCGGGAAGATTAATTGAGAGTGCAAGTGTGATTTCTAATTATGAAAATTTAGTTAAACTGCTTATGTGATAGCTCGATTTTCTTATATCTTATTTAATAAATGTGTTAAGCTGGAGAAGCATTTAAATTAGCGCCATAACCGTAGTATTGTGGCAGCTGAGAGCTTGAAAAACTTATCAGGTTCCCTCTTGAAGGGAACCTGATACGTTCATCAGGTTCCCTCTTGAAGGGAACCTCATAAGTTCATCAGGTTCCCTCTTGAAGGGAACCTCATAAGTTCATCAGGTTCCCTCTTGAAGGGAACCTCATAAGTTCATCAGGCCAAGTTGTAATCACGTTAGAGTGCGTGCTGTTAACACCAACAATCTGATTGATTAGTCCACCAACCAGACCTGGTCCTGGGACCAGGCTACGGGGCTGATGGCTCTGGTATCAACAAGAGGTATAGAAAGATACCTAAACCTTGTGTAAAGTTAAATACATATGATTTCTCTTGTCTAATCAGCGATGCCATTTGCTTGTATAGTTCACTCCTCGGTATATGTTCATGCATCTTGTCTTTTTCAACAGTATTCTGTATTATGAAGTGAGCGGTATACACGGAGAAGGTAGAAGGAGCCTTCTAAACCTTGTATCTTTATTTCTACAAGTACATGTACAAGGTATACAGTCCTAGCTGACATCAATGACATACTACTGTATAGAAAGCTGCTTGTTTTGCAGAGCATTTCGGGCAAATTAGGTCAGTTTTGTCCCAGGATGCGACCCACATCAGTTGACTAACTCCCAGGTACCCATTTTACTGATGGGAAACACAGACAACCGGTGTAAAGAAACGCCCATAGTTTCTACCCTCGCTGGGAATCGAACCCAGACCCTCGCCGTGTGAAACGAGAGCTTTAGCCACCAGGCCACGGGGCACCTTGTGTAAAGTTGAACACGTATGACTTCTCTGCCTATTCAGCGATGCCATATCCTTGTATAGTTCAGTCCTCAGTATATGTTTATGTATCTTATCCTTTCCAACTGTACTTGTATAGCATGAAATAAGTCCTACGCATGGAGAAAGTAAAGGAGCTTTGCGTTGAGCCCGTCATTTGTGGCCCATTTATCCCCTCCTACCCCCCCCTCCCTCTTTACCGGGCGTGATCAAGAGAGAAAAAGGTGATCAAGGGGGGTCAAGGTTCATGCGTGTGACACCCAGAAGTGGGTCAGTGGGTAGTGAGAGGCGAGGTAAGGGGATCAAGGTCACCTGATATAAGTTCCATAAGCCAGGTCCTCAGCCTCGCATTATTATTTTACACAGAGCTCTACAAAATAATGCTCCTGTGGTTTTTATGAGAAAAATCAAATAAATCTAACAAAAAGAAAAAGTAATCAGCTATAGATGAACAGAAACAAAAGGGATACAGCAGTAGTATGTCTGTCAGACACCTCCCATTTATATCAAACTCTTCCTTCGTTCATTTAATTTTTTTATAATTTGTCCAATTTGTATCCATTTTAAGGCGTTATAGCCTCGTTTATTTATAGCATCGTTTGGATATAGCTGCGTTTAGTAATAGCCTCGTTTATAGCTTCATTTAGTTATAGCCAGTGGCGTCGTAAGGGGCGGGGGTGACACCCGGGTGACATCCCGGGTGACACCATCAAGGGGTGACACCATCAAGGGGTGACACCATCAAGGGGTGACACCATAGAGCCTCTAAAGAAGGTGACACTAATGCACAAAATATTGCTCCATCAACATCAGAGAAGAATCCTTCGTTTCTATATAGCCTCTTATATGATTACAGAGAACAAATAGGCCTATATAGGGAAAATCATTGATTTTGATGATGTGATAGATGATTTTGTAGGATTGAGGGCAAGGAAATATAAGATCAGATTCACTGAGATGTTACCAAGTGTTTCTCTGATATTGTAATGTCTTTCTTAATTTTTCAAGTTTTTTTTTTTGCATTGTTGAAGATGAATAAATGTAGGATGTGTTGCCTGTACTCAGTGATATTTGAGTTTGTTTCCTCAATATTACTTTGATTATTTATTTTATCATTAATAAAGTTGAGAAGTATTCTCTGTTCGGTTTATGGCCATTAAACGTTCTTATTGCTAAGCATTAGTCGCTGGTCATGCTGTAGTGACCTAACTGGAGTTTACTCCCCCCCCATCCCCCTGTCCTTGGATTTTATGGGGGTGACACCAAAGATGCCGCCCCGGGTGACACCAACCCTAGCAACGCCACTGGTTATAGCCTCGTTTAGTTATAGCCTAATTAAGTTATGGTCTAATTTGGTTATTGCTTAATTTGGTATGTTCACCAAATACTATCTCATATATTTATTCATTTTATCTGTACACCCAAAGAAAAATCTGGCTTTTATTCTAGTCCTTTCAAGATAGTATAACAGTCAGGGTTTCATTTATTTTCACGCTAAAATAATTTTCTTTGTATATGTTCAATAGAATTATGTTCATTCTGCAGTGTGGTGACATAAACCACACCACACAGTGCACGTGGGGCATCACCACACAGTGCACGTGGGGCATCACCACACAGTGCACGTGGGGCATCACCACAGTGCACGTGGGGCATCACCACACAGTGCACGTGGGGCATCACCACACAGTGCACATGGGGCATCACCACACAGTGCACGTGGGGCATCACCACACCACACAGTGCACGTGGGGCATCACCACACCACACAGTGCACGTGGGGCATCACCACACCACACAGTGCACGTGGGGCATCACCACACCACACAGTGCACGTGGGGCATCACCACACACACACACAATACACACAAGTGAGACATCACATACACAACAATGCAGTGAGACATCAACACACTACACACAAGTGAGACATCAACACACTACACACAAGTGAGACATCAACACACTACACACAAGTGAGACATCAACACACTACACACAAGTGAGACATCAACACACTACACACAAGTGAGACATCAACACACTACACACAAGTGAGACATCAACACACTACACACAAGTGAGACATCAACACACTACACACAAGTGAGACATCAACACACTACACACAAGTGAGACATCAACACACTACACACAAGTGAGACATCAACACACTACACACAAGTGAGACATCAACACACTACACACAAGTGAGACATCAACACACTACACACAAGTGAGACATCAACACACTACACACAAGTGAGACATCAACACACTACACACAAGTGAGACATCAACACACTACACACAAGTGAGACATCAACACACTACACACAAGTGAGACATCAACACACTACACACAAGTGAGACATCAACACACTACACACAAGTGAGACATCAACACACTACACACCAAGTGAGACATCAACACACTACACACAAGTGAGACATCAACACACTACACACAAGTGAGACATCAACACACTACACACAAGTGAGACATCAACACACTACACACAAGTGAGACATCAACACACTACACACAAGTGAGACATCAACACACTACACACAAGTGAGACATCAACACACTACACACAAGTGAGACATCACAAAAGTGAAGTTGCATCACATCTTAGTATAGACAGAAGTGAGGTTCACTTACGCTAAACACATTTGATGCTGAAGAGGACTGTCATTTGTAACAAAAAAAAATCATGTCTGATGTCACACAAAAGATACAGAAGAAATACCAGAAAATATTATAAAGAAACGGGAAAAAACATTGTTTTTAAATAAGTGAACATTGTAACCAGTTTCCTCAATACCCTTCAAGAGGGGGGAAGGTGCATTGATTCTAGTGAAGGGATCTTGATCTAGGGAATTGGAGCTACCTCTCCCCTTCGAAACAAACTTAGTGGTGTAAAAAAAATTCCATGATTTTAATAGTAATTTTGAACCCTCGAGGAACTATTTTCGAGGGTTATTATAGAATACAAAAAGAGAACCTCTTGTAGTGTTAATAAGTCAAGGCAAATGGGTATCGTACCGAAGATGGCTGAGTCACCATTTAGAAAGTGGACATAGGACAGTAATTTAAAGCTAAGAATCTATCAACTTGACCTCAAGAGTCAGCAGATCCAATTCAAAGTTATTTCATGTATGAGTTTCATTTGTTCCAGGTTTGTTGGTATCCACATATCATTCCAGTTTACGTCACCTGATAAACAATTTTATTAACAATTTTCAGTAGAGTAATTTGACGATGGCTTGACAAGGATACGATTTTTGCCCAACAAATATATTGATATATTTTGACACAGGTACTTACATAGAGGTATCATGATAACGACCATGATAATGGCTCTATGTGATGTTGGCTCCATGTGATGTGTTGGCCCTATGTGATGTGATGGCTCCATGTGATATGTTCGCTAAAATGTGATGATTCCGTAAGATGTGATGGCCTTTGCCCGTCCTCTATAAACTGCAGTCTTGCTCTCCTCCCAAGACTATCCTGATCATGGTCGACCCCCTTTACCGAGGTCACTTTAACCAAAGGAAATTGCTTCGAAAAGCCACCCATTATCTCGGTGGTCTAGTAATTTCACCTAAATGTCGCTTATAAATCTCCAGCAAAATCAGAAATTGAGCAGAATAAGTTCCGTGTAGTATCCTACAGTTCTAAATGGTATCCCACCACCAAAAAAATACAGCGCCCAGAGGGGGGGGGGGGAGGAGGAAGAGGAGGAGGTACCCAAGTTTGCTCAAGAGCCCTTTACCAGAATCAGGGTGCACCCCCCTTTCCCTCACTATACCTCATTAATGCTCCAAAAACAAAGCCGCAATGTTGATGTTATCATGATTGAACGCCGTTCTTGAGATAACCAAAAATGTTGAGGTAGATAGGACTGATATGAAGCACATAAGTGGCGTGTTTGGTCCGTGAACCCTTGGGAACTTCCGTTGGCTGTGATTGACGCCTGGTGTGTTGATTGTTGTGTAGTAGGCTGTTGGCTATTATCCCCAATCACAATACTGTACACCAAGAAGTGTATCCCTCTGGATATGCACTGATAGTTTACTTCAGTTCTTATTTTAGTAATTAGAGCATCAATAATGTTAGCGTTCTGGTGAATTGGAGCCTTAATGACCCATGTGCAGTTCATTAGTTTTAAATCTAACAAACTTTCACATCGTTAACATGTGTATCCCTTATGTACTCTTTTACAGGATGAGCCACAGGTGCATAATAAACAAGCCACTCCTGGCGGTAATAATTAATCTTCAAAGGGCATGGGGACAAGACGAGGGAACACAAAAGCTGAACACCAAAATTGAGTCTAAGAAAGAATATATTTCATCGGTGTGCAGTGAATGCATGAATTTCAATAGATGGAAAAAATAAGAGGGAAACGACATATGTGGGTTAAAGTGTTCATACAGACGCACATACACACGTAACTGCAGCTTGCAGACCTATTAACGTTTTGAGAGAGAGTAGTCTCATGCTTCAGGTAGTAAATTTTTATATATATATATATATTATATATATATATATATAATATATATATATATATATATATATATATATATATAACTATGATACTGACGAGTTTAGCACATTTTTGTGAATACAGTATACAATTATCCATATACAGTAATTTTAGTATTATATACATAACAGACAAATACATGAATAAGACACATGAAACACTTGGTTATCTTTATTGTAGAGACGTTTCGCAATCAAAGACTTTTAACAATCCAATACAGAGAATGTTTACTGATGACTTTGAAAGACATGATGTGGAAAATTTTGAATTTTCCTAAATTCACCATGTATAAATTTGAATTATATAATAATTGTATATTAAAATGTGATGCTGATTTGACCCTTCGAAAAATTTGAGTGAGGGGGATGCACAACAGCTGGGAATGACGCCAGGACGCCATTTGTAATTTGTGAACACTGGTTGTCGTGGGAAATTATGCTATAATTCGGTGTCTTCTGAGCCAAATTGTGGGGTTTCGGCCTGAATTTGTAATAGGAACCTGTGTTAATGTCCCCTGTTGAAGAATTGGGACAGGAAATTTGCGGGACCTCAAGAATTATATGTGGATGGCGGAATTAAGGGATACGACCATCACCCACAGGGAGGTGCACCATTAGTCATTGCATTTAGATCTCTAGCTGGTCAGTGTAGGGTCTAGGTGTCAGGCCGGTGTTGTGGTGTGATCCATCTTCAGTAATTAAATGGTAAGTGGCAATAAGAATTTCTTTTGTGTACCCAGCAAGCCTAATCATATGCAGTCCACAGTTTTATTTTACCAGAGTAGCTGCTTTTAATATTGTAATTATTAATTTAATGTTAGGTCTAGCTTTTTGTGAGTGTGGTGAAGAAATGGGCATCGAGGGAGTTACAGTTCGGCGACCTACTGTGACCTAAGTCCCACTTATATCACCCAAATTACTTGCACGTAATAATTCAGGTAATACCCTGTAAACCTCATTCAGGTAATTTACTCACATAATAATTCATAAAAAAAGTAATAGTTTGAGGTGATCTCTTCCTCAGTCTTGTTAGGAAATATTCAGTCCCCCCAGACTTCAGAAATGTGCAAAATCTTCAGCTGATCTGGCTTCCATGACGTTTGATGCGCTTTTCCAAAAAGAGGTATTTGTTGTGTGATAAGAGTCACGTATTGTGTCAGCCTCATCATTTTCGAAATATAGCAAGTAAACCACGTGTCACTGTAGGCTACGTCACCAGCGTTGGTACAGTTCCAACTGATAGTTGGACTTCAAAGTGTGGTAAACTTCAGTATCCAGACCTCAGTATAACAATACCTTTTAAATGTTGCTCTCAGTTGTTGAGTGTGTTGATGGACATATAGAAAGGCATACATACATATATGCATACATTGGTTGTCATTAAAAAAACACGATTGCATTAGCTATATGCAAATTATTTGAGATGTTGGTAGAGATCATCAGGATTGATCTTATTGTTTGATACACCTCAGTAATTTTTCTTGTCCTTTGAATTAATATTAATAAAATTAAGTTATACTAACATTTCGCGGTAGTTGGTCTTAGTATTTGGGTGAGAGATGCTATAAAGTACCGACAGTCGTGGAAATAAGACACGTGCGGAGTCAGGATATTTATTGACGCTGTGAATGGCTTCTGGGTCCTGCAGAAACCATGAGTGTCGAAATGTTGCCACAAAATATCCTAGCATCCGTATTTGTCTAATGTGTCGCCAGTCATCCTGTGTTTTATGCGCTCACTAATATTTTTCTAAGACTGCAGTAATAAAATAGTCACTTAGCACTATAGGACTGATTCTTTTTTTCGTTACAGAATGATTCAGTTAGTTTGGGCTACAATGATCATACGTATTGAATATTATGTGTTCTTCATATAAATATAACCCATCCGTTTGTTATTGGTAGCAAATATTGAAGTCGTCTAATATTAGGGTTTCACAGTATACCTGGAGAGAGTTCCAGGGGTCAAAATTGGCTCAATTTTTTCATGATTACCAAGCAAAATGTTCAAGACTTATCACTGATGGGTGAGTGGCAAATATTGTCAGCAAATATATCGGATATAGTTTGACATCATTGATTAAAATCATCAATACTTTAGAAGTGGAGTCTGAATTGTAATATAAGTTATATCTTATAGAGACACACATCTTCACTGTCTGTTTTTGTTAGGATGTTATATGTTTTAAACTATTATGCAGGTTTAGCCATCCGTGGCAAAGTTTGTCCAGCCATGAGATGAACATTAAAGTTATGGAAGTTGGTAATTTAATTTCCTACAGTTTGGGTACAACTGATCATAGTGACATACGTGAAATGTAGTATGTGTTTTGGGGTCAGGGCCAGAGACGGAGTTTTGTAGCGTGGGTGAGGAGTATGATAGGTGGGAGAGGGATGGTGAGAGAGGGGGAGGATTGTAGAGATGTTGGCAGCGCGTGGCTGTTGGAAGTAGTGGTGGAGGCGACAGCAGCAGCAGCAGCAGCAGCAGCAGCTTAGTCTGCTAGTGTAATCCAGCCCCGCGGCACAGTGTGCACCTCTCCTCCCCTCAGTGCCATCACCGGCGCACACACCTCTGCACACCTTAGTGCTCCTCCTACCTGCACCCGCCTCCCCTCGCCACCGTCTGCACTACAGTCACAGTATTCTGCTCGCTGTCACAGGACCACCAGAGGAACATACTCAGGTTGTGGAGGTGTTCCATTTGGGACTTAATTAACTGTAAACCGGGTTGTACCCACCACTTCTGTGTAGGAAGCCAAGACCACACATCGTGGCACTCGTAACAACGCAAGAATGATCTCGCCTATCAAATTTACTCACCTTGTAAGTACAGTTAATTCCTCTGTTGTGTAAATGAAGTTTCGAATGTGATATATGACAACGTTTCCGCTCGCCTTAGTATCGGTGATAAGAGCCTCCGGTGAGTAATTAACGAACGGTTCGGCTTGCTAACGAACCTTAGTACGTTCAACCGACCCTTTTATTCGATTTGATATGCTTAGTATTGAGCCCATACCAGTGCTGTGGCCGGTAGAATTAAGAGGCACAATGTTTTCAGGAACTGAAGCCCCAATGTTACCTAAAGCTACAGTGGTGAAATATACAGGAAGTTGGGATACAGTAGTATTTGTTGTATTGTCATTATTGTGAAATTATTATAGTTGGTAAAATAAGTTAGTCAATTATACTAGTAACTTAAAAAAATTATTGCAGTAATATTTTTTTTTAGGATATGTCAGTGGAGATTAATAAGAGAGGAAGATATGTCTGGGAGATATAAGTCAAGAACTGCATTAAAAAAACGAGAATGGGCTGGAGGATGGAGGCAAGCAGTCAATATCTTGGGTTGTGTGACACTAAAGACCAGAGTTAAGCCTGTGTGTGGAAGGGGTTTAGGAGTGACTCAACCTGCGGCTGTAGTGGAAGGCCAGAATAGCACACCACGAGATATTTCTGAACCCTTACTCTACACCCGCTGCACGCCCACAAACACCCTTCATTTTCTTTACACTTTCTGCACACGGCACGTTCTTCTCTGCTACTATACTCTTCCCTCTGATATCCACATACTCTCTCCTCTTGTGCATCTACCATTGTTATACACGCATTGAGAGTGCAGCTTTAATATCGTGTGTATTTGAGTCCCGCCTCATTTTCACTAAAGATAATGTGAATTATGCACATCTGTAAATATCTGCGACATTACATCTCTAGTTTGTGTGATTCTGTTAAGTTTGGGTTGAGGAAGTGGGTAGTTCTGTCATGCTAACGGCTAAAAATAACCACAGAGAGACGTGACTAGAAACCAAATTTTAGCCAGAGTATCTCATAATTGATTTAATTCTCCATTCTCAAGTTAAACACTTATTCAAAGCCACAAGTCCGTCCTTATGAATTTTTCAGCCACAGTCATCCATATAGCATACATACGAGTGAGCAGAGTTAGCAAAAATGCTAACATAATTACCATGTTATAAAGTAGGGTTTATAGGTATAAACATCTAGATACTCTTAGTATGTGTTGCTTTTCACTAAACTTATTTTTTTATCTATTTGGTAATTTACTCTTGCATGTGCAGTTCCAGCATAGTCCTCACCTAACTAAATATGTAAGAATGAAATTATGGACGTTTACCATCAGTCTAAAGCTACGAGGAAAGACTAGGCAAGCTGCACTTCACATCTCTGGAGAGGAGACGTAGATATAGTCATGACATAGAAGATTCTCTTGTTGACAGCCTCGACAAATATAATTTTTTTGTCATCGGAAGAACCAGAAAATTTAAGAAGGCACATGCAAGTTACACACATATAAGCCATGGGCATTAGATTTTTTCTTAGTGTGAGGGATCCAGCTAGAGGATGTAGAATCTAACACACTCAAGGTGGGCGCGGCGTTATCTTCGTCAGGAAAAATGTCTCGTGACTGAGGTCTTAGTTGTGTGATGACTCGCTCGACGATTAATCTGCAACTGGCGTATCAGCGCTGGTTTTCATAAAGCGCACTCCTGCGTACTGATTTTGTGTTCCCGTGATTAAGCAACGGCTGGTGTACCGGTGCTGGGTAACATTGATACTCTGGTGTACCGGTGCTGGGTAACATTGATACTCTGGTGTACCGGTGCTGGGTAACATTGATACGGCTGGTGTACCGGTGCTGGGTAACATTGATACTCTGGTGTACCGGTGCTGGGTAACTGATACTCTGGTGTACTGGTGCTGGGTAACATTGATACTCTGGTGTACCGGTGCTGGGTAACATTGATACTCTGGTGTACCGGTGCTGGGTAACATTGATACTCTGGTGTACCGGTGCTGGGTAACATTGATACGCTGGCGTACCGGTGCTGGGTAACATTGATACGCTGGTGTACCGGTGCTGGGTAACATTGATACTCTGGTGTACCGGTGCTGGGTAACATTGATACTCTGGTGTACCGGTGCTGGGTAACATTGATACTCTGGTGTACCGGTGCTGGGTAACATTGATATGGCTGGTGTACCGGTGCTGGGTAACATTGATACTCTGGTGTACCGGTGCTGGGTATCATTGATACTCTGGTGTACCGGTGCTGGGTAACATTGATACTCTGGTGTACCGGTGCTGGGTAACATTGATACGCTGGTGTACTGGTGCTGGGTAACATTGATACTCTGGTGTACTGGTGCTGGGTAACATTGATACGCTGGTGTACTGGTGCTGGGTAACATTGATACTCTGGTGTACTGGTGCTGGGTAACATTGATACGCTGGTGTACTGGTGCTGGGTAACATTGATACGCTGGTGTACTGGTGCTGGGTAACATTGATACGCTGGTGTACCCGGTGCTGGGTAACATTGATACGCTGGTGTACGGTGCTGGTAACATTGATACGCTGGTGTACCGGTGCTGGGTAACATTGATACGCTGGTGTACCGGTGCTGGGTAACATTATTGATACGGGTGGTGTACCGGTGCTGGGTAACATTGATACTCTGGTGTACCGGTGCTGGGTAACATTGATACGCTGGTGTACCGGTGCTGGGTAACATTGATACGCTGGTGTACCGGTGCTGGGTAACATTGATACTGCTGGTGTACCGGTGCTGGGTAACATTGATACTGCTGGTGTACCGGTGCTGGGTAACATTGATACGGCTGGTGTACCGGTGCTGGGTAACATTGATACTGCTGGTGTACCGGTGCTGGGTAACATTGATACGCTGGCGTACCGGTGCTGGGTAACATTGATACGGCTAGTGTACCGGTGCTGGGTAACATTGATACGGCTGGTGTACCGGTGCTGGGTAACCGTGATACTGCTGGTGTACCGGTGCTGGGTAACCGTGATTAAGAAACCACTGGCGTACCGGTGCTAGGCTTTCACCCCCCTTTAAAAAATCACGTTAGTGAAATGAATGTAACAAGATATGTCTTCAAACTAGTTACTTGAAAAATGGAAGACTACACTAGAAGTATTTAGGCCGCTGTGCGATCTGAGAAAATTATACCTGCATTGCCTAACACCAGTTCCCTGGACGTTAATGTACGCGATAGGCCTAGTACACAGTTGAGCACAAGTTTCTAATGCAGTTAAATATTAGCACTAATATTCCAGTTCTTCAATAAAAATGGCAAGGTAGGACATTGCTCAAAACTAATTCATCAACAATAACAAAACTAATTCCATTAACAATACCAGCATTCTAGGAGAAACCGATGTTGAAATTTTGAAGACAATCAAAAGAAGCTGTCTAAAGTTATTGCATGGAAACCAATTTTGAGAATGGTCTAAATAAAATTGAGCGAGGGCTGGTGTCAGTTGTTTCACGAACATTCACTTGGTAATAGTTGACCAGGGTTGAAAATTGGAAGCCAATTGGATAAGACATTCAGAAGTTATAAAGGAAAACCTTGGGTAAGACTAATGAGGACACGAACACTTCCTACTAATGTGTCAGTTCAGGCATAAAGTACGTACAGTATTTAAGCGTTCATTAAACTTGTGAAAATTATTTTTTATAAAAAAAACTAAACTTTTCAGTGTTTCTGAAGTTTGTTTTTTGCATTTGATTTTATATAAAATTCTCAACAATCCACAGAGAATTTTTTTTTTAAGAAAGCCATTTGTATTTTTTTATATCAGATCGGCTCCTACACAGCTCATTCAAATTGTCAAATCAGTCGTGATGTGACGATGGTCCAGGACAGACCGAAACATTAACGTAATATTCCTGTACTAAGTGCGTGTTTTTGGTGACAGTATATTGACAAGTTTTCATGACTCACGAGATCGTAATGACACGATCGCAAACAAACCATACCACGGGTGGGGTTCGAACCCGCCATGCATATATATGAAGCGTGGATAAAAAAATTACAAGTAAAATCGGCAGATGTTCACCTATACACGATCATTTCTTCACTGTCGACAATTTATTCCTGGAAACTGGGAATGTGGTCTACAACTTTGGTCATAGGGTACATGCACATGCACATGCCAGTTGTTACAATTTGTTTCCTAGTTATCGTAAACCAGTATTGAAAATTTGAAGCCGATAGGATAAGACCTCATGTTATGAGCGAAATGAAATCGAAAAGTTGGGAGAGAGAAAAAAAGATTCCTGCAGACACTTTAAAATTAAGGTCTTCGGTGATAAGTAACTTATGTCACTGCAGGTTGTAGTTTGTCAAAGGGAGAAATGATAAGTAAATATAAAATACACCTGGACATAGAGAAGGAAAACATTGACATAGAACATCCAATGTCACATGTAGTTTAAAAAATAAGCTGTAGTTGGTAGTAGACTGACTCCTTAGGTTCAAAAGTATCTGTACTGTCATGGAGTTTGTACAGTGAAGTCTCTTGCTTCAAGGAACTGGATTTATCCTCCTTTTCGTTGATTCGAACCTGATTTCCTCCCATTTCCCATAGACGGGACCCAGGAGCCAGGTTCAACTCTAATCTTGCAGACTGGTGAGGAAGAGTCAGCTTGTAATTATTTGTGTGTAAAGTAAACAAAATTTTATATATAAAGATAAACAACATATCGATTGAGAGGCAAAGTAACAAGCAAAGCGAGGCATATAACTGGCACTGTGCCAACCCTGGCCAGACAGGGGTTGTCTGCTTCCTCCTCCTCTCAGTATAGTACTCGTGTTGTAAACAACTATTTCACACAAAATATCAGCTGTTAACAGTTGGTAAACTGGTTACCTGGTTTTAGTAGAATATTGAGATTTTTGTTTTATTTTTTGAAAGTCGGATTATTGTAATGTAAAGTCAGACTTGGCCACTTGGCAAGCGGTATAAGTATCATGTTACATGCCTGCTACCCAAAGTGACGTCTCGGTTCTTCAGGATTTGAGGCGGGGAATCTCATCAGTCCAATATGGTCCTGACAGATTTAAACTAGACAAAATGTTAGACATGAATGTGCAGACTAACTTACTAAACCTGTACACCAAGAAAGAATATATTTCGTATGTATAGGATTTATCCTTTCTTATTTTTTTGTACATTTTTTTCAATATACATTTTCGTTCTAAAGAAGAGTGGAAAGGTGCCAGGTTGGTGGGTGCCACAGTGTAGTTTAGTCAAGGATTATGGACAGCGGTTTTTGGCACTATAATCAAAGGTAAAGAAAAAAATATTAATTTATTTATGCATTATAACAAACCCTGACATTATAAATACCAAAAACTGTCGTTATATCTATGTAAATGTAGACAATATGCAGGGTGTATTTTGTATATATGAACTTTCAGTCTACATTTTTATAAATACAGTTCACTTGATTTACCCATTGTTACTTAAATATTTCTAAAACGCGCATTTTTAAACAATATGTATATATGGAATTATAAAGAGAGTTAAATAATCTTTCAGTCTGTATGTGTGAGCGCTGCCTTAACTATTACGTGACCTTATACACGGAATGACCTATTATGTGAATTAGCACTCACAGGTGTTTGAAGCATAGGCTGTGTGGTATATACATAATCTGGTTATCTCAGATTACCCTTTCCCCGGGGAGCACTGTGTAATGGTTATACTAATTCTTAGAGGGGTTAGGTAAACTCTTATTTCATGCTTGATTTTTAGCAAGGTTAGGCTGCTTTGTTAGTTTTTGTGTAAAATGTAAAAAAAAAAAGAAAATGTCAAAATATATTTCAATTTTGCCATGGACGAAGGGGAATAAGTCTTCAAATGAGCCCATAGGCTTTGCAAACCAGTGATGTAATTGTACGCAGACAGGCGATCTTAATTATGCAAGACAAACCACTGTCGAGAAAGGCTGCCGCAGGTGACAAACCGCACTGCGTTACTCTGACAAAAATTCCACTAACTACTTCAGTTGCTGCCTTGCAACATTGCATAGCTCCTGATGACGCACTGAGAAGTGTGAAAGTACTTGAGCTAAAGAGTTCCACCCCCCGTAGTTTGTCTTGCATATATGTCGTGCCGAGTAGGTAAAACTTGCGATTTTGGCTTAAATAGCAACGCTCTTCTTGCCGAATAAGCCAAGCGAAAGTTTGTATATGCAATAATTTCGCAAAAATCATTCTGAATCTAACGAAAAAAAATATTTCATTGTGTTTGTTTATTATTAAATTATTGTAAACTTATCTAAAATATATTTAGTTGGATTAGGCTAAATTAAATTGCGCTTGTTATAATGTTAGGTAAGTTTTCTAAGGTTCTTTTGGTACAAAATTATTACTTTTTACATTAACATAAATGAAAATAATATATCTTTAAGCGTATAAGAGAACATTTTAGAAAGGACTTAATTTTTAATGATTTTTTGTTAATTGACAAATTTTACCTATTCGGCACGACATATATATTATTTCCTATAAAAAACATGATAAAATTGCATCATGTAAGCCATCCATCAAGGACTGGTTGAAGTTTGAGTGTGAGCAGCGAGGGCTGGTGTGTGTTTCAACAAACCACTAGAAAGTTTTGATCCAGCCAACTTTCCCCAGATTTGTACGTCATCTGCTAACTTTATAAATATTTTTTTTTTTATATTTAAACAAGATGTATTTCGGTCGCGGAGCCGTTCACGAACATTATCCCCGTATCCCAGAAGCCTCACTACTCGTGAAAGCAGAGAGTGCGGTGTGTGTATTGCAGTTAAATATCAACATTGAAGGTTTGAAGCCAAACAGAAGAATTTGCTAGTTATCACATGGAAACTATCTTAATTTCTTCAACGCTCCTGAACTGTAACTAGGGATAGGTTCATGGATCCATTGCTATGTGTAAGTGTCCTGGTAAATTTTATATAAATTATTCCTGATTTTTAACACCGGTCTATTCTACTTAGAAAAATTTTGGGATTGTTATTGGGGGTTTGTAGGTGCCAGTTTTACAATTAAATGGCATGGTATTTTCTGGAAAATAACTTTGGTAGGCCTGTTCTGTTTGTAGGTGTAAATTTGCCAATTTATTCACATAGTAAACTTTGAATTATTGTATTCTGTATAACACGAGAATGCATCTTCTGGTCGGCTTCAAACGTTTAGTGCTGGTATTTTCTTCACAAAGAAATCTTTCCACTGATTTTGGGTTGTGTAAGTTTTAATTTGACAGTTTCATTAAACAGATTGGTTTCTGTGTAGTAACTTCGAACCTTAAACGCTGGTGTATAATACATACTTAGATTTTATATATCTAACTTCATTATATGTTCATGTTGCGCTCTATACTGTTCGTTTTTGCGTACAATGAGGTACGACTAGGCTGGACATATAGGGGTTACTTTTCTAAAATCGCCCTGGGACAGAAATGCAGATATCTAGATATTTCAGGGGATACCTTTCTCAGATTGTGTTGAGACAAATGCATCTAGATGTTTCATGAGATTGTTGGAATTCGACAGTCGAGTGAATAATGATTATTTCAAGTCAGTATTGGGGATTAATAGTACTGGGTAGGGAGGGGAAGGTATGAAGTGTGGTAGGAAATGCAAGTAAGGTCTTGATTTTAGCTCTAGTGGGCATGATAGAGGCTACACCTCTCTCTTACCCTGAAGACACTCACCCACTCCCTTACCTATCACAGTGCGTCCCTCCCTCCCCATCACCTGCCACCGTCTTCCTTACCCTACTGCGTCTCCTACTACTGCGACTCCTTCACCTGCCTGTGGCTCCTTCATCTACCACAATGCGCCTTCACGTACCACAGTGCCTCCCCCCTCACAGAACTGTCTGCGTAAGATGTCTTACTTTCCCGGTGAGTCAGTATTCAGACTCACTGTTCCTGGTGTAGGCAGGAGTAAAATCCTTTGTCGTTATATTCATCTGACAAAGCTTGTGTGTGTGTGTGTACGTACTCGCCTGTTTGTACCCACCTATTTGCGGTTGCAGGTCGATTCACAGCTCCTGGCCCCGCCTCTTCGCTGGTCACTACTAGGTTTACTTTCTCCCTGCTCCATGAGTTGGGTGTGCATTGGAAAATCGTAATAAACAATTTGTTCGGATATATTAACATGGCTTAGAATGCCAAGAGCTGGATCTGATCATAAAACACTGTTTCTGGTGAGAAAAATGCTATAAATAGCTTGCAGATGTCATAGCTAGGGCTCCTACTCCTTCCCGTCTCCCTCGTCCCAAGTGGGTATGGTGGTGGAAGAGACTGCAAGGATCTACACACCATTTAAGGAAGGATCACTCTCCTAAGACACAACATAACCATTGTCCGGACCAGGCTACGTGTAGTGATGCTAAATGAACGTCGCGTGTGTCAGAGAAGTTTTAAGTGTAACGAGTTATGGGAAGGGAATGTATCTTAAGTACTTAAACCTGTTCTGTTTGCACTTGACGCAACTGTTGTCATCTCCCATTCAAATCTGAATTCTTGGGTAGCATTGAAAATGGGTTGGGCAAGTATTGTTGTTAATGGATTTGGGTTTGAGAAGGACCTGCCTAGTATGGGCCAATAGCCTTGGTGCTGTGTTCTCCCCTTATGTTCTTATAACACTGTTAATGAGAAGCTCTTAAAGATATCTACTTCGATGACTACCATTAAACTCATTCTTCACCTTCTGCATGATGTTTAAGAACAGAGCTGCAAATGTCCAACTAAATATAATGATTAAGAATTCTCACATTGTAAGACAGAGCAAAGGGAACATTCTTAGGTCTATACCTTGATAGCAACTTTAAATTCAACACCCACATCCTGCACATAACCAAGCAAGGTCTCCAGAACAGTAGACATCCTCTCAAATATACGTTACAATGTACCTCAGACAACACTACTTGACTGTTCTATTTTCGAATCTATCCTTACCTTTCCGATGATATATGCCTGGGGATCTTCTACAACAAATCACCTAAAGCCAATAATAATTCAATAATAGCGGCTGTACGAACGATCACCCACTCTAGTACTGGACTACACACTCTCCCACTCTTCAAAGGTTTGAACTTAATATACATAACAAGCACCTCCTTACCTTAATGTAATTTTGACAGCAATATACTGTGATAAACAAATCCAGTAACTTGCTATTTTCATGGACTCCTGCCTCTATTCTTTTAGCTTTTTCTTTGAACTGCAATATATTGTAAGAAGGCGTATACAATACTATTATATTTTGTATTGTAATTTAAGTAGTTCCACTCACCCTGATAAACTAGACAATTATCCTTTTTTTGTGATTTTTTATGCATTACCCTATAACTTATATCTGTTTGTAAGTTCCAACTAATACTATGTATTAGATGTATTGATCCTTAGAGAAAAAAAATAAAATAAAAATTTTAAGTACAGTATATTATAAGTTTGCCCGAGATACTTTGTCTTCTCTGGGCCTTCGGATTTTTGTATGTTCTGTACAGCAGTACTGAAATATAGCTTGACCAACATTTGTAATAACCACTACAAACGTTACAGCAAATTAGTTTACAAAAACTCCAAAAATGTCATTATCATAAGCTAAAGTTTTAAAGAGTTCATGTCGACGATTACAAACTTTATCATTCTTGTAACCAAAATTAATCATGATAGTTAATGCAATTATTTCAAGGCGCCCAAATGTCATTTCATAACAGAGCTTTCTTAAAGTATGTCGACGATAAATGTCATTCTATTCCAAATAACATGTATATATGTTCATTTCATAGAACTAAAGTTACATATTATTTGTAGTTGATAGAGTACGTCCTAATCACATTTGATGATTTGATTTTTATTTCATATTCCATGTACAGTAATTTGTACACATTCAGTATCCTACATTGTACCCATCTCTGCAATTCAGGAAGTTACACTGAGAGACAACACATTAAATGTAAGGGGCCCAAGACTTGAACAGCCTCCCACCATACATACGGAGGGATTACCAGTAGACCCCTTGCTGTCTTCAAGAGGGAACTGAATAGGTTCCTTAAGTCGGTTCCTGATCAGCCGGGCTGTGGTTCGTACGTTAGACTGCGTTCGGCCATCAGTAACAGCCTGGTTGACCAGGAGGCCTGGTCAGGGACCTGGCTGCGGGGGCGTTGACCCCTCGGAACAATACTGGTTGGGTGAAGAAGGACAAACAACAAGGAAATGTTGGACCAGCTCTTCATTCCCAGGCGAGGAAAAAGACTTTCGTAACGCAAATCTCTGTACTTGCTCCTGTTTATTTAGCACTAGGAGGTATCTAGGAGATAGTCAGCTGCTATTGACAAGGAACGTCAATGTAAATAAGACGTGCTACTTAGCTTTTTTTTATTTATATCCTGGGTTAACTCATGGAATTAAGTCATACAAAATATTTTCAGGGTGGTGGAATAACATGAAGCTAATACTGCTCTAGTAAGGGACTAGTTACTGTAGGGGGATATTTATGATAGGTAATACCACCTCATTCTGGTTCATGTTTTTCAGCAATCTTTCCTCTTAAATCCTCCACACACACTCGCCGTATCTCTCCCTCACCCCCCTCTAACCTTCCTGCCTCTGCCGAGGCCAGTATCGTTTTCTTATTTAATTCTGGTTGTAATATTGCAAGACTCAGAAGTTATGTGTAAACTGTTGCGTTACTCAAGTAACAATAACTATCTCGTTAAGATTATGACATTCAGCTAAACATTAGGAAATTATTTAACAAGTCGAATCTTGGGTCGACACTTTAATATCAGCAGCAGATGTGCGCATAATACTATCATCCAGTAACTACACAACAGCATTTCACTTATGAACTTGGTAAACAAATATTCTTTTGGTCACTGTGCCATCTGACCAAGGTAGCCCCTGAATCCCAAATTCACAGCCACCAGGCAACGTGAATAGTGTAAGGTAATCATAAAATTAAAGTGAAGCACTATATAAACGTGTCACATACACATGCACACATGCAGTGTGTGTGCCTGTGTATGTATGCATGTGTGTATTCGTATATATTCTTGCATTCACCTGTTTATGGTTACAGCGGTCGAGTCTTAGCACCTGGCCCTACCTCTTGCCGGGTTTACTCCAGCGTAGGTAGCCTCGTGGGCCATTTCATGCTTATCTTTTAACACTATGTATGGAGATTGCTTTCACTACTACTTCCATGTCATTCTGTTTCCTGAAAACTTTCAGGCAGAAGAAATACATCCTGACATCCTTATGACTCATCTGTGTTATTTAACTTTCAGCTGGACGCTGCTGTACGTGTTTCGAATAGTCTACCAAGCTTTCTGAGTATCTTATAAATTGTTATGTCTTCCCTGGTTTTATCCTCTCTTTCCCTTTAGCTCTTGGACTAGGCTTCATGCATACCTCTGCACTTTTTCCGATTTTTTAGCATGTTTTATCAGGGGTGAGGGGGTTCCATACTAGTGCTGCATACTCCTAGATAGGATTGTCATAAACATATTGCCAAATGAGCATTTGATGCAGAAGTTATTCAGTTGATTGAGTGTGCGCCTCTGGCAATATGCTCGGCACTCTACTCATCCCCAGGTATTCCTCCTAGAGTGAGGTTTACAACCTGTATCTTTCAAGTTTATACTCATGTTTCATGTCTTGCCCTTTCCCCACTTTTTATAACCTTGCATTTATTGGGGTTAAATTCCGGTAGGCACTTGTCCGACCTAAAATTTAGATACGTTAAATTTAGGGCGGTAGATAGGGCAATTAGCTCACACACGAGGACGTGGGATCAAACTACTACTAGGGACGTATGGGCAAGTCTCCCAACCTGTTATCCCTGTTACCTAGCAGTAAATAGATACCTGGGAGTTGGCATAATGTTGTGAGTCGCCTTACACGGTTATCTTCGTTATCGTTCTTAATAATCCGACTAAAGTTTTCTCTGCGATGTAGGGAAAGATTGAGTTTCTAACTAAGACTTGCATTCCCATACCCTTTACTGGGAAAGCATACATTAAAAATCTTAACATGAATATAAATGCAGTCCCAGGGCATATCAGTGATACCATTAAGAGTGTATAGTCAGCAGAGAGGTAGCGGCAACACCTCCCCCCAGCATTACGTAATAGCTAAAAGCGCGCGCACACAGGTTCACCAACTGTATCGTTTCTTTATATTTAATTTTTACCATATTTCTTTGAAAAAGTTTAATTCTGATTGTAATTAGTATTGTATACATAAATAATATTGTAAAATAAAACGTATTGTACACGGAAGGATTAATTTAAGGCGAGATTAGTGGGAGTTGGCAGCCAGGGCGACCACATGATACTGGTAAATGTTGGCACCTCTGCCAACGTTTCTCCCGCCTCTGAGGCATCCATTCTTTTTTTTTTTTTGGCGGGAGAACCTCGCCGGCGTCTGCCTGAAACAAGGACATTGGTGGACATGAAGCAAGGACATTGTTCATGGAGAGGAAGCAGGGACACTGTTGGAGAGATGAAGCAGGGACACTGTTGGAGAGATGAAGCAGGGACACTGTTGGAGAGATGACGCAGGGACACTGTTGGAGAGATGACGCAGGGACACTGTTGGAGAGATGACGCAGGGACACTGTTGGAGAGATGACGCAGGGACACTGTTGGAGAGATGACGCAGGGACACTGTTGGAGAGATGAAGCAGGGACACTGTTGGAGAGATGAAGCAGGGACACTGTTGGAGAGATGAAGCAGGGACACTGTTGGAGAGATGAAGCAGGGACACTGTTGGAGAGATGAAGCAGGGACACTGTTGGAGAGATGAAGCAGGGACACTGTTGGAGAGATGAAGCAGGGACACTGTTGGAGAGATGAAGCAGGGACACTGTTGGAGAGATGAAGCAGGGACACTGTTGGAGAGATGAAGCAGGGACACTGTTGGAGAGATGAAGCAGGGACACTGTTGGAGAGATGAAGCAGGGACACTGTTGGAGAGAGAAGCAGGGACACTGTTGGAGATGAGAGCAGGGACACTGTTGGAGAGATGAAGCAGGGACACTGTTGGAGAGATGAAGCAGGGACACTGTTGGAGAGATGAAGCAGGGACACTGTTGGAGAGATGAAGCAGGGACACTGTTGGAGAGATGAAGCAGGGACACTGTTGGAGAGATGAAGCAGGGACACTGTTGGAGAGATGAAGCAGGGACACTGTTGGAGAGATGAAGCAGGGACACTGTTGGAGAGATGAAGCAGGGACACTGTTGGAGAGATGAAGCAGGGACACTGTTGGAGAGATGAAGCAGGGACACTGTTGGAGAGATGAAGCAGGGACACTGTTGGAGAGATGAAGCAGGGACACTGTTGGAGAGATGAAGCAGGGACACTGTTGGAGAGATGAAGCAGGACACTGTTGGAGAGATGAAGCAGGGACACTGTTGGAGAGATGAAGCAGGGACACTGTTGGAGAGATGAAGCAGGGACACTGTTGGAGAGATGAAGCAGGGACACTGTTGGAGAGATGAAGCAGGGACACTGTTGGAGAGATGAAGCAGGGACACTGTTGGAGAGATGAAGCAGGGACACTGTTGGAGAGATGAAGCAGGGACACTGTTGGAGAGATGAAGCAGGGACACTGTTGGAGAGATGAAGCAGGGACACTGTTGGAGAGATGAAGCAGGGACACTGTTGGAGAGATGAAGCAGGGACACTGTTGGAGAGATGAAGCAGGGACACTGTTGGAGAGATGAAGCAGGGACACTGTTGGAGAGATGAAGCAGGGACACTGTTGGAGAGATGAAGCAGGGACACTGTTGGAGAGATGAAGCAGGGACACTGTTGGAGAGATGAAGCAGGGACACTGTTGGAGAGATGAAGCAGGGACACTGTTGGAGAGATGAAGCAGGGACACTGTTGGAGAGATGAAGCAGGGACACTGTTGGAGAGATGAAGCAGGGACACTGTTGGAGAGATGAAGCAGGGACACTGTTGGAGAGATGAAGCAGGGACACTGTTGGAGAGATGAAACACGGACACTTGGAGGCTTGAAGCAAGGACACTTGGAGGCTTGAAGCAAGGACGCTGTTGGAGGCAAGGACTGGAGGCATGACCAAGGACACGGTTATGGGAGACATGAACCAAGGACAATGAGTGTGATATACCTTTGACGGGTTTCGGGAGTTTTCGTACTCCCGCATCCCTTCAAGCCCTGGGGTCAGGCATGTCTGGTGCTATCTTGGTCAACCAGGCTGTTGCTGCTGGTAGCCCGCTGATCTGGCACTTGGCGGAGGCACCTGTTGAGTTGCCTCTTGAAGACTTCTACAGTGTTTCTGATAGCCTGGGGCCACTGATGGTGATGGTGTTGTAATCAGTGTGTCATACTTGGGGTAAGGAATGAAATTCCTAATTACTGCCTGCAGAGTTAATTAGCGCTCAATTTAGCAAATATGACTTAAGTGGCCGTTTAAAGATTTCCAAATCTGACTCACTTAAGTTACAAAGAGGGTGTGAAGGGACCTCCTTACTTCACATGTAAAGCTTGTTAAAGCCTCTTGTTACAGTTATCTAGGTATTCAGAGGTGGAAGTCTTTACGTGGCTACTTAAGCAGTATTAAGTGTAGTGTAATTACCTCTGCCATGAGTAATTAGTGCTATATTCGGTACTGCCGGTGTGGCAGAGGCGCTTGTTTACCTGGAGAGGGTTCGTGTGCAGATGTGCAGTATGCAGATTTGGGACTAGGCTCAAAAGTATTTTCCATATTTAGGACTATGAGGAGTTCCCAGTAATTTATATGCTTTATTGACTATGCGAGCCTTAAATAATATATGTAGCTGGTCCAGCTCTGATATCTCTCCTTCCCTGGGAGACATGAGGCATGTAGAGTGACGGGACATGAAGTGAGAGTAAAAATATTGATATGAGAATGGTGTGTGTGTGTGTGTGTGTGGTTGTGTGTGTGTGTGTGTGTGTGTGTGTGTGTGTGTGTGTGGTTGTGTGTGTGTGTGTGTGTGTGTGAGAGATCATCTCGGTATTCCCCTCAGGAAGTTACCATGATAACAAAATCAACTGTAACATTGGAAAACTGCCGTCACCAGCTATTGATTCAAGAACGTCTCCCTGCATTAAGGGGGTGGAGGGATGGTCTTTGATGTTGGTACAGGGAGTGTGATCCAGGGAATTGGAGTTACCCTCCCATTCTTTGGATCAAACCTAACACGGTTAGGTTTTCCAGGCGCTGTATGACCCCCATGCATATATTAAGGAGCTTATTATATATAACCCTAATTTTTAAAGGGGTGGACCGGTAAGGCAGCGGAGGGTCATCATGACTAAGACCCCCGTCAGGAAACACTTGTCCTGTTTCCTGACAAACCTTACATAACCTCAGCTTCTTATTCCAAAACACAAAAGTTGTCGTTCCAATCTTCCTCTTACGAAGAAGAAAAAATTGTCATCCCTAATATTTTTCAAGTAGAGTGTGTCTATATACATTAATTAACGAGATTGCTTGGGCAAATAAATAACAAAAAAACACTAATATCGTGATTGTAACTATACACATATAGCCCACACATAGGAGAAAGGAGCATACCACGACGTTTCGGTCAGACTTGGACCATTTACAAAGTCGTAAGCTCTTCCTATGTGCGGGTTATTTGTGTATTGCTTGAACACTAAAGCAGCAGTGATAGCACCACAGGAGCAAAGTGATAGCACCACAATGGTAGCAACAGAGGAGCCACTAGAAGCACCTTAGGAGCCACTGAAAGTAATACATGTTCTGCAACACAGCCTGATCCCGAGGGCCTTTCAGGGAAAATTCCCGTGCGAGGTGCGCGTGTGCTGATGCGGATGTAGCGAAACCTGTTGGCCAGAAGAGTGATGTAATTACCAGAGCACCGAGGCTGGCGTGTGTACAGCTGCTGTTTACCAGCCTCGTTGAGTGCATCTTCCTCGATGTCAGAAAGCAACACTTGATGTCGTGGGTGCTAGACTCCAGTATTCTTGGGTAAAAAAAAAAAACGGGGATTAGTACCCACAAGTACGTAAATAGACAACTATGCTGGTTTAGAGACATTTATTTAGGAGACGCTTCGCCCATCATTACTTGTGCCAGAGGGACTTTACGCTTGTCGACAGTCGCAACACCTTTGGACACCTCGTGGAGTTCCGTAATGCCAAACTAGTCACAGGGAAATCAGGCCAGCACAGTAAACTCTGTTTAAGTCATTACCACCAACACCATAGTTCGACGTGTCTAGCGTGAGCCACAATGCCTACTGGCATACTAGTGAAACGTTTCCTTTAATAAATGCCCTGAACTGTGCATAAGTGTCTTTTTTCCACACCTTGTCGGTATCGCCATACCATTTCTCAGTATGCCTACTGTCGTGTTCCACTGTTCTTCTAATGTTAAATACAAGAAACTTCATTATTTTTAAATATTCGTCGTCTCGTCTCGCAGAGCCTCACCCCTTTTATTAATTACTTACCTTATTGCAGCTCGATATTTTGGATTGATAAAGCCCCCCCCCCTGATGAACGAAACTATTTACAGCAAGTATACCTAAGTACGTACCTACGTACGCTGATGATACTGTGCTTATGGGAGATTCTAAAGAAAAGTTGCAAAAGTTAGTGGACGAGTTTGGGAGAGTGTGTAAAGGTAGAAAGTTGAAAGTGAACATAGATAAGAGTAAGGTGATGAGGGTATCAAACGATTTAAATAAAAGAAAAATTGGATATCACATTGGAGAGAGGGATTATGGAAGAAGTAAATGTTGTCAGATATTTGGGAGTTGACGTGTCAGCGGATGGGTTTATGAAGGATGAGGTTAACCATAGAATTGATGAAGGAAAAAAGGTGAGTGGTGCGTTGAGGTATCTGTGGAGACAAACAATGTTATCCATGGAGGCAAAGAAGGGAATGTACGAAAGTATAGTGGTACCAACACTCTTATATGGGTGTGAAGCATGGGTTGCAAATGCTGCAGCGAGGAGGAGGCTGGAGGCAGTGGAGATGTCCTGTCTAAGGGCAATGTGTGGTGTAAATATTATGCAGAAAATTCGGAGTGTGGAAATTAGGGCTGTATAATCCTACGGGTTTAGTGCTTCCCCCTTGATTATAAGAATAAGAATTATAAGTGGAAATTAGGAGGAGGTGTGGAGTTACTAAAAGTATTTGTCAGAGGGCTGAAGAGGGGTTGTTGAGGTGGTTTGGTCATTTAGAGAGAATGGATCAAAGTAGAATGACTTGGAGAGCGTATAAATCTGTAGGGGAAGGAAGGCGGGGTAGGGGTCGTCCTCGAAAAGGTTGGAGAGAGGGGGTAAAGGAGGTTTTGTGGGCGAGGGGCTTGGACTTCCAGCAAGCATGTGTGAGCGTGTTAGATAGGAGTGAATGGAGACGAATGGTTTTTGGGACCTGACGAACTGTTGGAGTGTGAGCAGGGTAATATTTTGTGAAGGGATTCAGGGAAAGCAGTTAATTGATTTAGTTGGACTTGAGTCCTGGAAATGGGAAGTACAATGCGTGCACTGTAAAGGAGGGGTCTGGGATAGTGACAGCTGGGAGGGACTTTTCTCAGCTGTCGTATCTGAGCTCCTCTGCAAAGACAGTGATTATGTATGAGTGAGGTGAAAGTGTTGAATGATGATGAAAGTATTTTTTTTTGGGGGGGGATTTTATATATATATAATATATATATATATATATATATATATATATATATAATATTCCACTTCCCCTACCACTCCATCTTTTTCAGCTGCACAGTTAGGTATATTTATTTTGTAAATATAACACACAAAGATTGAGGGATACATTGGTAGTACAGAGATGGAGTATATAAAACATGAGGTTTGAGGAATGAAATACAAATACGCACATGTGTTCGTCAAAAATTAAAATACAAGTATGTCATACAGGTCATCAAAGCTGGGACGCACACGCAACGTTCTGGCTGCAGCACTGAGCCGCTGGGATCCTTAGTTGCCCTAGTTAGTGCCTGTATTAAGTACTTGATAAAGCCACTACGTGGGGCTTTATCAAGTACTTGATAGTCACTACACGAGGTTGTATCAGGTACTTGATAGTCACTACACGAGGTTGTATCAGGTACTTGATAGTCACTACACGAGGTTGTATCAGGTACTTGATAGTCACTACATGAGGTTGTATCAGGTACTTGATAGTCACTACACGAGGTTGTATCAGGTACTTGATAGTCACTACACGAGGTTGTATCAGGTACTTGATAGTCACTACATGAGGTTGTATCAGGTACTTGATAGTCACTACATGAGGTTGTATCAGGTACTTGATAGTCACTACACGAGGTTGTATCAGGTACTTGATAGTCACTACACGAGGTTGTATCAGGTACTTGATAGTCACTACATGAGGTTGTATCAGGTACTTGATAGTCACTACATGAGGTTGTATCAGGTACTTGATAGTCACTACATGAGGTTGTATCAGTTACTTGATAGTCACTACACGAGGTTGTATCAGGTACTTGATAGTCACTACACGAGGTTGTATCAGGTACTTGATAGTCACTACATGAGGTTGTATCAGGTACTTGATAGTCACTACATGAGGTTGTATCAGGTACTTGATAGTCACTACATGAGGTTGTATCAGGTACTTGATAGTCACTACACGAGGTTGTATCAGGTACTTGATAGTCACTACACGAGGTTGTATCAGGTACTTGATAGTCACTACACGAGGTTGTATCAGGTACTTGATAGTCACTACACGAGGTTGTATCAGGTACTTGATAGTCACTACACGAGGTTGTATCAGGTACTTGATAGTCACTACATGAGGTTGTATCAGGTACTTGATAGTCACTACACGAGGTTGTATCAGGTACTTGATAGTCACTACATGAGGTTGTATCAGGTACTTGATAGTCACTACATGAGGTTGTATCAGGTACTTGATAGTCACTACACGAGGTTGTATCAGGTACTTGATAGTCACTACACGAGGTTGTATCAGGTACTTGATAGTCACTACACGAGGTTGTATCAGGTACTTGATAGTCACTCCACGAGGTTGTATCAGGTACGTAATAAATCTCATGCAAAATAAACGTCATTTAAATAAAGGTCTTTTGTTGTGTATTTTGTTTAATACTTGTCGGCTAAGTCATGCTTCATCTATTATAATTGTGCTTATGTCACCTTTGTTTACCAATGCTTTTGGTATAAACCTTTAATAGATACCAGCTAATTGATTTTGAAAGATACGTGAGCAAACACTAGGACATTTATTGGAAAACGTTTTGGTCTTGGAACCTTGATCATTTTAAGGTCCCAGGACCGAAACATTTTCTAGTAAATATCCTAGTGTTTACTCTCGTGTCTTTTTAAACCAGTGCTCTTGCAAAACGATTGTTGCATTATTAGCCAAGACTGCATGTTCTACCTGAAAAGCACGGCATGTATGCTTCTCGGTGTATATACCCTGTCCACATGTTAAAGCTGAGCCATCAATGCATGGATATTCCTTTGGGTTCAGATATACGGACTAACATGATTAGAATTTGCCTGCAATTTGGCTGGAATGTTTCAAAGTCTACACCAGTTTACAGCTGTGCTATAATAGTTACAAAAAAGACATATCCTAGTATTAATGGTTGATCTCAGGTGGCTTAATGGCTTTTTTCTTGGGCTCGGCTAGATGTAGGTCAGTGTGTTGCTCAGTTATTGCGGGTGTTGCTACTGATATGGTGGCTATTGTTGCTGCTTCTGCTACGATCATTGTTATTGTTGTTGCTGCTGCTGATCTTCTTGGTTGAATACTTGCTTCTCTTGTTATTTTTGCTGCACTTTTAGACATCTTACCTTTGGAGCTTTTACTTATCTTTAGAGCTCTTGCTTACGCTTGGAGAGCTCTTGCTTACGCTTGGAGAGCTCTTGCTTACGCTTGGAGAGCTCTTGCTTACGCTTGAGAGCTCTTGCTTACGCTTGGAGCTCTTGCTTACCTTGGAGAGCTCTTGCTTACGCTTGGAGAGCTCTTGCTTACGCTTGGAGAGCTCTTGCTTACGCTTGGAGAGCTCTTGCTTACGCTTGGAGAGCTCTTGCTTACGCTTGGAGAGCTCTTGCTTACGCTTGGAGAGCTCTTGCTTACGCTTGGAGAGCTCTTGCTTACGCTTGGAGAGCTCTTGCTTACGCTTGGAGAGCTCTTGCTTACGCTTGGAGAGCTCTTGCTTACGCTTGGAGAGCTCTTGCTGCTACTCTAAAGTTCTTGTTACTCAGGAAGACAGAGGATGATAAGCTGCAGGTATACAGTTCTGTGTTCGGTGGGGAGGTGGGGAGGGGAGGGGGTAGTTGGCACGGATGCCAACTAGGTCAGGTGGCACTCTCATGCACCGGCATCTCTCATGTCTTGGCAGCTATTCTTTATTCCTTAATTAAACCCAGTTTTCGGGACTCTTATCAATGGAACTATAGTAAAACCTACACGAAATACAAACGTTTGTGTTTCAACTGAGGAAAATAAATGTGTATTCCTAAATATTCAGTACATTTCCTCGTTCATTAGTGAGGAGTTCGATCTACCCATCCTACAGGCGATGGGTGATCCTTAAGGATTCCCCATTAATTTGTTGTATTTCTTCCATGTGAAGGTCGTTATGCCATTGATCGGTGTTTACTATCATGTTTGATGTTACATTGAAAATTGTCTGGATGATGTGGGAAGGAAAATGCCCTGATGCGAGCAGTCGTGATGCCGGTAGCGTGATATTTGAGTATTCATGTTGACTGTGAGGGAAGGGCAAGGTGTGCTAGTTTTGGCGGCATTGTCATGACAACGGCACTTCCTGCATTCTCCTATATCTTGCTATTGACGTACGTGTGTGTGTGTGTGTGTACTTCCATTTGTGTTTACATACGTACCGATTTGTGTGTATGTTCTAATTCATTTCACTTTATTCAGTATATTTAATGAGTCAAGATTTCCTAGGACTTGTAGCTGGTCTAGAATTTAAGTCATGTTTACTGTCAATGCCTCAGAGTATCGTGTAAACCGTGATCATATCTCCCATGATTCACCGCACCTGGCAGCTAATTATAAGTGTTAAGTTTCATCTCCAGCCATTTTTGTTAATGACTTGATTGACGAGATTGATCTTTGTCCTAATCATTAAATTTATGGAGAAGCTCTAAACCCCTGGGGATAATGCAGCGCCTGGGGAATGTGAGTATAAATTAGATTTAATTCAACGATTAATAAAGTGACGTCTCGATTGGTTTGTATTATACCAGAGTAATCTAGTCACATGCGGTGAGTGTTTGTTGAAGGTATGACGTTTGTACGTTATGAGAGTCATGGTGTGCAATATGTGCGTTGGGGAGGGGGGGTGCAGTGTGTATATGTGAATGATGTGTACATGTGCATGTTGCACTTGTGTATACAGTAGCCATGTGCATATTGCATTGTGGATGCAGTAGCCAAGCCGTGTACATAGTGTACAGAGTGCATCTTGTGCACATGGCGACTATATATTTACGCAGGAAACCCGGTACACTTTTATGCGTGTTGATGACACCCAGTGCAGGTATAAGCCAGGTGTTGTATACACAGCAGGTGAGACGTGTGTTGTATCTGACTTCGCAGGAGCTAGTTTAACACAATAGTGTGATGCACACATCACCCTCACCTGATGACATTGCTAAGCACGCTCGCCACAGCATCGGTAGTGTCTGAATATATAAAAGTAGACTTTCAGGCGCGACACACCGGACGTGGGGTCAAGCAGGCTCCCCTGCAGCACACGATCGGGAAGAGCTCCCGAATCCATCAGATAGCGGTAGCCATATTTTTGACGGGGATCACATTTTACACATCGCTTTGCTCATTCGGGTTACCAGGCAACACTTGTTTATGTCACTACTGAGATTGCGCTTCATATTTTATATCGTAGCAGTGAGAATTTTCACAATGAACGAAAGTAGCAAAACATTACTAATGAATACGTGGAACTGTGAAGGTTGCAGTCTCATCATCGTCAATTCCACGTACTCATTACCATTATATATATATATATATATATATATATATATATATATATATATATATATATATATATATATAAACCCGCAGGGGGTCATACACTGTCTGAAGTTTGTTTTATATTTATTATACATTTTTTTTCCTCTGGGAAAGTGCCTTGGTGCGAGATGATCTTTAAACAAAACAAAAATTTATTGTCCTCTTCCTTAAATCGAACCCGAATGCCTCCCATTCCACATGCGCTTTTTGACTCCAGTGTACTACTTGCAACTCTTGGCATTAGAATGATAGTGATCTTTAGTCTGGCCAAATCTATCATTATACACCTTGTTACTGGATGGTGGTTACTTGGCCACTTCTGCTCCATGTTTAAATCCTCTAGTGTCCTTCTTATCACGGTGACACTGAAATGACTACTGACTTTTCAGACTGTTGCTGACAAGTACTCTTTGTACCCCTTATATTTCGTCAGAAGTTCCTACACACAAACACGAATACATACAGACACATTCATACACACGTATGCATGCACAAGCACTCACGCATTCATGCACACAGGCGGGTCCAGGAGCTGCGAATCGACCCCTGCAGCCGCTTATAGGTGAGTTCACACACCTAATTAAGCATACCAAACAACTGAAAAAAGTGCGGAGGTTTGCAGTGAGATTAATTCCAAAGTTAAGGTTATGAGGAGAGACTAAATGAGCTAAACCTGATGACACTGGAGGGCAGAAGAACCACGGTTGACATGTTAGGTTTGACAGAAACAGCCTGGTCGAGAGGCAAGAAACAGGAATATGAGGGCACAACTGGAGGTTTAAAACTCACGTGACTCTGACTCAGAAACGTTGGGGAATATGAGGATAATCGGCGCATTTTGGCCAAAATGCTTACCAATAGACTCCTGGCTGTCTTCAAGAAGGCGCTGGACAGGCACCTAAAGTTAGTATCTGACCAGCCGGGCTGTCGTTCGTACGTCGGTTTGCGTGCAGCCAACAGTAACAGCCTGGTTGATCAGGACTGATCCACCACGAGGCCTGGTCACAGACCGGGCTGCGGGAGCGTTAACCCCAGAAACTCTCCAAGTATACATTGCAGGTAAATGCCAAGTATTAAGTTTACCATCCCATAGACAATTTTTTATTTTGTTGCTGTACGAATGGGAAACAACGAAGCTTTACTTAACAGAACCTAATCGAACAGAACCTAATCATATCGGCAGATATGCAGGTGGCGTGTCTTACCCTGCTGTGTTTAACCGCGTGTCTAGTGACTGATGTGTGGTTGGCCAGCACCGTTGGTTGGCTGTTCCGCGCTGCGTTCTACCCAAAATAAAGGTATTATTCTTGATAAAATCTCCCAAAATAACAATGTATTCCGTGGTGTAGATAGCTTGTATGTATCGGAAAGTATTAACCAGTGTCGTGAGTTCCGCCAAGGAGCAACATTCAATTATAGCTGAAAATATTTCTTGAAGCCTCAGTGGTCAGGAAGTGGAGCGACCCGGATAGCGAAGTGGCAGAGGCAGTATGCACACATAGCTTTAAGAATAGGTATGATGGGGCTCACAAAGCCAGAAGAGAGAACCCAGTTATAACCAGCAGAGGCGGGGCCAAGAGCTGAGACTCAACCCTTGCAATCACAAATAAATGAAAAAATATACACACATTCTCTCTCTCTCTCTGAAATAATAAAAAAAAATCCCATGGTATACATTAGACTAAAATTGGAGTATTCAGTGGAAGAAGGGAGTCCACTCTAAGAATAACATACACAGTATAGGAAAAAAAAGTTGCAAGACATGCCACATATTGGCTCCCAGGGCTGGCAAAGACGAGTTACGAAGAAAAACTTGACAGTAGAAGTGTTTCTCTTTGATTCATTGGATGAAAAATGGAAACTATCTGAAATAATTACAAAAAAATACACATTGTTATTCATCCGAATAAAAACTGTACCGAAAGGTCACCAAAAATATTTCTTCACAGATAGCATAGTAGATTATTGAAATGGTCATTAAGAAGAGGGAGTCTGTATTACAATCGCTATAAGATTTAAAAAAAAATATAGTGACGTAGTAAACACTGAAGACGGACAGCACGAATATAGTTCTTAGTCTTGTAGCAAGAAACACTGAAAATGGAACACTGCGAGCACAGCTGTGCCCTGGTAGCTGGTTAAGTAACACGCTGGTTAAGTAACAGCTCTGCCCTGGTAGCTGGTTATTAACACTACCCGCGCGGCGCCCGCCTGGAATCTACATGAAGAAAATTCAGGAAGTTTGCCCGAAGGATTACACCGGAACTAGGGAACAAATGTTACGAATATTGCACGCACTAAAATTCATGGCGTCAAAACAATGGAAGAGAGAAGACAACATCACAACAAACATGATGCTCACAGGAATACAGAAGGTGAACACTGTTCACGATGAAATCAGAACAAGGGGGGCACAGAAACAGAATGAACAGTTAATATTTTATAAAGCACTTACTATAGCGTCAGAGTACATAGTAGTAGTAAATTGTAACAGGCTAGCGAGCTACGTAGAATTAGAAATAGCCCACAGATTCAAAAGGTATAAGAGAGTTCCAGATAACTTTAATAGTGAACCTTAAGGTTCTCTAGCTTCACTCAGTAACTATACACAATTCATTTGTATGTATTCTGTCTACATTTACATTCCGCTGTATGAATAACTGATATTTTTATTACCTTTCGTTTAAGGGGATAGGTAAGTGAGAGAGTAATGCGAATTTGTTTTTCGGGATCCTCAGGCAGCAGGTGTGATAACCTTCCTTAGGCAGCAGGTGTGATAACCTTCCTCAGGCAGCAGGTGTGATAACCTTCCTCAGGCAGCAGGTGTGATAACCTTCCTCAGGCAGCAGGTGTGATAACCTTCCTCAGGCAGCAGGTGTGATAACATTCCTCAGGCAGCAGGTGTGATAACCTTCCTCAAGCAGCAGGTGTGATAACCTTCCTCAGGCAGCAGGTGTGATAACCTTCCTCAGGCAGCAGGTGTGATAACCTTCCTCAGGCAGCAGGTGTGATAACCTTCCTCAGGCAGCAGGTGTGATAACCTTCCTCAGGCAGCAGGTGTGATAACCTTCCTCAGGCAGCAGGTGTGATAACCTTCCTCAGGCAGCAGGTGTGATAACCTTCCTCAGGCAGAAGGTGTGATAACCTTCCTCAAGCAGCAGGTGTGATAACCTTCCTCAGGCAGCAGGTGTGATAACCTTCCTCAGGCAGCAGGTGTGATAACCTTCCTCAAGCAGCAGGTGTGATAACCTTTCTCAAGCAGCAGGTGTGATAACCTTCCTCAAGCAGCAGGTGTGATAACCTTCCTCAAGCAGCAGGTGTGATAACCTTCCTCAGGCAGCAGGTGTGATAACCTTCCTCAAGCAGCAGGTTTAAGTAAAATAACAGTAGTTTTTCTGGGTTGCGAAATAATGCCTCGAGTGTTTTGTCGTCAGTGACCTTCGCCCTTACGAGTAAGTTCTGACCAGACAGTGCTATACCCATGAAGGTAAGAGCTTCACTGTGGGGGTAGTATTAATGGTGGTAGTGGAGGTCGTGGTAGTATGGGTCGTGATAGGGAAGTCATGGTGATAGTCATGGTTGTTATTGTAGGGGGAGTCGTCGTGATAGTGATGGTAGGGGGTCGTTGTGGTAATGAGAGGTCGTGATGCTAATGATGGTATTCTTTTCATTTAGTGTGTAAGATAGTGTTCCCGAATGAGGGACAACAATGGGTGGTGGACCTGGGTTCCAGGGTTTGTTGCCTCATTCAGATGAGTTCATTGCTTCGGGGAAGGTGTAGTGTCATACTCGGAAACTTGCATCTGATTGGCTGGCCAAGCTCAACGTAGGGACGGGCTAGGCTTTTCGTCACTCCCAATTCGAATATTAAATTTTTTTACACGTTACCCAGATAGAATGAAGTGGTTGTTTTTATTTATCAAGGCGTCCATGGTGAACCCCGGAGCATTTCCATTTTTTTCAGAGTTAATTGGAACCAAAAAAAAAAAAGGTGGTGGTAATGAAGTGACTAGAGCATGCCGCTACGCTCCTCCCACTCAACGTCTCCCCAACGTTATTCCTCAGTTTCCCTTTCTCTCCCCCTATCCTCCACCACGATCATAGGTATCGTCATGTCAGTGGAAACCCGACTGATGCAGTAGTGGCGACAGCCTCGCCGAGGACGGACACCACTGGGCGAGCCTCTGTACCGCTTTCCCATACTCAGTGTGACTTAACAGCGGCAACAAATACTATCCTACCGCTTTCTCTCTGCTGCCTCATCTGTTCCAAGCCACTGTAACGTGAGACACTTGCTGCTTCCTCACGTGTGTGTGTGCTGCTCGAGTTCCTCCGTAACCCTGCACGTGTTCACTATAAGCTACCTTACAACCCATACATCTTACAACCATGACGGTAAGTTGGACAAATATCTTGTTTACGTTGAAGTCGTAACTCAAAGACGTTGCTACTGATGAGTGATGCTGTCGTCTTACTTGTGCAGTAGCGTCTCGTACCGTTAAGGGATGCTATCATGTTACTGAACTTGGACAGGTAGAGTATCGTACCTTTTGAATGATGCTGTCATCTTGTGCAACAGCGTCTCCTGCCATTGTGATGCTTTCAACTTAAATCTCATATTGTGATGCTGTCATCTTATCTAGCAGTCTCCTTCCGCTGTGATGCTGCCATTTTACTTATGCAGCAACTATGCTGATATGGCACAGCAGCTGATTGAGTAAAGTTGTTGAAATTTCTTACTTAGGTTTGCTACTTGTCAATAGCGCTGATGTTTTTCTTTTAATAATCAATGTGCTGTTTAAGTCTTTTTATTGTGATTTGTTGTTTGTGTTAAAAACGCTGGTTAGTTCGCTTTCCCAGTTGCCTTAATCCTGCAGTATTATTGCGTATTGATGTTGGTGAAGAATTCTCCCCTATATAAATTGAGTAAAATTATCGGCAAAGGGTAGCCTAATGTAACATAACTTAAATCTAATTTGTTTGATAACTAGTGGTTATTGAGAAACTAAAATACTATTCTTATTAACAACGTTTCGCCCACACAGAAGGCTTTATTAAGGCAGTGTCGGTATTTTATATCCCTTCTTTCCAATTCGTAGTTGTTTTACCCTGTCATCTCTCCTGCTGCTTGGATAATTCGCCGACTTTAATGACTAGGAAATAAGACAACTTTGCCGGCATTAGTGATCAGTCCTGGTAGTTATTATGGCAGCTTTGTGTGGCCATGCCTGGGTTAACGATAAAATGAATGTCTCCCGTAATTGTGGTGGATTTGGTAATTGAAGGTATAAAATGAGCAAGAGGAGTACATGTTGCCTTGCGCGTCGTCTGATTAAAATTTAAATGTCTGGAAAGTATTCGGTGATTTTTGTTAAGTATTGCTGGTAATATATTCCTGAGGTTACTGAAGTTATGCTGGTGTATGACATTCTGTGCATTGTTCCAATTGTAATGAAGTGGCTGGTTGCAAATATTACTCAACAAATACATCTCTGATATTTGTTGGTATAGGTTGGATCTAATTTGGTAGACTGAGGTACCCCTCTTAAGATATTGTTGAGTCCACATTTATGTGGCTCTGTACCCAGGTGAATAACATTGTATATATACATACCATCCATATTTTAGTCAGGTGTCTATATGCATTATGGATGAGATGGCAGTTTAGGGATTCTAGTAAAGCATTGATGTCATCGATGTTTGGTTAGAGATTTGGTATCGTGATATAGATGTTTTTGTTGTTGCAATGTGACAGTTTTGGCGAGGATTGAAGTATATTATTTGCTGTCGTGATCTATAATATAATGGCTGCTGTAGAGAGTAAATTTAATTCTATATCAAATGTTTGCATTTATACACAGCACGCCTGTTAATGGTTCGGGGATCATCTCCCCCGGCCCTGTCTCAGACCAGGCCTCCTGGTTGTGTTATTACTTTTGAGCGGAATTTAATTAGTATAATTATACATACTTATACTACTACTGATACTACTATGCTTACCTATGTGTGCGCTTGCTATAATAAGGTTGGGTTAAGTTTTCTAAGATTCTTTTGGTACAAAATTATTAATTTTTACATTAACATAAAAAATATATATTTAAACGTATAAGAGAAAATTTTAAGGTCTTAATTTTAAATGAGTTCTTGCTAATTGACCAGTTTTACCTATTCGACACGACATTATATATATATTATGAGAGAGAAAGAGCGAGCAATTCTGCCACGCATTTTTTTGTGCTATACCCAAATAACCCGCACATAGAGAGGGAAGCGTACGACGACGTTTCGGTCCAACTTGGACCATTTACAAAGTCACACTGACAGAAAGGTTAGGTAAGGTTCGTCAGGAAACAGGACAAGTGTTTCCTGACGCGGGTCTTAGTCAGATGATCACCCGTCGTTGGAGCTTTTGGAACAGAAAGGAGAGGAGGGGGTATATATAGGCCAGCAGACAGGGACGGGGCAAGAGAGGTAGTAGGAAAGGAAGAGAGATAGTAGGGGGTGAATAAGAGAGGTAGTGGTGGTAGTAGTATTAGTCGAAGACTAATAAAGAGGAGCACTGCAAGGGAGCTAGGGGCCCACAAAGGGTAAAAACAAAAACACAGAGGGGAAAAAATATAATAATGAACCAAACACCCAAATGAGAAAGGGGAAGAGGGAGAAGGAGAAAAAAGAATCTGGTTAAGTCACGGGTGTTCTGAAGTTTGGAGCATTTTACAACGTAATGGGAAAGGAAGGCATCTACAGAGACAAATCCAGGACTAAGATTCATACAAGGAAAGTTGTGTATGAGGGAGGATTCAACCAGACGGCGACTGTGAACGTTAGAAGTAGTAGGGTAGACAGTTTTAGCAGAAGACCAGTCAATAGGATGACTGTGATCTCTGACGTGACTGAAAAGAGCATTGTTGGTGTGGCCAAGCCTAACGCTACTTTTTTGTGCTCCTTGAGTCTGTCAGAAAGAGAACGGCCAGTTTCTCCAAAGTACTGAAGAGGACAAGAACAGGAAATAGAGTAAGACACCAGGAGCATATATAGAGGGAGGAGAGGTATGACCTAGATTGGTGCGAAAAGTTTTAGTCTGACGAAAAGTAAGTTTGATGTCTAAGGAATGGAGAGAGTTGTTGAGATTAGAAAGACTGGAAATATAGGGAAGGCAGAGGACAGGAGAGTTCCCGGGAGTAGAGAGTTTGGGAGAGAAGAAAGTCCGTTTAGCACGTGAGAAGGCAGTCTATGAAATAGGAAAGGTAGCCAAGACGAGAAAATGAATTACGAAGAGTGGAAATTTCTGATTCAAGGAACTGAGGATCACAAATGTGGAGAGCACGGAGAGAGAGAGAAATAAGAACACTTCTTGACAGAGGAAGCATGATAAGAAAAGCAGTGATTGTACATGCCACTGTGCATAGGATTGTGGTACACGGAAAAAGCAAAACCTGCATCTGAGTGGTGGACATGAACAACAAGGAAAGGAAGCAAATAATTAGATTCCCATTCAGCTTTAAACTTAATGGAAAGGGCAAGATTATTAAGGACATCAAGAAATGGTTGGAAGAGACTAGTCATGAGGCCAAAGAGCAAAGTTTTTATCTACATAGCGGAGCCAGAGTGAAGGGCGCACATCAATAGTAGGAAGAACAGTCTCGAAGTATTCCATATAAAGATTAGCAAGAACAGGAGATGGAGGAGAGCCCATAGCGACACCGAAGGTTTGAGAATAATATTTGCCTTGGAAGGTAAAGGAATTGGAGTCCACACAAAGGCGGATAAGATCAAGAATGACATCAGTATGTATAGGGAGATGAAGTAACCCTTCATTGGCCTTCTCTGAGAAAATGGAGGACATCATCAAGAGGGACATTAGTGAAGAGGGACTCAACGTCAAGACTAAGCATCTTACGGGTCGGGAGAGGGCGAACACGTTCGATGAAGTCTTGAGAGTGACGAAGGTGGGCAGGAGAAAAAGTAACAAGAAAGGGAATGAGGGTTTTGACCAGCCAAGAAGCAAGAGAATGAGACAGAACCTCTAGAGAATATAATGGGACGAAGAGGAATATCAGGTTTATGAGTTTTGGGAAGGCCATAGAAATAAGGCAGAGAGGGACAGATGACACAAAAACGTTGAACAACGTCAAAGTCAGGAGGACAGAGGTCGGAGAGTCCTTAGTTTCTTGTTGAAAGTTCTCTTGATGAGATCAAGAGGGTTAGAAACGAGAGGAGTGTAGGTACTTGAGTCAGATAGCAAGACTTACGGACTTAATCCTAGCGATCAAGGATTCTACTGAATTACATTTGTCAGGAGAGGATGGCACTGTTAATGTTAGATTTAAGAGAAAAAAGGGCAAGTTGATAGCGGCGAGCAAGGTGGTAATTCTTAGAAAACAGACTATCAAGAGCAAGAAGGAGAGCGCCACGAAAAGTGGACAAGTCAGGAAGATTACGAGAGTGAGACTGACGACAGGAATCAAAAGAGCTAATCAGATCAATACCAGCGCGAGGGGTAGGTGAAATGGCAAAGGAAAGACCAAAACCAAGAAGTTCAAGCTTATGTTGGGAGAGTGACAAGACAGATTGGTAACACAGTAAGGGAGAATTTTGACCAAGGGCTATCTTGAGATAAGACGTTGAAGTTTATTCTGTAGTTTGGAAGAATGAATTTGTGAATTAAGGCGAGCAGTGTCAAAAGCAATGGTAGTGAGAAGGTTACAGATATCTTGTGGAAGAGAAGCAAAGAGAGCACGTTGACGTTGACAACACAAAAAATAACAAAGGCACGATACCGTGACTGGAACAATACACAAAATAACCCGCACATGGGAGAGGGAAGCCTACGTGTATTGTTCCAGTCACGGTATTTTGCCATTTTGTTATTTTTTTGTGCTGTTAGACATTGAGCTGTGATGGCGAGTATCTTGTTGTTCATCTTGTGCACACACAGGCAATCAAAGTAGTAGCAAGTTTGACTCACGAAATCGTAATGACGCGATTGCAAACAAACCATACCACGGGTGGGGTTAGAACCCGCGGTCAGAGTGTTTTATGACTGATCGCGGGTTCTAACCCCACCCGTGGTATGGTTTAGTAGCAAGTTTATTTAGGTACAAATAAGTATAGTTTACACAAATTTAGGTGACAACAATTAACATAATAACATTATGCAAAATTTGCGAACAAGCAATACAAGATACAAAACCACGGGGGAAGTTGAATGATAGCTCTAAGCCTTTCGTGTTGGAGTCAGCACATAATCAGGAGCTTCTGATGTATTGACTGCAAAACGAAAGGCCTGGAGCTATCATTCAACTCCCCACATGGTGAACATAGCAACATGTATAAATTACCTAGGATAACCCAGAAATCAGTCAGTGACTTCTTTCCATTAGGGTAAGTTTAGTCAGGTAAAAGTACACACAAATAGTTACATAATTCACCATACATAGCAGCATATGTGTAGATTACCTAGAATAGCCCCAAAAAAGTTGTAATATCTTTTTAAATCCTAGCTGTAAAATACAATAGAAATGAACTAGGAACCAGAGCTAGCTAGCACACAAACCCTAGTGAGGTCATCTCCAAGCTAGGTTCGCTCATCCACTTTGGTTGAGAGCAGAGATAAAAGTTGGGAAGGAGGGGAGGGGGAATGTTTACCGTCAGCCCACGTGGCTTGGGGACGGTAGGAGGGGTTACCTCATGTTAGCCGCTCGCGGATACTTTTGGTTTTCCCAACGTTCTGAATAACCCAACATTGAACATTTATCCAGTCTCAGTACTCGGCTCCCCCACTCTTCCAGTCATATTGTATTAATATTAATTGCATATTTAATAATAGCCTTTATCGCGTGTGATTACTACTGTCGCTCAGAGAAGAGTGGGCGTGTCATTGAAGAATGGTCAGGGATGGAGGTCGCTCCCCCGGGTGTAGGCGCTGTGATTGGTGCAGCAGGAGGTGTGTCTGGCCGCGGGGACGCCGTCTGGGCCGGCTGTTGGGGCTGCTTAATTTTTATCTTTTTACCATCTCTTACTCAGCTCCGTCCACAATATAGAGGAATCACTTCTTTTTTTTATTCTTTAACAATTAGAATGAACGTTTACAACTGCACGAGGTAATGATACCGAGTAAAATTGAGTATTTAAGATGGTTGGGGTGTTCAGTGGATTAGCATGCAGTGTGTGCTGTCGTGCCCTTCCCTTGAGGTCACCAGTCTACCAAAGTTAGATTCCACGTGCCAGCTCACCGCTCACTGCACTACTTTTGTATGCTCTTAGCCACATACAGCTATATTATATCATTACCTATATGTTGACGACAACTATGAGTGTTATTCTGCAATGTACTAGACTGTGGATGGTGAGTGGAGGAGTGTGGTGGGGGTGAGTGTTGAGGTGGGTGGAGAGCGGCTGACTGAGGCGTGAGGAACACGTGATCGCCTCATCGTAGCCCCACATTCCACCTTTTTGTTTGTCCAGCGTCCAGATCTTCTTGGAAGCCACTCCTCTGCTCTCAGGATGTCCACTTCCACTAACAGTTTGAAGTTTGTCTTGACGAGGTTGATTCTTTTCGGGTAAATGGTTCAGTCGGCGTTAAGATAAAAAAACAAAACTTGAAAAGGTTGTCAAGAAAATAATGGCCTAGCGGCTTGTTTGCAGTTATAAATAGCCTGACTCAGACCAAATCAACGTCATCATCTATACGGCTTCACACACTGGCGTCATCTTGCCGATTAATATAGTGACAACGTACAGTTAGTAATAAATAAGTTGAGTTTCGTCAAAGGTTCCATGGTATCGGGTCGGCGGGTGCATCTAAATCCCCCATGTTGGTTACAGTCCGTGACCTTGAGTTTGAAAGATACGGTGGGACCAAGCGGCCACTACACTGATGCAGCGTGAGGGAGAGAGAAGCTGTAGTGGAGGGAGGGAGGTGGAGGCACTGTTGCCCCTGGCTGCCTGCTGCCTCCCCTCGTGCTGCTCACGTGAAGACCCGCCTTAACCAAACTGGTCCAACATCACGGCCACAGCACTACCTCTCTCTGGTTCTGTCTCTGCCACTTTTCCACTTTGTTCCTCCTTCCATTGTTTCAGCATCTCTGCTTCTCATTAATATACACCGGGAGGTAGGACACTGATGCGCTGGAGTGGATTCCATGCAAATAGTTAATTACCACTGTGCGAGTCATCATTTGACCGGAGACGTGTCAGGAGAAATTTTGCATGACGGATAAAATACAACTCCTCTTTAATTGCCTGTTGGCTTCCTTGCCAAAGTGCCAGCCTCTTCGCCTCCCTCCTTCGGCGCCTTCTCTGTTAGTAATATAAAAATAAGGAAATAGCTTATTGACCTATGTGAGGCAGCTCCTCTTTATATTCAGCCAATATCACACGTATCATCGCCTAAGATAATACAAAGTAACTTGCTCCACATTTCCGAACCAGTATTATTTTCGACTATAATAATAATAATCCGAGCCAATATTTGTCAGATCTCTTAAAAAATCCGTATTGGGTATCGTCAACCCAGACTAAACAAGTTATTCTTAAGAGTGTAAATATATTGCGTCTTGGGGGCGAACTTTTTGAGCAGCGCCACTATCTTGTGAGTGAACATCCACCATAGTGATAATGGAGGAATGTGTAAAGATGACATGACAGCCTCTGTGTGTAATGCACTGAGAGCAAAATTATTCATGCACTTGGAAATATCAGGGGTGTATATGTATACATTTTATTTTGTTTCCTGTATTAAGGATCAGTTTTATCCCGTTTAATCTCAGAAATATCTTAAGAATCTTTTAGAGGATCAAAGAAATGTATACTTTCTAGAAGAGGCAAAATAATAGTAAATGCTAGATAGGTTCCCCATCTCATGTTAATCAGACCTAAATTAGTAAGAAAATATTATAGGAATGACATCTAGAAAAAAAATGACACAGTAAGAATAACATCTGTTAAGAAATACACATGAAAATGTTGGTAAACATAAACTGATTGCAAATAGAAGCTTGTAAGATTTACCTGTCATTTTACATGCTCTTAAAACAGAAAGAAAAGACCAGCAATCGTGCCTGAGTGCCAAAGTTTTATCAGGCTTCCGTTTCACACTCCCTTCTAAGGGGGTGAGAGGAAGCCTTGGTGAAAGGCTCTTGATCTAAGAAATTTGTACTGCTGTCTCCCTCAATGGGGTGAACTGTGTTACCCTCACCCCTCTCTTTCACCAGGTGCTGTATGACTCATACAGGTTTAGCGATTCCCAAAATAAAATATTAATTGGTCATTTTTATTTTCATAAAGCATACAACATAGGATTAGTTAACATGACTGACATACTTTGTAGAAAGCTCTTGGTTATGCAGGGCAATAATAATAATAATAATAATAATAATAATAATTTCACACTTGTATGAAGGATGATAATTTTCTTGTATCTACAGTAAGTGAAGAGAACATTATAATAATGGGGGCGCCTGTGGGGAGGAAGGTTTAGACTCAATTCAAGGAATTGGAGCACAGATTCAATCCCCCAGATCAAGAGCCCTCACCAGCGTAAAGGGAAACCTCCCTTGAGGGAGTGAGAGAACAATAGCGCATAATTTAAGCGAGGTCTCAAAGGCAAGATGAATACATTGTTTTCTTGGTTTTAGATGCTTGCTAACCATCATCCCAAGATCCTTTCCACAGTCTTGCTTATTAGATCCAGTGATTGGTCGATTTCTGGCAAGATGTTGGCTTCTGGTAAAGCCATGGTGCGACTCATGGACTGGTGCCAGGCTTCACAGTCGCTAAACTTTAGGAAGTATTGGCTATGTTTCGGCTGGCAACTAGCACACTTAATAATATTTGCCACAAGGTTTATACACCGAGAGATGTATATAGAGCTTCTGTTTTAGGAATTAATTACAGTCTTAATAATATATGTGCAATCGATAGGCTTTAATAAACCACGGAACGGGTGGGATTTGAATCCATGGCGAGTGAGTCATAAAACTCCAGGCCAATGTGTAAGCCAGCTGGCTACAATAAGATTCACCCAACTAGGTATATTTACGCCCCATTGTCACTCACTCTCCATGGGTTCTAACCCCGCCCGTTCCGTAGTTTGTTTGCAATCGTGTTATTACGATTTTGAGTCATAATAGGCTTTAATATACAGGTTATAAAGACATACCCGGGGTGCGAAAAAGCGCTTTGCAACACTTTAAAGACACTAACGAATGCCGCTTTCAAAAATTTGATGCGATACAATGCGCCTTCCAGTTAGACATTACTTAAGAAAATAATAGCAAGAACCTTTTTTTAAGAGGCTGAATTGAAGCACGTAGAGTACCAGGCTTTGTAGAGGCGACCTTGATCGAGCTGCAGGAATGTTAATTTATTAATCTGCAAAATTAACCTTACGCGGTTCTTAAATTATGGCCCGCTCAGTGGTGCCATTGGCCTTACAGCGGTGTAGCAAAAAGCAGCCTCTGGCATGCAGTACTACGGGCGGGGGTGTGCCACTTAACACAGTGGAGGCGTGGCAACAGCAATTAGTTGCCCATTGGTACTGGACTAGATGACGTGCATTTGTAGGCAGATTTTTTTTAATCAGCTTATGTACACGAACACAATGCAACTACCACCCTAATCATTGAGAGTTTATATGCATGACAAAAACAGTTTTGTTTAACTTATCTTCATCTTTGTGAGTTTACAAGTTAAAATGGAAAAACAAATGTTTAAAAACCCCAAAAATGCAGGTTGGCCTTTACTTACGTACGTGATGTATATGTGTGTGTGTGTCGTGCCTAATAGGTAAAACTGGTCAATTAGCAAGAACTCATTTAAAATTAAGTCCTTTCTAAAATTTTCTCTTATACGTTTAAATATCTATTTTTTTTTAATTTATGTTAATGTAAAAATTTATAATTTTGTACCAAAAGAACCTTAGAAAACTTACCTAACCTTATTATAACAAGCGCAATTTAATTTAGCCTAATCCAGCTAAATATATTTTAGATAAGTTTACAATAATTTAATAAACAAACACAATGAAATATATTTTTTTCGTTAGGTTCAGATTGAATTATTTTTGCGAAATTATTGCATACACAAAATTTCGCTTGCCCTATTCGGCAAGAAGTCCGTTGCTATTTAAGCCAAAATAGCAAGTTCTGCCTATTCGGCACGACATATACTCACTATATATAAATATATGTGTGTATAATGACCACATATACAACATTTTTATAGATTTATGTAACGTAACCTAGAGTAACCTGATCTAAATTAACTTCGTAAGGTAAACCAAAAACAATTTGGATAAAAATAGGAAACGCTTAAAAACTGACATCGACTTCGGTTATAATAGCTGCCTTTGTTCATATTAAAGATATTTGTACAATACACTTTAGTCATACCTTGTTTACTTGTTGTGTGGAGTACTGGGCATCGTGGTAACTCTGTATTGAACTCTTGGTTAAAACAACTAGCTTGTGGGAATAAATTATTCTAATAGTATTCGCAGGGTTCAAAAGTACTTGGGAATGAAAGGCAATAGTGTTTGATTCGAGGAAGGGAATGATATTTTCAATACTAAGGATCATGAGCATGAATGAGAGAGAACAAAAATGACGTCGGTACCTGACCAGCTCAGGCTGTGGTTCGTACGTTGGACTGCGTGCGGCCAGCAGTAACAGCCTGGTTGATCATGCCCTAGATAAGAGGCCTGGTCACAGACCGGGCCGCGGGGGCGTTGACCCCCGGAACTCTCTCCAGGTAAACTGCAGGCATCAGTGCAAGAGTAATTGCTTGACTGCTTGGTAGCTCAGTCTGTTCAAGCAACTCATATCACCTCGTCACCCCTGCCTCAGGCAAGCAGCTGGTGGTCCATTCAGTTGCCACACCCCTGCCTATCTTAGACCTGCTTAGCATGGGCCTACTGGCCCGTTCTAGGAAGGCCCAACTCGTACTCTACCACACCTACTTATGTACCTGTCAACCTGTTGTTGAAGTTACCCGCTAACCTGTTTTGAAAGTTACCCGACGTATTCTTCAGTTACGCATGTTTGATCCAGTCTTCTACTATATTGCTAAATTGGTGATTTCCTATATCCCTGCCAAATGTAAATTTATCCAACTTTAATCCGTTGCTGGGAGACTTATCTTTGTTAGATATTTTCAGACAATGTTATTCGCCTTTATTATGGCTTTCCATTTGCGCACAATTAAATACCCCCTAATTCTTCGTCTTTGCAGGGAGTATAGATTCCTTCAGCTTATCTTGGTGCGAATAGTTTCTGATATAGAGATTAACTATCTTTCTCTTACTACTTTCTATACACACGTTCTACTTGACATTTGCTACTGCACACGGGATAAGCATGGTGGGTTAATTGTTGAGGGGGATTACGTATATTGTGCTTTTGTCTCTCAAGTATAGTCCTCTGACGAAGAGCCCAGTATTTCTTTGTTTACATGGCCAGGATATTTCCTCGTTCGTCACAGTCAACACCGTATGTCCTTAACAGGGTTAGCGCATTTTCATCACTAAAAAATAAGCCGCTTAGGCGACTATAATTATTAAAAAAAATAACTTCCGCGCCACACCTCACTGCCTTCGACAGTTTTGCTCTAGAATTAATCTGCTTGGATAGCTTTGTTCCCACGGCTCTTGTCTACCTCTCACCTCCCTCTCCCGCTTACCTTCCTTCTTCACTCTATCCCCCTCTCCCACCCTCCCTTTTCCCTCTTGTTTACTCCCATTTTCTCTCTTTCGATACCATTATAAAGCCAACACTTGCAACGACAGGGAAGCTTTATATCTTTTTTCATAGTATAATCTTAATTAGCTTTGAACATTCTTAACGAGGAGCTTTCAAGGAGGGGTAGGGGGGGGGTAGTTGAGGCTAGTGAAGGGTTCTTGATCCAAGGAACTGGAGCTGTCCTCCCGTTCATTGACTCGCGTGATTGCTCTTCATTCCCCAGGCGCTGTATGACCCTGGCGGATTTAGCGCTTCTCCCTAAATCTTGTTACATAATATTAACCTCAACGGGAATGAAGTGACTTCTCGATGTTTAGGCTTTAATGTGATAAATGGTTTTGAACACCGACAACTTGAAGATTGAGACACTTGTGCAACGTGAGGCGAAACATTTCCTTAATAAAGATTCCCATATGTTGCATAAGTGTCTCAGTCTTCAGGCTTTAATGTTTTCTTGTGCGATAATATTATGTTTATGTAGTGCTTAGTTATACTTTTACTGGGCAGGTCAGTACTGTGCAACACACTGTATAAGATAGCTTTTGTTCCACTTCGTAACTATGTTTAGGTAGGGAGAGATTACGGAAGTGGATGAATGTGCCAGGCACTGATGAGGCACTGTACCACACTCACCTCACATTACTGTTGGGAGGGTGGGAGACCAGACCTGTATCCTGATAACCTCGCTATTACCACAGCTGGACGAGAGGTGGGTGAGTCAGAGCTGTTCGCTATCTGCGAGTCAGGTGTTCCTCAGCTGTGAGTCAGGGCTCTTCGCTAGGTTGTGAGTCAGATGGTTTGCTAGTTTGTGTCAGGGGTCTTCGCTAGCTGAGTCAAATATTTTCGCTCAACCTGTTTTCTAATTAGATTTTTAGATTTTTGGCTAGTTTATTGTGCACCTCATATCCATCCTGTGGACGGTAGCGCACGAGCATATGGATACACAAAAGGCATAGGAACTAGGCCTCAAAAGGGTTAACAGGTGCACATTTGAATTTATATCTAGATCAGCCATTTTCACACAAATTGCCTTGGTTCGTCTTAGGAGCCACACAGTCCACCAGCACCCGTCACTGTAGGAGCCGGCATCTTTCCGAATTTGCCCGGGAAATGCTGCTGCCTCTTGCTCTTACCCATGGCGTAAGGTAGGCAACCTCGCTTCCGGGATAAACGATTACCTGTTCCTATTCAGATACTGGTTGCTGCTAGCTTTTTTTTGTCGTTGACACTTTCCAGTAGCAATAGGATGGATCATTAGTCAAAAGAAACATCTTATGAAAAAAAATGTATCGCTTTAACTTCATTTGCCAGACTGTGATGGATATATGGACCTGCGAGCCTCTAGCACAAACAGCCTGGTTGGCTAGGCAGTCAGTCAACAGGGAATTCTGGCCTCAGGCCGGGTTACGGCCGTGCATTTCTGAGTACTGGAAATGGCTTGAAATTTTTAATACGGTATTTATTATTATCGGCAGTCTCCCACTGAGGTAGGGTGATTTGAAAAAGAAGAAACACCATCACTCACTCCACCGTCTTGACATAGGTGCACCGACACTACATCTCAGACTATCCTCACCCCTCCTTCAGAGTGTAGGCACTGTGCTTCTCACCTCCAGGACTCAAGTCCGGCTTCCCTGATGAATACTGCTTGTCTCTACTCACGCTCACACACGCTGTTGGATGTCTAAGACTCTAGCTTGGACATCCAAGAATTGTTTAACGAATGGTAAAGATAATTGGATAATGGGTTGAGCTGTGAGCGATATTCTCTAGTTGTGACTCGATGTTTTTGCTACCTCGAACAGGTGTTTTGGAGTTAATCTACCAAGGATGTGGAGGGGACTCCCAGGCTGGGAGAGGAGAGTGCACACACATCTCGATAAATGTCAGAAAGGCGGCGGAACAGCTTTTTCTTCTTCCTCCAACCTGCCTCTTCAGTCTTACATCCGTCCTCCATAATGCGCGTCCAAACGCACCACCACCCCATCCCTACCTACAGTGGGTGATCTTTGGCCCAAGAATGATATAAATTTACAAAAACAAGAAAATCAGAATGGATTTAGTGAAAGTTTAGTCTCACTGTCTTATTAGTTATCTGAGAGGATAAGGGAGATAAGCGAGAAAGACAGGGATGGGTCGCCCATAGTTAAGCATTTGACAGTGCCCCACCAGAGATTGATTCACGGACTATGAACAAGGAGTACTTAACGAACAGAAGACAGTGTAAAGAAAAGTGAGAAGTTTGAGAATGATAATAGTAAATAGTGGAGTCCCCCAAGGATCATTACTAAACCGTTAAGATTTTTAATCTGGAACTGACCCGTTAGCTGAGACTGAATTCTTGGTTGGTATTCTTGTTTTTTTGACGACGTGAAGCAATGGTTCAAATAATTTTGATGAAGAGCCCTTCAGCATCACGGCTTCTTCCTTTCAGGACACTGTAGAGTGATTGTATTTCCAGATCAACGTATGGGGAACCACAACGCTCGCTCTGCCTTGTTACTTATGGAAAGTCAAGTTCAGGGTCTTCACAAAGTCGCCCATCATGGGGAAAAAATTAATTTGTAAGGATAACTCCATCATTTGTTGGAAATGCGTCTCGCCAATCTCAAAGCATGTATAGTGTACATCAGTGCCTTCCTTATCTGATGCACATTAAATTAGGCTTAGGCCTAGCGATTGCAGTACTCCTCTTAACTTCATTTGTAGGGTTGTTGTATGCAGGCTTTGGTGTGTGTATAAGATCGAATGTAGTTTTTTGTAGTCATTAATCACTTCATAAGAGGAAAGCTTAATATTTGCATGTGTAATTAAGATGTTACAAAAAAATTACTTTGAGGAAGAAATTATTTGTTAGCACATTTATCAGGAACAGTCCAGACACGGGTCTTAATCACCTGATTACTTGTTACTGGATATTAGTGGGGCCAACCCGACTGTATCCTCCGCCGCTCTCACTAGGCTGGGCAGAAAGAGCTGGTGTGTCCTTCCTGTCCTCTTAAAGTGTCCACCGTGAATAATCTTGAATTACTTTGTCTTGATTACTGTTAGCTTTTCAGAATAAAATATTTGATATTTGTGGTTTTGATAATGACCTGCCTTGCATGAGCCAGTAGGCCTGCTGCAGTGTTCCTCCTTGTGTTAGGCTGCTGCATTTCCTGTATTCTAATAAGTACAATATTTTTCTGAATTTCAAAAAGACAAATAAATTTTTTTTAATTTCTTCAAAATTAGTAGAAGTTTTATACAGTTCCTTCAAAATTTTTGTACTAAAATTGTTTGTAGGCCCTTGGAATTTCGTAGGTTGTATATGCTGTACCATTTGATAATTCAGCGCTGGATGTGTGGTTTATTTACTCCAGTGTCTCAAACTGCCTGAGTTTTTAAGACGAAACTGGACCAGTTTCTGCAAAAAAATGCCACATAATTATTGTGATTGTGTGTCTCGCTGATAGCAATAACCTGGTTGACAAGACATTCAACAGTGAAGTTTGGCTGAAAACCAGTTAGATGTATGTCACGTCCCCTCACCAGGAAATTTACTGGCACAGGTGACCTTACGAGATAAATAAAAATGCATCAACACCGTAAACTAGGTTTTCATAGCCTCTGTCACTGTTATTGAAGTATCGAGTCTCTGACCTTGTCCGGTGCATCGGTACTGAATCCATGTGAGATGGACAAGTTTTTATAAACACCCAGGTAGTTTTTACAGTAGCAAGATTTACCTTCTTTTTTTTATGGTAAAATATTAAGCGTGCGGGTTCGACTTGTCTTTTGAGAGAGTTGTGCTTCAAGTCCCGCGTCCTTCACATTTTTTCTCCATCTTGTATTGCTTGTTGAAGTTTTTTTAACTTTGCGAATGGTTGAAATTTCAGCAGTTTCGGTTGCTATACTGTGTATTATCAATAGAAGGGAGGAAAGACACGAATAAATATTTAAGATTTCTTAGTAACATCAACAGAGAAAGCAAGTGGCTACAATTGCGGAGTCTTGTCGAAAGGATACTATAAAATATTTATTCACAAACAATAGTAGGAGACTCAAGTGGAGGTGGTGATACAGCCACTGAAAACTGTAAATATTTACGACAATAAATAGAGAGGGACACCGAGCCGAGTTCTGCTCTTGTTCCTATAAAATAGGCTCAGGCCTTGAGCAACGCCTCTTCGGCCCTAGAAATTTTTACCTCTATCAATATAAATATTGCTCCTTAGACGTAAGTCATGCATAGCATGTCAGAGGAGTTAGTGGGTGTCTCAGGACATGTGTGCCAGTGACTAGGTCCATGAAGACAAATATTGCTGATAGTCTGATAAGGTTTCAATAAACCGACAATCATTTTATGATACTAATTTACAAGCGAGAGATCGAATCCTTAGCTTCGAATCTTAGACCAGTCAGTCTAACCTTGGTGGTGGGAAAGTTGATGGAATCAATAATTGCTGATGCCACATTACAAAATAGAAGATTAGATTAATGAATTTCACCAGTTTACCAAAAGGACGTTCTTTCCTTAAGAATTCACTAACCTTTTCCACTAAGGTATTAGAGGCGGTAGACTAAGATAAGAGCATGATATTGTGTATATGGACTTCAGTAAGGCCTTTCATAGTTACACACAGGTGACTGATGAAGAAAGTACACACACAATCACACATGACATATGAAGAGAAATTATCTCCTTGGTTGAATCATGGCTGACAGATAGTCAACAGTTTGCATTAACGGAGAGAAATCAGAATGGGGACCCATTACAAGTAGTGTGGAAGGGGGTTGCTGTCCCTCCCTACAACATTCCTCAGTGGTCGTTCTGAAGCGCCACCTGGGAAGGCACACTTCGAGGAAAAAGTCGTAAGATACAGTTAACTCATTCATCACAAATACTGGTTGGTTGGAGCTGGGGTGATCTGAGAGCGTCTTTACTGCCTTGGCTAGGGAATAACTTTTGCTTTTATACCGAGCTGAAATTTGTAGACAAAGTGGAACATTTTAACCAAATGGTTGCACGGCTGCAAATGGTGTACAATACCTATACGCCTACACAATAGGCTTCATCAGTCGATGAAGCCTATATATTTTTACAGTCTTCAGATTATGTCCATATATTGATAAACCACTGGATAGCAAAACGTCTGCAAGTAAAGAAAGATACCCAGCTGTTTCATGTGTTTAATTCTTCATCAGTCGAATACAGAAGAGGCAATAATGGAGGTAATGAAGATGAGTTTAGTGTCGGCGAAACTTCCGAATGAAGATGCCAAATTGTTGCAAATGTGTCTTACGGGGCCCCTTATCTATGCTTGTATACTTCAGTAGTCGTGTAAGACGCCTGTAGAATTAGCTGGAGTTGTTCCTGTAAACTCAAAGATTAGTGTATTAATATAAGCAATATCTCGTAGTGTAATAGAATAGTAGTATTGTCCAGGAAATTTCCCATGCTCTTATGAGGCTTCGTTTGTATTATGCCATGCTATGTTGCTCTGTTACAAAACGGGCATAAATAATCTTAATAGGTACAAATATGGATCAGAACATTAATACCCAAGATAAAAAAAGTCTTTCTCATGAAAATAAACTTAGAGCATTGAAGCTTTACTTTTTGAAAAAGGTAGATTGATTAATTATAAAAAAGATCTTATGCAGTCTCTTTCTACAATGTACTTCCCTCACCATGTGAGTTTTCTCAGTTCATTGATAAGTGTCCACTACAATATATATATATATATATATATATATATATATATATATATATATATATATATATATATATATATATATATATATATATATATAATTGTGTTTCTCGTGCCAAATAGGTAAAACTTAGAATTTTGGCTTAAATAGCAACGCTCTTCTTGCTGAATAAGACAAGCGAAAATTTGCATATGTAATAATTACGGAAAAATCATTCTGAACCTCACGAAAAAAAATATATTTCATTGTGTTTGTTTATTATTAAATTATTGTAAACTTGTATAAAATATTTAGCTGGATTAGGCTAAATTAAATTGCACTTGTTATAATAATGGTAGATAAGTTTTCGAAGGTTCTTTTGGTACAAAATTATTAATTTTTACATTAACATTAATGAAAAAAAATGATCTTTAACCGTATGAATTTTTTTTAGAAAGGACTTAATTTTAAACGAGTTCTTGCTAATTTACGGCACGACATATACACACACACATGTATATTATAATTATTTTGTGATGTTACCCGCAGTTATCTTTCACACTATCGCATGGAAATTCAATGTCGCTCCTCCATTGACCTAAATCAGGTCAAATATTGAATTTTATGACTCCCGGATGATCGCTATACTGGGGCTACAGTAGACCTGTAGAAGGAACACTGCGGTGGGCATCCTGTAGTGTTCCTTTGGGAAACATCTTGCCCTGTGATTGTTATTTGTCTTAACATAGGGTGAGGAAATGTACTGTACCCTCTCCTATGAACATTGTCATTTTTTGAGAATACGACTGAAAAATTTCGTTTGTGCTATTTGATTTTGGATGCGCTCTTTCAATCGCACTACATAAAAGAGATTTACAAGAAACCTGACTGTAATACTTTAATAATTTCATGCAGGTACACAATAATATTTGCAGTTCCTTTACCAGATATTGCATATTTAATTCGGCAAAATAGTTTCAAAACAAAAAAAAAAATCTTTTATATAACCAGTTACATCTGACCGTGTGTGTTACTGTGGGAGGAGGGGGAAACTGTCGAAGGTGAAGGAAGATGTGTACACAAGCCCAAGGTCTGCCAGTCTGCCCCCATACCGCTAGTCTGGCCTTACGAAGGTGAATGTCACCTCCTCCACTACCACACCACTCCACTCGCAACCATCACACACCACGACCACTACCTCACCAACACCACCACCATCACCACTACAACACCATCACACCACCACCATCACCACTACATCACCACACCACCACCACATCATCACCACAACACCACCACATCCCTACAACAACACCACCACATCACAACATCACCACCACCACATCACAGAAAACACCAGCAGCAGCACTGGCATTGCTGTCAACTAACCACCACCCTCAGCCTCACCATACTATCAGTTATGAAGCAATATAATATATATATACTACCTCAGTATTCCCGGATACAAATGTTGTACCAAATTGTTACACAAGATCTCAAAATATCGTAATTCATATAGCGAATTGTTCACAGCATTTGAACGTCAAATATGGCAAATTATATAATTCTAGTAATATTTTATTTGTCTTATTGTCTAATTATTAATAAAAAGGAACAGTTTATTTAGTCAAGTACACGTAAGTACAAATTATCATACATAGTGTAAATTACCAGTTACTCCAGTGTCAATTCTATATTGCCCTCAACTATTAGTATTATAATCAAATTAGGCGCTAAACCCGTAAGGGTCGCAGCGCTGTCGCTGTATTCCACTTAAAACTAGTTTTTTTATTTTGTTTCTAAAGCAGACGGGGGTGAAACAAGGAAAGCAAAGAAAACGAGAGCGAGGAACGCTGAGGGCAATAACAAAGAAAATGTGGAAAGGAGACTGCGGGAAAGAGAAGGCAGACGAGGATATAAGTGGAAATGTGAGAAATAAAGCTAAAAACCGGAGTAGGTGATGGAGGAAGCCAGTAGAGGTAACTCGTTGAGGTTGATGTAAAAGCTAAAAAAAAAAAAGGGAGTACTGGTGGTAAACGAGCAGGGGTAACAGTCATAATACTAACCATGTACATGTACTTGTAGTAAATAAAGATATTATTATTATTATTATTATTATTATCGGACGCATCCAAATATATTAAGATCATAAGATGGTATGGGAGGAGTGTAGCAAGCAAGGGTGTGGTCAACCTCACTCCGTCCACCCTCTTCCTCCACATAAAAAGTGGTTGAAAGATATGCTTTGAGGAAGTTGGCAAAGGGTCGTTATATTCATGAGGAATCGCTGGTCAGCACCAGATCAGCCTGGCTGTGGTTCGTACGTTGGATTGCGTGCGGCCAGCAGCCACAGCCTGGTTGATCAGGCCCTCATCCACTGCGAGGCCTGGTCATGGACCTGGCCGCGTGGGCGTGACTCCCAGAACACCCTCAATACTCTTGTATGGAAGGTAATCATATTTAGAACCTTGGTTTAAATCGCGCAAGTTATTTCCTTTAGTTTGTTCTGTCACAGACTGCTTAAAAAAAAGCAGTCCTGAATTATCTCAAGGAAGCCGTTTGACTCTAGATTCTTAGTCAAGAATTCTAGTGATTTTACTGTAGTTTCATATCTTGACGCCTTGAGAATTTCGTCCCTTGAAAGTTCGGGGATCGATATTGTACATGAATGGTATGCAATACCGACCTAAATTTGAAGCTACCCAAGGTTTTAGTTGGTTACCCTACTAGGCAGACTGTTCCACTCATCAACTACCCTATTTCCAAACCATACTTTCCTATATCCTTTCTAAATCTAAACTTATCTAATTTGAATCCATTATTACGGGTTCCTCTTGAAGCTATATCCTCAAGACCTTATTTATATCTTTTTGTTAATACCCATCTTCCACTTACACTCTTCAATCATGTCTTCCCTTATTCTTGTCTTACAAGAGTATGTAATTTAAGGGACTTAAATATTTCTTCATACGGAAGATTTCTTATGTCATTCTTCGCTGAATGTTTTCTAATGAATTTGTATCCATTCTGTAATACGGAGACCAGAACTGAGCTGCATAAGCTAAGTGAGGCCTTACTAATGATGTGTAGAACTGTAGTATAACCGCTGGACTTCTGTTGCTAATACGCCTTGATATAAACACCAGTAATCCATTGCCTTATTACGTACGCTTAGGCATTATGTCTTGGTTTCAGGTTTCTGCTTACCATAACCCCCAAGTTCTTTTCGCATTTATCTACATTGAACTGCATCTGCCACTGTTCAGACCGCGACACGAGTTTGTCTAAATCCTCCTGAAGTTCAGTGACATCTTCCTCTTGAATCAGTTATCCTGCCTATCTTCGTGTCATCAGCTAATTTGATCATATCATTAGTAATTTCCTCGTCAAGGTCATTGATATATTTTATAAACAACAATAAGCCTAAAACTGATCCCTGTGGAACGCCACTTGTTACAGATCCCCCCTTCCTCCGGTCCTCAGATTTTACCCCGTTTATACACACACTGCTTCTGTTGGTGAGCCATGACTCGATCCATGACATCACTTTTTTCCCAATGAAATTTTGCCTTGCATCTCTGTCTCTGCATTTACTCCATGTTCCTTGTTTCTCATTAGTGACTATGAACTTTACTAGTGTCTGAATTTTCCTTTTTCGATGGTGGTTATTTTTTTTACGGCTAAACATTTGTGCTTCCAAAGTTTCTAATTTGCTAAATTTTCTCAACGTTTAGACCAGAACAGACCATTCACTGCTTGCTCCAGTGATCCCGAAGAAGCTCTGGTTGCAGAGATTAACTCTCTTTAAATACAAAATATTCTTATCAAAAGATAATCCCGGTTGTCAGGTAAACTCCAGGTACGTTATACCTTCAAAATATCTACTCAGCCGGCAGTTCGCTCTCGTAGCCTTGGAGATCCGTTTGTTATCCGCCCTCATCCTTGGAAAATGTCACATATGGCAAGTATTTCACCTCTAATCTTTGAAATGGTCTGATAAAATTTTAGCAGATCACTTCTAGATGACCTGATATGGTTTCCTCTTGCACTCGGGCAATCAGTTGTATATTTCACACTTCCAAACAACATTGTAAATCCTGTTCATAAAATCCTTTACTCCCCCGCCAGTAAGACAAACACGTCCTATTTGTTCTGTCTCTATCCATGTATCATACCTGAGATTCTTTACCAAGAATGTTGTTTCCTATCAATTTTTTTCTCGATAGTTTTTACAAAATATCTTTTACTTCCAAATTAGCTACCTTGTACTGGTTCCTAATTATCACTTATGTATACTTCCTCTCTGCATCCGTTATAAAAGTACATAACCTCTCCACTACCATCAGTATTTCCTTCCTCTTCCTTGTCCCCACGATGGCTCTTCTGAAACATATATTCTTCTCTAAGTAGGTGTATCTCCTTAAATTCTTCGATCTCTTCTCTAACTACAAAGGACATAGTTTCTTAATCGTCAAAGCACCAACTAGATTCATAAAAAAAGGGCGAAAGTAAGAGCTTCTATCAGATTACAGGGCGCTCTGCCAGACGAGATTACCCTGTAACATGCCCTTTATTTCTTAAGACTTTCAGGAATCACAAAGTTTAAATAACTGTAAATCAATAAAAAAATGTACATTTAGAAGAGAACGTGGTAGCCATCCGCCCCGGGATCCTCGGTGTTTACAAGAACTTGACATTAGAGATGAGTGGGCACTAGCATCTGGTGAAAAAACCTGAGACATTTGTTCTACATGACCATGTCCGCATACAATGGTATGCTGAAGGTCACAATATCGTCCTTATATCTTGACTGTCAAACATGAGTTTCTCGGTTTTCTTAATGTTATTTGAGCTTTCACCGACACATAAAATATGAAAGAGCCCTAAACTCTAGATTTTTCTATCATTCTTCATATTTTTGTTTCAAATACGACGAAATTTTTTGATATTACTACATTTTCCTTCTGTTTGTTTTAACACCGGACTTCTCCCACCGCGGTAAGGTGACCCGAAAAAGAAGAAACATTTTCACCATCACTCCCTCTATCACTGTTCTGCCAGAGGCGTGCCGACAATACAGTTCAGATGCCCCTCCAAACTGCAACATCCCCACCCCTCCTTCAGGGTGCAAACACTACTTTCCACCATCAGGGCTCAAAGTTTAATTGGTTTCCCCGAATCTCTCTCTAAATGTTACCAATGTTTGTCCAGTCAGCAACATTTCTTATCAGTTATCTTCTTCTTCCCACTTCCCCTCCGAACGGAGACTTAATGGCAGAGGGACGACAACATTAAGAATGAAGCAACTTTCAAGGTGAGAAAATAAGAAACACCTGGGATGGACAAATACGATAATTGAAGTTAGGTAAATGAACACAATAGCAACTAGTGAGACATTTATTACCTACAACTAACCCACAATTTGGAGCGGGAAAACAGTCTGATATTTCCACTCCACAAAGATTATTTCAGAATACTCAAAACCCTTACGGTCCATTTTTTAGTACGCAGCACCAGTGTGGGAATTCACAACTCCGAAAGACTTAAAGATCTGCCACCATACTTGTCTCTTACCTTAGAGACCGCAACACGCGGTAGCACATAGTTCTCAAAAAAAAAAAAAGATTCTCAGAGGAGACATGATCACAACATACGATATACTCAAGAGGTATCGACAAGTTGCATAAAGAGGCACTGTGAAAGGTGGGAATAGGAGAAATGAGTACAACTGGAAACTGAATGCCAGAATGAACCAGTTACATGAAGTTCTTTACTGTTAGGGTGGTAATAACTGGAACACATTAGAGAAAGAGAGTGGGAGCAAAGTGCCTAAATTCAAATGCGAATCCAACAGTATGAAAGGAGTTAAATATATGACTCGAACATTAGCCGTTGAGAGTTATGGGTTAGGAGCTGAGATTCGAACCCCGAAGACACAACTATGTCAATCACTCTTCCGAATAGAAAATTCGTTTTCCAAACTGTTACATTGCGAATAAGTCGTTTTTTTCGATTACACACATATTTATGATAGTTTAATTGATAAATGACGCACAAATGAAGAATTAGCACTTTTTCACTGATAGGAAGAACTTCACGGCTTCTCTTAGTCTTTGAAGAACTGCCATCACTACTTTTGCACTTCGAGGCCATTATACAGCAGAATTAAGGATTATTTTCCGGCAACGGTAAACAGCGCATAACCGAAACAGCAGAAATTTGACCTGTGGATAAGGGGTCCTACTGTATTTATAGGACGGGGTGGAGAAGCTTAGATCTGGCAGCGGAGAAACTATCGTCGCTTAGGTAGCAAGTAAACACAGACTACTACCATTTAAAGTGTCCTGTAGCTCAATTGCTAGCGCACTCAGCTCACGTCTGAGGTCCGGGGTCGAACCCCGGTATGGCTGGAAATATTACGACGTGTTTCCTTAAGGTATCTGCTGTCCGTTCACCTATCAGTAAAATAGGTACCTGGGCGTTAGTCGACAGGTGTGGGTCGCATCCTGGGGACAAACTTGACCTAATTTGCCCGAAATTCTCTGCATAACAGAGGTTTTCTATATAGTAGTATGTCATTGACGTCAGCTAGGCCTGTATACCTTGTACATGTACTTGTAGAAATAAACATTATTATTATCAACTCGTTGAGAACATTACACCACTGAGGCCGCCAACCCTGGCAAGTTTCACAACACCTCCGTCAACGCCACACCCTCCACCAGGAAACTATAAGTAAGAACAAATAGGGAGTAGGAAATAAAGTTTTTCTCTCGATGAAAAAAATACGTATATACAAGGAGAAATTAAGTTGTCTGTGTAATTACAGCTGGTTGATCCCACACCTTTTATAGGTGTAAAGGAAGCAGATGCAGGAGAGAATTGAGGATGATGATAGAAGAAAGGGCAGGGTGGAACAACTAAAGAGGAAGACACGAGTCTAACCTTTGTTTTTTTGTAGCGAGGGTCTATACTGCTGGTGTATTACGAAACTTACCTTTCCCCCACACTCGTGTACCCCATCACCCCCTGCCATGTTGAACCCAAATCTATGCTTTCCTTAAAAAAAAATCCACAGTCTATATTAATATGAAAAACTACGGCCCTATGAATAATTAGTTTATAATACATGCATTTGGTGAGTGTGAGTTGCGTATGTAGAGGTGGGAATGTGCGTGTTGGGGGAGGGGTTGGGGATGTGGGCTGCTGTGGAGAGTAGGGGGGTGGGTATGTGCATACCTGAGTCCGGAAATAGAAACAAAACTGCAAATTGAAAAGGTAAGGTCATTCCAGTTTTTGTAGTAATGAGGAAGACAGACCAGCCGTCGGAAACATGAGGAGCTAGACGGAATTAGAGGGAGAAAAAAAGACGTCGGGGAGGAGGTATTGAGAACTTGAATGCATTTTGAAGGTTGAGTATAAATAAAGATGGGATAAGAGTGGGGATGGAGGGTAAGCAGTCTTTTATATATAAAATTGATACACTTGCAAAGTGCAGGTACTCTAGTACATTATGGGAACAATGTTTTTCTGATACCGCATTTACACGACATAGCAGCAAAAAGTCTAGCTGTTTATTGGATGTACAGCGAAGAGTGCTAACAAGGCTGTGAAACCACATAGGGTTCCACAGGTTAGGACATTCCTCGCAAAACTATGCACAATATATATTAAATATTCATGGCTTTACTGGTGTGTTGCTCATTGCCTCTTCACCCTTGAATTACTGCAGTATTTAACATGTCTGCCATATAACGAAGGTTTATCAAATTTGTAGCACGAATAATGAATATAAAAGGTGGTAAATCCAATACTTACCCTGTGAATATTGAAAGGTCAGTCGGGAGAGTTTGAGTGCGTCTCTTGACTTATTCCATCAAGGCCTAAAGGCTTGGTAGACTGTCTCCTGCACTACTGTGTAAATAAAGCTAGTAAATTATTTGGGGTTGTGGTATTGCAAGGACAATGGTGTCAGGGGGTTAGCTCAGAATTAGCTTGGTGCACTTGGTCAGTCTTGGCAAGACTACTACTAAACATGCACACTCACTGCTTATTCTTGACTGTAAGGCCTTGTAGTTTATCCAATGGATATCTGAATACACGCTGGATATGAATGTAGTGGGAGGAATATGATAACACGGTGGGGTAAGTTAATGGACATCCTAGTGCGTAGTGGGGCGAGAAGCGTCCATTCACAAATACTGCATTAGACGCTGACCACAGATCACGAGAGCAACACCAGGTTGTAAGATATAATGCGCGGCGCCACAGCCTCCACTACGACGTTTTTGTCGTCACCATTTCCCAGGCTCTATGAATATAATAATAAGAATTTATTTAGACGTTGTACAATGATACATAGTTTGGTAGACATGATACATAGGTATAAATGAGATGTACATGCCAAAAGCCCCTAATATGCTGTGCAGTGCGGGTTTAGTACTCCCCTGATGTAATAATAACAGTGTTAGTCGTCATTTTTTTAATTTATATCCGCGTAAATAGTTGATTATCGCGTTAAAATGCAGGCAGTTACTTGGCCAACTTCCGTACTAGTTAAGAGGGAGGTGATTGTGTAAACAAATGTTTAGCTGATACTGAATTTCCTCCTCCGCCTTATACGTCCCCTCACCCCATCCACGTTCTCTTCTCGCTCTAACACGTCAAGATCATGAACAAAAGCTGAATCTCCGAAGTTGAGTGTTAGTGTAATACTTGAGATTGAAGGTAAAATATGAATTTTCTCTGCGCAGATCAACAAAATGATCTCTCTCTCGTTCTCTCTCGCTCTCTATCGCTCTCTCTCGCTCTCTATCGCTCTCTCTCGCTCTCTCTTTCTCTCTCTCTCTCTCTCATATATATATATATACTATATATATATAATGTCGTGCTGATTAGGTAAAACTGGTCAATTAGCAAGAACTCATTTAAAATTAAGTCCTTTCTAAAAATTTCTCTAATACGTTTAAAGATATAGTTTTTTTCATTTATGTTAATGTAAGAATTTATAATTTTGTACCAAGAGAAACTTTGAAAACCTACCTAACCTTATTACAACAAGCGCAATTTAATTTAGCCTAACCCAACTAAATATATTTTAGATACGTTAACATTAATTAAATAATAAACAAACACAATGAAATATATTTTTTTCGTTAGGTTCAGAATGATTTTTGCGAAATATTGCATACACAAATTTTCGCTTGTCTTGTATGGCAAGAAGAGCGTTGCTATTTAAGGCAAAATAGCAAGTTTTACATAATCGGCACGTCATATATATATATATATATATATATATATATATATATATATATATATATATATTATTTATTTATTTATTTGGGTGGCAGTAGTAGTGCAGTTTCCTGGCAATCATATCCTAGTGTTAACTTACCGAGACACGAGGTACTGATGGCTACAAACCGTGTTCTGAATGTCTTATTCACGACGAATGTGGTCTTACCAAGAGATTATTACTCAGAATCACGTGTAGTGAGACATTCACGTTTGCTTTTGAAACCATGAATGGATCTAGCTTTGCTGTGTCATTTCCTAGTTCACTTTACTTATTTACTTTCCTAAGGCTATAAAGTGTTTCTTAACGTCTCTGGCGCATTTGGATATTGACCTTCCTTCTGCTTCTCCTCTTGCTCATTAATCTATCGGCCATCTTATCAACTTCCAGTGTATTTTGTGTGTGATCATACTTCGTCTTGTTCTATGCCCTTGTAAATTAAGATTGAGATGTTATAGATTTACGCTATAGTGTTAGTTTCCGGTGGAAGTACTAAACTTTTTTGTTTTTGTACGGTAGCATCGTTGTTACTTGAGTCTCTCCCGACTCCAGTATTCTGCATAACGTATCACTATACGTACAGTATAACAATGTTCATATGGCACCAACCACAGTATAAATTATAATAATTGCCTTGTAAAGATTTGAACTTGAGGTACAATACAATCTTGCTTCGTCAGAATATTCTCTCTTGTGCCCAGACTACTTCTGGAGGCTACTTCTCTACTCTCTTCCATCTCCCCTTCCCCTCACCGCCCTTCATACACGACTTTTTTTTTTTTTTGCAGATATCTGCATTACATTACGTCGATTTCTGAATAATCTAAGCCACCTCCATATTTAAATGTTATTTTAGCTCATTTTACTTTATTTTAACCTAATGTATACGTATAGTTTTTCGTCAGTAAGATTACATAGGGGGGAGGGAGGGTATTATTTGAAGTGGGGGAGACACTACAGAGGCTGGAAAATTGAAAACAAGACGCATGTTATATACGATGTAAAGACGGGTTGTACTTATTCTTTCCACTGTAAGATTTGTTCCATCTCTCCTGCATCATTCTTACGGACAAGACGTAGGATCGGGAGGGAGGTTAGCTTCTTTGCCTCCATCTCAGTGTCAAGATGAGAGGAGGGGAGACTGAAATCTAGCTCAGGCTGGCAGATTTCAGTACTTGATGTATGAAAGCCATTCTGTGTATGAAATATGACAGGTAAACACACCTTGCATTTGTTCCCAATGTGTAACTCATATAAAACAGGGTATTTGCACACTACTGTTGTATGCAATTGATTTTAGTTAAAAGAAAATCTCAAGTGTCACAAGAGACAATACTATACATGGGTAACACGTACACGTTAGCGGTTCATCCAGTGTATGTAAGCAGGAAGAGTGAGACAACCTTCACTTACGTACATTGCTGCTGCTACTACCGTTTAACCTGACATTATTATGCATGCGTTTTTATAGCTGCCAGAAAATCAACGTAGATAGTTTGAGTTACTGTTTGTTTTTCTATTGTCAAGGTTTGACACTACGAATTTGTGCTGTGCCAAACCAAAGCCCGTAGTCGTTATACATTAAGTGTATCTCAGTAACGGGTATGTTACATGATTTGCGTTTGGAGAGCGATGAATGAATCGGTATAAATGAGATTAAATGAATCATATTTTGGTTATGTTAAAAAGTGTTCGTGAAAAAAGAGAGAGCTGTCAGAACGAGTTATGTTTAATGGAGCCTCGCCAAGTTTGTTGTGAGAGCAATTTTTTGAGTGCATGTCTTATGTTAAATGTCCAAATTTGTAATAGTAATGTAAGAAATATTTTTCTCTAATCTTGTTTTCACTTTTTTTAAAATGAACGAAATATTATTGATTTGATTTTAATTATTTCTTCACGAACTAGTCAGTGTTAAACCCTAAGGTTCATACAGTAAATTATTTAATTTTCATTCATATAATCCTTAATTAACATATACTTTTATTTCCATGATTGATTTGCTAATGCACTGTTTACTAACCATTGTGCAAGTGTTTACAGATGTCCAGGATTTTGCCACAAGTGCGATATATGCATGCCTCGCCTCGCGAAGGCTACCTCCACACGCCCATCTGCGATGGTTTCACGCCCACATCCATCATCACGGGTTCCTCGCGCCCACGCCACGTATATGACCACGCCATGAAGTCGAAGTCAGGTGATGGTGCTCCGTTGAAACATCTTATATTATGGCGCAGATCTTTAATATATAACAACCAGCCAGAGGTTAATGTTCTTGATGAAAATTGTATACAATTCCGACAAGCCAGCAGTAACAGCCTGGTTGATCAGCATAGGCTGTCTAAGAGACCCTGATCCACCACGAGGCCTGGTCTCAGACCGAGCCGCGGGGGGCGTTGACCCCCGAAACCCTCTCCAGGTAAGCAGATGAATAAGACATGTGCAACAGTAGTTACCTTTATTGTTGAAACGTCTCGCCTACACGGTAGGCTTCTTCAATCAAATGGAGGGGAAATATGGAGACAGCAGCAGTGGAGACGTAGAGATGTGATCAATCCTTCAACCTTGAAGGACTTCTTGAGGTGGTGAGTTCCACAGCCCGGAGAAGAGTTCAGCCCCATAGTCTGGAAGAATGTGAAGCTGAAGCGTGATGGTTGATTCGCCGGAGGGGAAGGTCTCGAAGATGTTGCAGGAGGCGGGGCCCACTAGTAGAAACAAGAAGGCAAGAACTGAGGAGCACTGCAGCAAGCCTATTGGCCCATGCCAAACAGGTCCCTCCCAAATCCAACCCTTCTCAATCAACTAGTGGCTAATGTCCGTGTTGGACAGGAGATGGGGTGCGAAGACTACTTATCACTTCAATACACAAACCTAGTCATCGGACCCCAATAGAGCGACAGCGGAAGGCTAGCGCCCAAGAAATGCCAGTATATCACCATCCCAGTCTCTTCCCGCGCGCTCTGGATTAAACTGAACATCGGCGAGGCGTTTACTCAGAGGTGGGAGTTGCTAGGCGGCGGCCACTGAGACATGGAGAGGTAGACCTTGAGCAAAGTCATGGCTCTCAGTGGACACATGGACCTTGAGCAAACGCACAGCAAAAGAAAAGCGTTGTACGGAATATATTGACAAATAAACTGGAGGCAACGACGATACTCGAGATAACGTGAGAATATTTTAGAAAATATTTATAACTAGATCATAGGCATATAATAATAATAAGATGGTGGATAAGACATGTGCAACACCTTTGTATCATGTTTAGAGGTGTTTCTCCCATCAGGGGCTTTATTAATATAACACAGACATTAGAAATGAGACTTGTAGGGAAAGGGAACCAGAGGTGTGGAAGTGATGATTAGGCTTTACGTGTGATGTTGATAAATCATGTCTGGTTTAGAAAGACACGTAAGCAAACACTAGAAGATAATTATTAGAAAACGTTTCGGTCCTGGGATCTTGATCACTTCGAAACGTTTTCTAATAAATATGTTCTAGTGTTTGCTTACGTGTCTTTCTAAACCAATTTGTCGGTATGTATTACCAAGGTTTATACCACAAATCACGTCTACACTTCCGTGACCTACTATTACAACAACAACTACTACTACTACTTTTACTACTACTACTACTACTACAAAAAAACATTGCTACCCAAAATGAACCGCTACTTCCGCCTCTATAAGTATACAAGTCTCCTTTCTCATGTCTCGGTTTTTGATTCATAAAGCCCCCGGGGGCGAAACTTCTCTTAAATACTATAATGATACTCATGTGTTGTGCTACAATTTATTTTCTCCTGCATGACGAAGATTAGTTGCTTAATACAGTTTTTAAAATTATCACAGAACATGACACACTTGGATCAGAAAAAATACTCAGGCATTGCCTAGTCGATCGTAATACGCAACGCTGGTTTATAAGAGACATTATTTCAGCTCAACAGAGAACGATTTTTTTTATTTGATTGGCAGATATATGGAATTGTTTACGGAATACAATTTAATTACCGTATGAACTCTTAAGTTTAATAAACAACTGTCAGTGTATAAACAGAAGGGTGGATCGCGGTTCGAACCCCTCTTGCGCCTAAATATCGTATATACTGTACATAGATTTATTTAGTTCGCGCTAGAACGTAGTTTCAACGTGCTTAAATTATCCATAGACTTTTCATGCTTATTCTTTACTCCTATATAGGAACTAGATCGACAGATACTTCAAATTTGCTACTTGCATTACTTAGCCTCGTACAAAAAGTTTCATACGGGTGCAGTAGTCTGTTGCTATTTGATTTCCTCTATGTACTTTGACAGAGGTGTAGGATAAAGGTCAAGGATGTAGGAAATAGGTCACAGGAAGCTGGATGAAATATCAACAGTGGTGAAGCAATGTTAAGGAGTGTTTCTGCAGCTTGAGACTGCAATGATGACCTAGCAGTAAGGTCTTAACGACCAGGTCTCTTTCTTAGTGTTTTTTTTTTACCAAAAGACTTATTGGCTACTTAGCAAAAAAAAAGTAAAACCACCATGTAGCCTCGTTGAAGCAAGCACTTAGTTGTACCAGTATGTTAAACATAGGTGGGAATAGTTGTGTAAATTCTTAGTAAGCCTTTGCAGTGATCTCCATATGAGAGGCGAGTGAATGTAGTATCTGAGGTGTCTTGGTCAGGTTATTGACTCGGTGTTGGGAGTGGTGAATCAGGCAAAGATAAGTTAACCCGCCTCATCCAACCAGCACGCAGTACCAGAACAGTGGAGATGACCTATGTGGAAAAATTACCTCCAACCCCTGGAGCCATAACTTCTTATCCACAACCTAGGTGTTACTAGTGGCGGCGAACTGTAGCACTAGCTAGCCTCTCATGCCCCTTATGCAGAACCACATGCTAGAATAGGTAATAAATAACAAGATAGTACTCGTAATAATCCAATGCAGAGAATAATACAGGAGACTGAGGAGGATATAAAGTAATAGTTTGAAGCATGATGTCCATGTTCATGATTTCCATTATTCTTGGTGACTGTTGATCCTTGTTGACTCAGGTTCATGAAGACTGATAGACTGAACACCTTCTATCAAGTATTATTATAATAAGTGTTATGCAGTACCAACAAGTAGACAAGTAAGAGACATACACAATGTTCCTCCATTCTTATGTTCTTATCAAAGCTTATTCTTTAGGTAACATTGAAAATGGGTTGATCAGATATTTTTGTTAGTGGGAATGGGTTCAAGAATGGACCTGCCTAGTATGGGACAATAGGTCTGCTGCAGTGTTCCTCCATATGTTCTTAACAGTTGGGTATCTTTGTTGTCGAAACGTTTCGACAAGTTGCCCAACTGAGACTGTTCACCTCAAACTACTTCATACTAAGGACCTGCCTTGGCGAAACGTCTCCACATTAGATACCCCAGGTATTGCACATGTATCTTATTAATCTACCTATAAGTTTTAAGAACATAAGAACATAAGAAAGGAGGAACACTGCAGCAGGCCTACTGGCCCATGCGAGGCAGGTCCAAATCTCCCACCGACTCAAGCCAATGCCCCGACCCATCCAGGTCAGGTTACATTCACTTAAGGAAGGAGCACGGCATCTGACCTAGTAGCACAAACTAGTCGGGTCCAACTCACACCCACCCGCACCCACTCATATATTTATCCAGCCTATTTTTAAAACTACACAACGTTTTAGCCTCTATAACTGTACTCGGGAGTTTGTTCCACTCATCGACAACTCTATTACCAAACCAATGCTTTCCTATATCCTTCCTGAATCTGAATTTATCCAACTTAAAGCCATTGCTGCGAGTCCTGTCAATACTAGATATTTTTAGCACGCTATTTACATCACCTTTATTTATTCCTGTTTTCCATTTATACACCTCAATCATATCCCCCCTAATTCTACGCCTTTCAAGAGAGTGCAGATTCAGGGCCCTCAGTCTATCCTCATGGGGAAGATTTCTGATACATGGAATCAACTTAGTCATCCTCCTTTGTACGTTTTCCAGAGCATTTATATCCATTCTGTAATACGGTGACCAAAACTGTGCAGCAGGTATACAAGTCAGGTAGATCATGAGGTACAGCCTCCCAAAAATCGGGACAAGATCCCTTGGGTTTTAACGTGCAAAATAGGAGAAAATCCTTTCAGTTCGAAGAATTGAGACACTTGTGGAACATATGTGAATCTTTATTGAAGAAACGTTTCGCCAGCCAGTGGATTCTTCAGCTCAATGCAGAGACAGGTGGAAGATGAGGAGGAGTTTGAGATAACCAATCCCTCAGTCCATCAATCTTGATTGAGGGGTTGGCGAAACGTCTACACTAAATATACCCAGATGTTGCACATGTGTGTAAATTTGATCTTGTCTTGTCGGTATTGTATATCATTCATGAACAACCTATCAGGGAGTGATATTCAAGATTATTAAAAAGTGAACAACATACGGAATAAAACACAGGTGTTGAGATGAAGAAAGTGTAATATAAAAACATTTATGTCAACTTTTGTAAAAAAGAGATTGAGGAGATTCACGCAACGAGTTGCTGGGTATCGTAATCTTGATTTTAAGAACATAAGAAAGGAGCACTGCAGCAGGACTACCGGCCCATGTTAGGCAGGTCTAACTCATTATAAACTGTTTTTGAACACTATGACGTCACTCGTGACATATGGGCAGGACTCGACCTATGAATATATAAACACGTGGGCACGTCCTTGTTATTGCCGCTCTAATTTATCTTATCCTTCGCATTTTTATCATATGGGTAATGGTCTGTACACTACAGCTGCATCACAATGGGAGAATTATCCATGCACTACAGCAGCACTGGTACTAGGGATTTGGAACAACATTGCGGTCGCCAAATAGTGTCGCTGGTAGTCAAAATGTCGTGAGGAGTCAACACCCTGGTAGGTGTTGCTCTGCGCCGGTGGGGGCCCCATGATACGCTGGGCATGAAGTAGCACGTACCTGCTAAGTATGTAAGCCACTGCTAAGACGCAAGCCTCCAACCTCTGGTCCCACTTTTGAGGTCGTTATCACATGTCAGTTAAGTTTGTCAATCTTTCTGAGTATCCATGTTAGAGGCCATATAAAATGTTATGGGGTGCAGAGCTGTGGTCTTTGAAGTAGGCGGGGCTCCGGCTGGAGGGTAAGGCGTGGTCATAGTGAGGATGTGTATATAAAGGCTGGGAGGCCTGCGAGCTGCAGTAAGACTTGGTCACTCGTCCCACTCTAGTCAGGTAGCTGCCACACATCGCCGCATTAGCTGCCAGCCAGACCCACGTGGTCCACGCCTCCTGCTCGTGTCGTGTGCTTCTTTTCGCGTTGAACTTTGAATATTAAGTACAATGCGAGTAGTGGCACTATTATCAGTGGCCCTAGTGATGGGTGCCGCGTACGCTGATACCCCCAGCCTGGACTTCATCTCCACCACCACACTCGTACCCAGCCTCCCTGATTCTTCCTCCATGGCTGAGTGGCACTCCTCCACACTCTGGATTATAATATTTGGATTCATTCTGGCGTTTATACTCGCCTTTGGCGTGGGTGCCAACGACGTTGCTAACGTTTTCGGCACGAGCGTAGGAGCTAAGGTGTTGACACTACGGCAGGCATGCATCATCGCTACTGTGGCAGAGATTCTGGGCTCTGTTCTTCTAGGTAAGTGAATCACCTTCTGATAAGTTCTTCCTCCCGCAGGTCTCCGCCCGGAGCTACTCCCTCGCCTGCTCCTTCCACATTCACACACTCCTGTGACACACACTTTCATCTTAATCTTTTCAATCATTTCCACTCATTCCATATTTTTACGCTCGCAGCTTTCTTGTTACCTGTCATCTCATTCTTGCGTTATATTCAGTACATCCCATTCTCACCCAGTTTAGAATAGAGTAATACTATATTCGATATTCTTTAATATTAATTCTATTTTCAAGGTTCCTAACTCGAGATATATTTTAATTTAAATACTATCACTTTAGTATACTAGTGCTCTCTTTAGTACGTCTCACAGCTCTTCGTAGTCACTTCGGGTTTCTCTCGTCCTTTTCAACACACACACAAACACAATGGAGCCCTTCGCAGAGGAGCTCTTGCCCTTCGTCATAGCTGGATTCATCATCGCCTTTATATTGGCTTTCGGCGTGGGAGCCAATGACGTTGCTAATTCCTTTGGCACGTCTGTGGGCTCTGGTGTGCTGACCCTACGTAAAGCTTGCATCCTGGCAACTATATTCGAAGTGTTGGGAGCCATCCTAATCGGTAAGTATCAGTATTTAATAGATCCTCCTTTGTTGCCTTCCCTGTTTGGGCACTATACTAGGTGTGATAACATCACAAAATGTGTGACGCCTAACTTAATAACGGACTACTCATGGAAGTTCACCAGACCTGTAACCACGATAATATTTGTTTGTTACTGTTAGGGTCTACTATCAATTTTTCTCTGTAATACTTAAATCAACTTAAAAAAAATTACAATAGGAGTGTAAAAAGAGTAGACCATAGAATTTCTTACTTATAGATGCAAGACGTGAGTGAAACCGTCCAAAAATGACGATTTTAATTTAAACCCAATTGACAATCTGAGCGATTATTAAGACAATTAGAATGTTGGCACTTAGTAATAGTAAACCGTGGTAGAACATTTGATTCAACTAAAAGAATCAGGGTCAGATTTCCGAGCGAGCTGAGAGAGAGAAGGATCCTTACATTTGCTCATGTTCTCTAGTACACAGGAGTCGACCATTGAGTCGCATCTAAGGAGAACATCAATGAAAATAAGGCATAGTACACTTTGCTTCGTTAGGTTAATAACCTAGGGATTCTAATTTGCGCAGGATGTTAGAAAAATGGCACCAAAATCACATTTTCTTACGTTTTTAGAATGTGTTAAATATCCTTTATAAATCTAATTTAGGATAGCTTATTATACGTAATTCCAAACGTGTATTATTTTCAATTTTTTTTTTTTTTTTTTGCCTGGGGAGAAATGGTATAAAATACTGACACGATGGAAGCAAATAGTGAGTGGGAATGGATGGTTTTGATAAGGCCCTGCCGTGTATGGGCCAGTAGGCCTGGTGCAGTGTTCCTCCATTCTTATGTTCACAAATGCAGTATAATGCGAGCCTTTATTAACCAGTAAAGTCTGTGAAGAGCGCATTTGTGTTTCCGTTTCCATTTATTGCATGTCGAAAAACATATTAGAGAAGGATGACAAAGCTGATCCCCAGTATCAGAAATATTTTTACGAACATATTAAAGGCACTGAATTTACACTCTGGAAAGGCTTAGGATTAGGGGCGATGTGATAGAAGTGTACACATGGAAAACGGGAATTGAAAATGAAATATAAATAACGTGCTGAGAATATCTAACCAAGACAAGACTCGGAGCAATGGATTCGAATTGGGAAAAAAAATGGTTAAGAAAGGATATTGGAAGGCATTGGTTTAGCAGTGGGGTTGTGAATGAGAAGAATAAACTTCAGAATAGCGTCATTGAGGCAATTGAGTAGCTTCAAAAATGTTGGACAGGTATGTACATGAGTGGGTGTGGGTGGGTAAGAGGTGAATTGATAGTAGTGCTATAGCAGTGTTCCACCATTCTTATATTGTTTTGTTTATCTTTACACATACAAATGATAGCCCAAAGATTAATTCTGAATGACCTGATTAAAACAAATTATACATGATCACAGTCAGAGTGATGGGCCTCATGTCCTCAGTCTACATAATCGACCGAGATGAGGGAATAAATATAGAAATGGCTCATAAAAAATGAGAGTACTGAGAAACAGAATCGTGAAGGCAAGTCAGCTGCGCATGTTTGAAGTATGGCTGCAGTTTGAATTTGTCCAGAAGTCCCATGGCTATACTACAACTGTAAGGTCTCGGTTAATTCCCTGTATCAATAAACTTTGAAGTAAGACAGCACTGAGCCTGTACTCGCTTTTAAGACAAAACTAAGACAAATGCGTGGATAAGAGATATAAATACAGTTCAAGGCAATTATTAAAGAACGTTTCGCCATGAGTACCCTTCAGTCCTAATACGGATACAACTAGGAAATTCATGTGACATGGAGCGAGATACTTGTAGTAATAGTAGCAGCAGTAGTAAAGCTATTAATGAGAATGGTAGATAAGAGGATATAAGTGCTGAACAACTAACAAGGACAACTCGAAACAATGGATTAAAGTTGGATTAATTTACACTTAGAAATTATATAGGAAAACCTAGTTTGTCAACAGTTGTGACTGTGAGATGAATGGGGGTAGGGGGAGAGGGAGCATGATGACGGAGGCAGCAGGTGTGCAATAGACGTAAATAGTGTGTGAGGAGTGAAAGTGGGCCGGTGGTGCTTATTCACCTAGTGAAACAACGACCATAAATTTGCTTTTAGAAGTACGTGCCATTTTTTTAGCTAGACTGATTGAATAGTCCTCTGAAAATTCTATTGTATTTGTTGTATTTTAAAAAGTCCGCATTTTTTTAACGAAATTAAAGCTGTATTGCAAGAGAAAATAAAAAGATTGGTCTTTTATCATTACGTAAAAATATAATGCAAAATGGGATAGAGCATTCCGAAGTAAATAAGAATTTAACGTCACGTCACATCCACTAAGTGAAGGCTTTGACGTCAACACTTGGGGCTTGTCAGTCAGAGACTGGTCATTCTTCCTGCCCTAACACGCGCACAAAGTCCTTTATGACAACTTCCTTTCAGTAAAGAAAAGAGGAAGGAGATTAATCAGTTACTTCATCTACTGATTACTCTCATTTGCAGGGCAGAGATGAAACTGTCACGTCATGCCAAATCACGAGTTCTGGCAATTACAGCTTTTTAAAAGTGTATTGAGAAGGCATTACTGGACGGGCCATTTTTATAAATATAATAGGAGAGGCATTAATTAACGCCTGAGGTGAGTCTAATTAGGGATGTGGTATACTAGAGCCGATTAAACAAGACTGCGATTGTGAAGACTCGCAAAGTAATAAAAGTTTGGAATAGAATCAGCTTTTGTATAAGCTGTCTTTTCTAATGACATAATAGGTGTTGGACAGAAACGTAGAACTGAAACTGTTGATCCTGTGTGAAAAATTCTGTCTTTATTGAATCAGCGCTAAAACAGCCCTAGCGTGAATGTTAGCCCCGGCTTTTCCCACACAAATGCTCTAATCGTCACAACAGTCTGCAGCGTGGTGGTTATCTAGCTGTCTATAACACTCACATAGGAATACAAAAAGCCACTAGTAATATATTTTGGGCATTGCTGAAAATGTGAAACCAATATTTAAGTCACCATATAAGGAAACATTGTAGTTCACCTTGCATTATCTTAAATAGCATATCTGCTATACCCTGAACATTCTATTTTTTTTTCATATTAGCCACCGAGACATCCATTTAAGTCATACATGACTTAATCGATATAACAAAAACTAAAATTCAATTAACTATATACACAGGAAAGTATGCTCTACTTATTCAAAGAGTTAATGTATAATTGAATTGCAGTTTTTAATGACCCGTGTGCAGTCAGTACACACACATACATATTATATATATATATATATATATATATATATATATATATATATATATATATATATATATATTTTATATATATATATATATATATATATATATATATATATATATATATATATATATATATATATATATATATATATATATTATTATAGTTGTGATGGGCTGTTGCAGCATAGTCGCCTGCCCCTCTAGAATAACTTCGACCTTCAGCACTGCTCATTGCTCAGCTTCCTGCTACAACCTGTCTTGTACACTTTCAACACCTTAGAGCGTGTAGGCTTTTTTTCGATGACCCACGCATGGCTTGTACAGCGAAATATTTTTATTTAAATTCCCATTTTATGGATTGAGTGTTCTTGATGTTAACATCTTAGTTCATGTGTACTGTTGACACTCTTTCACAACTTACAATCATTAACATAGGTCGGGGCTGGATACTACACGTGCCAGGAGACAGATCCCGCAACTTCCTTTTGGAGAGTTGTGGGCTCTCAGTAGTGTCCTAAACCCACTTGTTTTTATTCATATACACTGTCACATGGATATCTGGCATAGCGTCATACTCTTCTGTCCATACATACTCACCATGACAGTAGTGTTTAGTTCGTCAGGAAACGGGAACATTGTCTCTGTAATCGGGTCTTTGACAGTGGTGTGACCCGCTGGCTCACCGGTGTTTTGCTCCATAGTTTGGAGCAAAACTCTTCTCCAGGTTGAGGGACTGACCACCTCAAAACTACTTCAAGGGTGATGGACTGATTACATCGTCTTCACATCTCTAGTGCTTCTGCTGTACTCGACTGAAGAAGCCTACTGTGTGGTCGAAACGTTTCGAATAAAGATACCTAACTGCTGCACATGTGTCTTATTTATAAATGATGTAGGCTGCAAGAGAAGTGTGTGTGGCTTACTGGCCGGGGGCGCCACTAAAGTGACTGCTACTGTCACATTGTTTCGTATTAATAAAAAGTTTCAAGGTTGGCTCATAGCTGGCTCCATTTTGTACGATGTTGTATATGCACCGAGAGACTTGAGGTTTATTCACACTGAGTGTATACCCATTTATAGGGATTAAAGTACTCTTGACTACAAGTGAATTGCAGTCTTTACTGAGAGGCTTTAATCTAACACAAGTTTGCACGGAGATACTTCATATCCAGTGTGAACAGTCAGGTAAAAACACTAGAATATTATATCCTAGAATTTAGTTTGCCCAGAGATGAGTCATTTCATTGTTAATATCTGAAATCATGATAATACACGTAACTAGATATGTCATTACCGACAGATTGTTTAGTTACGTGCAACCCTTAGGACACTCATCCTTATTAAGGAAAGTTTCACCTATTACGGGTTTTGTTAATCTTTTAGGATTGACAGAGCCCTGAGTGGGCGATTTTTTGATCTCTCACCGGAATCTTGAGTGTATCCGCATACAGTATCAAGCGATAAGATTTGTATGAAGAGACTATGAATGACATCGGCATATCCGAAATATCTATACAATATACAGGATGAGCTACATGTTCAATGTATAACCGCGGAGGTGCAGATAGGCGTGCGTTCTCTGTGTGTGTTCTCCCTCAGGACGTAAGTCGTCATCACCCCTCTGGACAGTTGATCGGGGCGCCCAGCCCGTTCTCTTAATCGCATATTTCATTGCTTAAAGCCAGTCAAATAGGAGACTGGTAAAAACAAATTAAGTCACTCACTTGCAGTATGACCCCTTCGGGTTTAGCGCTTAACTGGTTAAAACAAGTACGGGTCGCCAAAAGATTAAGACCCTTGTCAGGATACTCTCCTGACGAATATTAAACTAACTTATGTTATTATTACCGTGCTCATTGCGTGCCCGTTTTCTGTTCGCGCTGCAGGACTTTTGTTGCCCCCTCTGATTTTTTTTCCATTGTGGTGTGATATAATTGATTACTCTTTATACGTAGACATCATATTCATCACACGATGGGTACAATTTATACAAATACAGTTAAATAAGTTTTGGGTGATTTACACTTGTCTTACATAGTAACGTGTGTAGAGTACCTAGGATAAGTCTCCCCAAAAAAAAAAAAAAAAAAATCGTCTTGGCTGAAGTGTGCTGACATCACGCCAGAGCTGGGAAACTCAGCAGAGCGACGAGGATATCACTAGAGATTACTAGCAAGAGACACTTCAAAGCTAAGAAGGAACTGTTATAATCCTTCACTCTGTTTCTTAGAAAGTACCACTAACCAGCGCCCACTGTCAGAAGTACTTATTAATTTTAATATTTGTGTTGTTGGTCACTATGGTACAAGCCGTATTGAGCCCTACCTCCCAGATATTAGAGTTACCAGAAGGTTTTAATATAATTTGCAGTATGATTTGTAGAGGTGCCAGCGACATCAAATGTCTGGACATCCGAATATCCAACCTTTCAGAGACACCATGCAAACCCTACAGGACATGACAAAACATTTCATGGTTAATGATATCTGAAATCTTAAACTGTATCTACATTTTACGTTGATTGGATGACATCTACATAATTTTAGGTTATCGGCCAAGTTTCTGGGTTAAGAACTTTATCAGCCTAGGTGCTCAAAGAGGTCTGCTACGCAAAAATCAAAGATAAAAGACTTGCAAACGGTGTGCAGTTGGCATAACTTATAATGCATTCTATATTTCAAATCTTGGAAATACTGTAATTAATAAGATCTTAAAGCTGTGTAAATTAATATCAAGTTTAAGGGCTCAAGTTTTAATTATGTAAGTTCTCCCATGGATTACTTTTTTTTTTTTGGCCTACCAATTGGTAAGTTTTCCCCATATGCAGAACATAGTCCTCCATTGTACAATCTAACTAAGGTTTCAGAATTTAGATAATAAGTTATTAAGTTCATAACCACGCCCCTTAACTGCTATGTACTACACATCAACAGTCTGACATGTATTTATTCATGCTTTATAATAATAGTTTATTTAGACATGGTACAATGATACATAGGTAGACATGATACATAGGTATAAATGAGATGTACATGCCAAAAGCCCCTAATATGCTGTGCATTGTGCATTTAGGCTTGTAGTTTGTATTTATTCATGCTTTAGGCTTGTAGTTTACCAGGGGCAAATCTCAGTTGACATTTCAATCAGTAAGTTTACTGCAGTGCTGCTGTCTTATGTTGCAGGTTACAAGGTGTCAGATACGGTGCGGAAAGGTATTTTGGATGTATCACTCTACAACAACACGGAAAAGGAACTCATGCTGGGATCTCTTGCTGCACTGGGTGAGTTTCTACAAATTTTCGAGTATTCTTGTCCTGTTATTTATAGATGTCTAATAGCAGTTTTCTCACCTCATCTCCAGTTACTCAGTGGGCTCTTGTCTCATTTGTCTGCAGGGGACTCCAAATGATTTTTAAAAAACCTTACTTTTAGTAATTGCACTTGGAAGCATTTTATTTAGTATGTCTCATTTCTTCCTCTGATTTAACGATTCTATTATAAAGCCTGATTCACTGTACTGTATTATCGATGATAATGCGAGCACAGATGGGCATGTTTGTGGAGCAACTTGCAATGTGAACAGACTGACTGATGTTGTAGTGGCCAGGCTTAGGCTTGGCTACAAGGTACTTCTGACAGTTTGGGAGACACAGATGATGATCAAACTAAATGCAAATTATGTGATCAGGCATATGGTCACTGTCTTGAACACTATGTGCTTAATTGTGCACTTATTGAGGAATATAGAGATAGACAATATAATAACCTATGTGACATGTCAAGATATCTTATTCATGAAATAAGATACCATTTGTACTAAGCAAATTTCCTAAATTTGCTTGTAACAGATAATTGAAATGTAGATATAAACCCAAATGTACAATTGTTAACCCCTTTGGGGCCTAGTGCCTAGGCCTTTTGTGTATCCATATGCTCTTGCGCTACCGTCCACAGGATGGATATGGGGTGCACAATAAACTAGCCACTTCGGTGGCAAAATCTAAATCTAATTGTACTGCATTTTATCTTTCACATTTTACTTTGCTTTACAAAAAATAATGAATTCAATGTGATGTTTACTACTACATACATACATATACATACATATATACCTGAAGTGCACATCAACCAGATAACTACTGCAGCATATGGGCGCCTGGCAGACCTGAGTAAGGAATTGTTCAAGACTGTACACTGTACATTAGGCCCATACTGGAGTATGCAGCACCAGTTTGGAACCCACACCTGGTCAAGCACATCAAGAAATTAGAGAAAGTGCAAAGGTTTGCAACAAGGCTAGTTCCAGAGCTAAGGGAAATGTCATATGAAGAAAGGAAGAAAAGTTAAGGGAAATCGGCCTAACGAAACTGGAGGACAGGAGGGTTAGGGGAGACATGATAACGACGTACAAAATACTGCAAGGAATAGATAAGGTGGACAGAGACAGGATGTTCCAGAGATGGGACACAGAAACAAGGGGTCACAATTGGAAGTTGAAGACTCAGACGAGTCAAAGGAATGTTAGGAAGTATTTCTTAAGTCATAGAGTTGTCAGGAAGTTCAATAGTCTGGCAATTGATGTAGTGGAGGCAGGAACCATACATAGTTTTAAGACGAGGTATGATAAAGCTCATGGAGCAGGGAGAGAGAGGACCTAGTAGCGGTCAGTGAAGAGGCAGGGCCAGGAGCCGAGTCTCGATCCCTGCAACCACAAATAGGTGAGTGTACACACACACACACACACACAGGGAGAGCGGAAACCCAGTAGCAGACAGCGAAGAGGCGGGGCCAGGAGCTGAGTCTCGACCCCTGCAACCACAATTAGGTGAGCCTACAATTAAAGCTCTTGCTTCACGCACGAGGCCGGTTCATCCCGGTGGGGCAGAAACATTTCAAGTGTTCCTTACACACACACACACACACACACATACGACAGGCCTAGTGTCTAATCGACATGTGCCTAGGACAAAAATGGTAACTAACTAACACACACACACACACACACACACACACGGAGGGCCCAGGTTCAATTCCCGGCGGGGCCGAAACATTTCAAAGTGTTTCGTTACACACACACACACACACACATACAACAGGCCTAGTGTCTAATCGACATGTGCCTAGGACAAAATGGTAACTAACAACACACACACACACACACACACATACAACAGGCCTAGTGTCTAATCGACATGTGCCTAGGACAAAATGGTAACTAACACACACACACACACACACATTCATTTATTGCTGGTATTAGAGGATCAGTATATTCTAGACATGTTATTATCAGGCAGGAAGTTAGTTTAATATCTTCAGTATGCACCCCATACCCATCCTGTGGGCGGTAGTCAAAGGATTACAGATAATTCTTGATACATGTGTGTCTGTATCTCCTGCAGGGGGTAGCGCCATGTGGAATTTAGTGGCTACTTTCTTCAAGCTACCCATCTCTGGCACCCACACCATTGTTGGAGCCACTGTTGGTTTCTCCTTGTGTGCACGTGGCTTCAATGGTGTCAACTGGAGTACCTTTGGCAAAATTGGTAAGTAGCGATTGACTTGTTTTTAAACACTGAAAAGTATTTGCTGTTTTATACTGATGATTTTTTAACACCAGCCGTCTCCCACCTTGTTAGGGTGATCGGAATAAATATTTTCACCCTCACTAACTCTTATCAGTCTTGCTAGAGGTGTGCCAACATTACAGTTCAAATGCAATATCCCAACCCTTCCTTCAGTGTGCTGGCACTGTGTGACATTACTAATTTATTTAGGCTTAAATATGAAACTAGCTAATCTAATTCACCTTTTTCATGTTAAAACATTGACCATCATAATAAAGGAACTGGCATTAGCAATTGGGATACTTGTATCATGAAATAAAAAGTCAAAGCTGGAGCATTCCTTCAGTGCATTGAAAAAGATCCTCTCCATAGTGTACTCAGCTTGGATGTGCAGTAATTTTTGTGGAGTGGAAGTAGTGTGACATTGGGTAGTGTGAGTGGATGGCTGGCTGGCACAACATCCACATTACTGGCTTTTGCCGGTTCTCCCTATTTTTGGTTGTGCAAGACTCACCAGTATTGCACATGAGATCTCTCTGATAGTGGTAGTTATTAGTATAATTAAGAGGAAGCACTAAATCCATAAGGATCACATAGCACTTGGGGAATTGGACGTAATCAGGTTTGATTCAAGGAAGAGAACAGCTTTCCTTCCTTGATTCAAGAGACCCTTCATTGATGCCATTGAAAGTTCTCTTATTACTACCATACCCCTTCAGGGGTCTGGTAGTAATAAAAAAATGTATTGTCTAGCGATTCACATTACTTGGGATTTACAGTCAGCAGCATTTCACTTATTTTCACTTTTTTTATTTTTAAACTAGTAAAATGATTATCTCATTTGGTAGCATTTTGCAGGTGCATGATCACTTTGGTGATCACAGAGAACCTTGCCAGAGAGAGATAAGTGTATATAAAAGGGACTTTGTACTATGTGTGGGTTAATGTAAATTTCTGTCATAATGGAAGTGTCTTTATTTTTACGGATTATAAATTTTGAGGCAGTCATTGAGCATGTATGAAGATTGAAATGCTGACCATAACCTTGCATCACATACTTCTTGTACACTGTTACAATACTGGATGTTTTTAACACTGGTAAAAAAAAGTTATTATTCAATAGCTGTCTTGCCAGAAGTGTGCATATATCACAACTCAAATAACTCTCTGAACTACATCATCCCCACCCCTCCTTCAAAGGGCAGACACTGTACTTCCCACCTCCAGAACTCAAGTCCGACTAACTGGTTTCTACAAATCGCTTCATAAACATTACCTTGCATTTACTCCAACAGCATGTCATGCCATAATTTATTTTGAGGGTTAGGTTTCTCATGCACTATGCAAACCTGCTTTATTCAAATTCTTTATTATGTGATGTTTTATTTCTATTGATAATTCCCTTTGAGGCATACATTTGTTCTATGCAATTGGTACAGTATGTGAAACATATCAAAAATTCTTATCATACAAGATTAGTGTTTATAGCTTAGTTCAGCTGCCCAGGGTCTGGAGTACATCTACAGCATAAAGGTCCAACAGCTCTGTACACATTATGGCTTTCTTCCTTCCTTGGGATTTTAATACAACTGGTCATTACATATATTTTTTCTTTTACAGTTGCATCATGGTTTGTATCTCCTGTTCTATCTGGTATCATGTCTGGCATAATTTACCTGGGATTAAACCACTTCATATTGAAGAAAGAAAAGCCACTTGAGCCAGGTCTCCGTGCTCTTCCCTTCATCTATGGCTTCACTCTTCTCGTCAATGTCTTTTCAATTGTTCACGATGGACCTTCCAGTAAGTATATGTTGAGTCTTATACAAAATTACAGTAATTCATGATTAACAGTACCGTAATTCATAAAATATTTTTATTAGTCAAGTTTTTTAAAATATGTTCAGAGCAAAACAAAGATTATTGGCCCATACTGGCCTGATACTGTATACAGTCACTGTAATAACATGCAATATTATGTACTGAAGGCTGTAGTGTTCATGCAGTGAAGAATAAAAGAATAAGGATTTTATTTCTTTGCAAATGTTACAATGTGTAATTACAATTTTGATTTGTTAAGTACAAAGAAAACCACTATCATGCCAGGGTATATGGAAGGTTGTATTGGTCATGAAATTAAAAAAGCGTTTACTTACAGTGCTGAAGTTCGACTTGATCCCATGGTGGGGGTCCATTGTGGTTGCTGTGTGTGTGGGTTTCCTGACTGCCGTTTTTGTTCAACTGTTTATTGTTCCACGTCAGCGGAAGGCAATTCATAGTGAGTTTTCATTACACAGTACCTTTGTTTCTGCTCTGTCTTGATTTGATTGAGTTTAGTGATTTAGTGACTTAGTAAAGCTATAATGTTATCTAGTATAGCCTCATACAAATGTTTTCAAAATGGCATAGAATTGCAGTTTTAAATATCAGTTTATTATTATAGTTTGTACATGTAATGCAGTACTAACAGAATTAATATAATCAGATCAAAACTAGCTGAAAACAAGAAAAGTGATGTTAGACTTACTCAAATCAAAGTCTTTTTTAAAGTGCACAAAGTAACATGCTAGGAAAAAAAAGATTAGGTTAAACATTTTTTTTTATATAAACTAACCAACTGTCTTGTAACTGATTGGCATTTCCCCCCACATCCAAACAGCCCAACTTGACAATGAGGCAACAAAGCAGGAGAATGAAGTCAAATTCACTTTCGACTCTGCTGGTAAGTGTATACTGTACAAGTTTTCTGAAAGTAACTTGAAAGTTAAACATTTTTATAGCATTTTCCAATACTGTAACATGCTTTGAAAATTAGTTTAGAGTACAGTACTGCAATGTTACGTACATGTATAGAATTACTTTTCTTGCATTTGTACTACTGATGCACAGTATGCTTTCCTAATATTTTGGTATAAATTAAAACTTCTTTATTGAAGTACACTATTTTAGCCATAACTTTTTTATGCAGTTGATTAAAGAGTTTCAAATTACAGTGGTACCCAGGTTTACGTAATTAATTCATTCCAGAATGCTGTTCAAGTGCCGTTACCAAACGAATCGGTTCCCATAAGGAATAATGTAAATTAGATTAGTCCTTTTAGACCCCCAAAAATACACTTACAAAAGCACTTACAAAAATACACTTACATAATTGTTCGAGTTTGGAGTAGTACGTAAACCGGGGGTCCACTGTATTTCTGTTATCAAAGAGTTTCTAGATACGTATCGAAGTAAAAACGGGCGGCACTATATTTAAACTTGCTGCTGAAGTTTTACATGTTTCATATTGTATTTCACTTAAATAACTGGCTCTATTCATTTTTTGTCGTATTTTAGAATTACTGTTCACCGAGTGTCACTGATCGTGTGTTGCTCCTTGGCATCATCAGCTGGGATCCTTTTTGACCTTATTCCATGCATCCACATGCTCCCATCTGTTTTGCAACTCTTGTTCGCAACAATGCGGTACATGACTTCAATTATTTAACCCTCTCACTGTTGGTCACAGATCTGTTATTGAGGCCAGTATTGCTTACGTATATCTGTTTTAATCACAGCTTCCTCAAATTTACTGTGATTGAGTAATTGTGCCCTAGACATGGTATTCTCCTGAGTGGTTTTTATGGTTTTAATTTCTGTTTCTTGGGGCCATTCTAGTGAAGTGGCAGGAATATTTGATTTTTGGTGATTTTTCTTGCAGGGTAGGAGACTCAAATATCCCCCTCCCTATCTTGTCTGTTTTGTGGGTTTTTACCAGGGTTGCTTCAGTTATTGGGTATAGTTTTTGTTTTGAGCTTTGATACTGGAATTTATTAATGATTTCCGAGTGCTTTATAGGGTAGTTATGACAGTTGAATGGGCAGTTTTTTGTTCTCAATCAATAGTAAAGAAGGCATACAAGCGAAATAGCCAGGAATTGAGTCAGTTTGAGCACTGGAATTTTCCTCCAATAAGCCTCCAATTGGGCAAAATCGCAGCTGTGTAAAATGCTCCCAAACCTCCAACTTTGCACCTGCATAATTCCATAAATTTTATGAGGTGCTGAGAAGAAAAGTAACGAACTTGCCAAGTGTCACTTTTGTGAAAATTGCCTACAGAGCTTAACAACATAAAGAAACCCAATGAATTTGTCGAAGATCATCTATAAATATCTGCAACATGTTATCTCGGTAGCCAATACATTTTGCATAGAAAATGCAGTGTTCACTCACTGGGAGTTTGTTGGTTTTCTTTTCAGCACCTTGTATCAAATTTTGCATTTTTGGTGTCATTACCTTTGGGGAAGAAGAAGGAATTGTAACACTTGACACTGTTGGGACTTTTGATTTTGAGGGTTGTGACAGTGATGCGGATTAAATAAATAAAGGGCTTATTTAAGAACATTGGAAAAAAAAGGGCATTTGCAGCATCCATTCAACATAATTAAGCACCCATGCATGCTGTTGACTGTGGTAACCAATTTTTCTTTTTTTTTTTTTAGTGTACAAAAGATTTTCTATTTTACTATAAAGTAGCATTCATATTTTAAAAATAATAATTTTTTTATGGAAACCCATTTAATTCCTAAACAATAACAGGACAATATCTCTTACTAAATATTGAAATACTGTACATGGAAAGAAATTATAGTATAATTTGTATAATTTTACTGTAAAACTTCAGTAATGACATGACATAAGCAAAATACAACTTTATCTCGTTGTATCTTGGCTCAGGATGGAGAATGAAGAACTATATTCATTATCAATACTTTACCTCTTTAGAATATTTATACTCTTATAGCTGCTAAACTATATAGAATTGGTATAAAATTAATTTCTTAATAGATCTTGAATTCTAGGTTGGTCACAGGTACTGTGACCAAAAATTACTCTTCCATTATCAGTTTTAAAATAAAGATTTAAGTAAAAAAAATGATTATGTGTACTAATATAGTTTCAGCAGATGTAACAATGATGCAAGTATTCATAAGTACAGTATAGTGTTGACAGTGAATACAGACTCCAGTCTTTCTGCCTCTCAGGCATGTTCTAGCATTTTTTCTAGTATTAGACATGCACAGGTTTTGAATTGCATTTTCAAGCTGATTTATCAATATTGTTGGTTTCAATAATGTGTTAATATTGAATTAATTGAATGTTATTTCAGATAACTTAGAAATGGTCGAACTATTATATAATGAAGGTAAATTCTAGTGTTGTAATCATTGTTTTGAACCCAAAAGTTTTTTCACATACCCAGTTACTGTTTTTCCTAAGTATACGCGAGTATTTTTGTGATTTTTGCCGATCCGCATGTTTTATATTCTAATTGCTTGTTACCTGCAACTAGATTTGTGGATCTGCAACTCTAGTATGGTATGCCACTATCCCCAAGCTTGGCTCTTGAATCTTCAACTTGTGTGTGGTGTTTTGTGATACGTGAGCTGGGTTCCTAGAACCCTAACTCATGACTGGTGCATTGTATCATTATCCATGAGTTTGATATGGGCTAAGGAGGTCCTGAATACATCCTCACTTTTTTTCAAATTTTACCTCAAATTTGGCAGATGCTGGGTCATTTGATTTATGTATTTTCTCTGTCTTTCAGGAAAAAATTTCTAACCTTAGTTTCTCATTTTTTATAGACTTGTTTTAAGTACAGTGGTACCTTGACTTACAAGTTTAATTTATTCCGTGACCGAGCTTATAACTCAATTTGCTCGTATATCAAATCAATTTTCCTCATTGAAATTAATTGAAATGCCATTAATCCGTTCCAGCCCAAAAAAACCACCCCAGGGGCAGGAGAAGACACTTCAATATAACACTTATTTATCTATCAGAATTGATCTAATATGACATAATAAACACTATAAGTAACATGATATATACTCTAAAATGAATAAAATAGGCCATAATATGGCGAGTGTCCAGGACCAGTCTGAGCATATAAAATCATTACTGCTCCTTCCTATAACGTGTTCTTTGGTCCTGGGTAAGAGAAAACAGATCACTAGTGCAGTGATTATATGAATATCTTGGAAGTACGTTATTGACTTATTTCATGAAGCCCACCATTTATTATTAAAGTACTGTAAATGCAATAATATTGACAGGAATCATAAAAAAATGATTGTTCTACAATTGGCTTGTGGAATATTGGAAATATTCCAAATATTTTGGGATTTGTGTGGGAGTAAAGGGCAAGATATTTTGCAAATGTCAAAAACTTAGCAAGTTTATTTTTTTTGTAGAATAGCTAAAGATAATTACTCAATAATTTCCAGTGATAACATCGCACTAGCATTGTTTTATAAGTACCAAGTCCCAAAACCACCTTTCGTTGTGCCATTTAGGCTGGGGAGAGAGGGATTATGGAAGAAGTGAATGTTTTCAGATATTTGGGAGTTGACTTGTCAGCGGATGGGTTTATGAAGGATGAGGTTAACCATAGAATTGATGAAGGAAAAAGGTGAGTGATGCGTTGAGGTATCTGTGGAGACAAAAAATGTTATCCATGGAGGCAAAGAAGGGAATGTATGAAAGTATAGTGGTACCAACACTTATATGGGTGTGAAGCATGGGTTGCAAATGCTGCAGCGAGGCGGCGGCTGGAGGCAGTGGAGATGTCCTGTCTAAGGGCAATGTGTGGTGTAAATATTATGCAGAAAATTCGGAGTGTGGAAATTAGGAGGAGGTGTGGAGTTACTAAAAGTATTAGTCAGAGGGCTGAAGAGGGGTTGTTGAGGTTGTTGAGGCGTATAAATCTGTAGGGAAAGGAAGGCGGGGTAGGGGTCGTCCTCGAAAAGGTTGGAGGGAGGTGGTAAAGGAGGTTTTGTAGGCGAGGGGCTTGGACTTCCAGCAAGCATGTGTGAGCGTGTTAGATAGGAGTGAATAGAGACGAATGGTTTTTGGGACCTGACGAGCTGTTGGAGTGTGAGCAGGGTAACATTTTGTGAAGGGATTCAGGGAAACCAGTTACAGTGGACCCCCGGTGTTCGTCCTGCTCGAAACTCGTACTTTTATGTAAGTGTATTTTTTTAAATGCTTTTATAAGTGTATGTATTTTTAGGGGTCTAAAAAGACTAGTCTACTTTACATTATTCCTTATGGGAATAAATTCGTTTGGTAATGGCACTTGAACAGCATTCTGGAACGAAAAAATAACAAAAACCGGGGGTCCACTGTAATTGATTTAGTTGGACTTGAGTCCTGGAAATGGGAAGTACAATGCCTGCACTTTAAAGGAGGGGTCTGGAATAGTGACAGCTGGGAGGGACTTATTCTCAGCTGTAGTATCTGAGCGCCTCTGCAAAGACAGTGATTATGTATGAGTGAGGTGAAAGTGTTGAATGAAGATGAAAGTATTTTCTTTTTGGGGATTTTCTTTCTTTTTGGGTCACCCTGCCTCGGTGGGAGACGGCCGACTTGTTGGAAAAAAAAAAATTCCGCTCATAACTTGGATTTTGGCTTGCAACTCAAAGCAAAAAATCGACCGAGCAACGGCTCATAAGTTGAGGCATTCGTAAGTCAAAGTACTACTGTAATTGAAAAAGTATTTCAGTATAATAACATTAGCACTTCTCATATCCAAGTCAATTATTATTATAACCATAACAAAGCACTAAATCCATAAGGGCCATAGAGCGCTATACCCAAGTCAAACATCAGGCAATATTGTTTATTCCTTGTGTATTATATTCGTTATCAAGAGCTCACTGGCATCGAGGCACCTATTTGATGCGCATATTCAGTATAATTATTAAACCTAATTTAATCCTCTAAGCACTTCATTACCAAATATCTCTTATTTGGTATTTTTAGTGGCTACATGTAACCTCTGAAGTACTGTACTTCAGCATTATCTGTCTCTACACATTAAAAGAGATTGCAGAGAATCTGTAATTGATAATTTATAGATTTCTCTATGCTAGCTCAGCAAACACCTACTTTTCCTCAGAATCATTAAGCTGTTGTAAACATCATTATGTCTTACATAGTCATATTCTCATTAACATCTGTATTTATAAATTACTAACAGGGTTTCCAATTTATGTTGAGCTTCATTAACCTTTGAGCTCATTTCCTAATAATGAGTGGCTCTGTGCCAATTAAGAAGGATGAACTTTTTAAGGCTTTAACCCTTTTGCTAATTTGATGTACATAGTATAATTTTTTCATATTTGATTTTTCTAGCCTACATTCACCTTTTATATATTTTAACATAAGCAACTTGTACTATTCTCCATGGGGAAGGGGAACAGAATTCTTCCTCCGTAAGCCATGCGTGTTGTAAGAGGCGACTGAAATGCCAGGGGCAAGGGGCTAGTAACCCCTTCTCCTGTATACATTACTAAAGTTAAAAAAGATAAATTTTCGTTTTTCTTTTTAGGTCACCCTGCCTTGGTGGGATATGGCCAGTATGAAAAAAAAAATTGTAGTACTATATGTAGTGTTAATTTAGTGGCAAAATTTAGACTAACAATTATTTATCCATCATTACACTTCCCCCGCTTCTCTCATCTGTCAGACTTAAATATCACTGTATCCAATTGTATTTAAATGCACTGATGGCTGTTGGTTCCTCAGTTTAAAACCAGTGTTTAGATATATTGCTATTGGAGCAAATAAATCACTGGTACACCTATGACTTAATGCAATTAAATTTTTTGCATCACCTGGCAAAAGGGTTACCAGTAAGTGGACTGAAATGAGTGTTCAGCTCTGACTATGCCATAACAAATAATTAGATGCTGATTTTACCGTGTGGGTGGGATTAAACTTGTCTCAGGATATATTTGCAGTGCAACAGTATTTGTGCACTGCCACCACTTTAATTCTAACTTCTTGTATTGTAGTCTTAATTTAAAAGAGTATTGTTTTTCAGTTTACCTCTGTAATTACCACGTTATATATGAATACGTATGTATATTATGTAAGCTATCTTCAGCATTACTAAAATATTGCATATATATACAGTACTGTAAGAGTTTGTGTAAGATTTATTATTATTATTATTCATGGATAATACAGGGCTCCTCCTGAATATAATTAAAATACCCATAGGTATTATTATTATTTTAATTATTATTATTAAAATATTTTAATATTCTAAATATTTTAATATTAAAATTTTATTTATTAAAATAATAATACCCATAGGTATTATTATGCATAGGGGAATAGAAGGCATTCAGGTTTGATCCAAGGGGAGGGTAAAACCAATTCCTTGGATCAAGAGCTCTTCATTGGCATCTAGGAACCTCCCTTGAGAGGGAATCTGTGAAATGTACAATTTATGTATGTCTACAACACATCAATTTGTTTTGTTTTTAGAAAATTCCCGTTCACCTTCGCCTCCAAGCCAGGAGTTATCTGTGATTGAGAAAGGCATCTCTCCCACCACCTACACCTTTAGTGGCACCACAGAGTCCAATGGATACATCCCTGCAGAGACCAAGTCCAGTCTTCTTGCAAGTGGACTAGATGCCACCTCTCCTTCATCAAACTCTCTTGGTAAGGATCATATTGTTTATAGATTACAATCCCCTCAAGGGAGGTTCCTTGATGCTGGTGAGGGGCTCTTGATCTAGGGAATTGGATCCCTGTATACCTTCCATCCCCTCCCACATGCACTGTATAATCCTACAGGTTTAGTGCTCCCGCATGATTATAATAATACGTAGTTTACAATAATGACTGAATAAGACACTTGTAACACTTGAGTGTCATTATTTACCAAAACATATAATGGACTGAACACCTCAAAATTACCTCTCCACTTCTTTCACTATCTCCAGTATTAAATCACCTCTATATTCAACTAATGTACCCTGCTCTCCCCTCAAGGGAGGTTCCTTGATGCTGGTGAGGGGCTCTTGATCTAGGGAACTGAATCTGTGCTTCAGTTCCCTGAATTAAACCTGAATACCTTCCACATCCCCCAACAGGCGCTGTATAATCCTATGGGTTTAGTGCTTCCCCCTTGATTATAATAACAATGTAGCCTGCTCTGCAGGTGAAAGGTTTTGGCAAATATAAATACCCAAGTGTTAAGCATCTTATTCATTCTCTCTTGGTAAGAGTTCATATTCATGTATGAGATTATCCCCCCACACAATATATTTATGTATATATTTTTTTTTTTTTTTAGGTGTTACTCATAACAGCAGCCAAGTGCCTCTTGTACATACCAATCAAGTGAAAGTGATCTCGATGGAGGAGCTCTCAGACAAAAAGGATATTGACACTGAGAGACCAGAAGTGAAGGGTCTTTTCTCCTTCCTCCAGATTCTTACAGCTACTTTTGGCTCCTTTGCCCATGGTGGAAATGATGTTAGTAATGCAATTGGTCCACTGATAGCTCTTTGGGCAATCTACACTGAAGGGTCTGTTGCCCAGATGTCTCCGACACCCCTCTATATTCTCTTGTATGGTGGTGTAAGTTTAACGAGCTTTTTATGTACAGCATGTATTTATTAACGTAAATTGTTTGCACATCTTCAAATAATTTTGATATGTTTACTTGTGCAATTAGTACATGACAAACCTACACATTACATTATCTGAAAGTCATCAGATGAGTAATTTTTTTTTTTTTTTTTTTTGCAGCTGGGTATCTCCGTGGGCCTGTGGGTGTGGGGTCGTCGTGTTATTCAAACAATTGGTGAAGATTTGACTAAAGTGACTCCATCTTCTGGTTTCACCATTGAAATAGGATCTGCCTTCACAGTGTTGCTTGCTTCAAAAATTGGTCTCCCTATTTCTACTACTCATTGCAAGGTTGGATCTGTTGTCTTCGTTGGCTGGGCCAAGTCTTCTCGGCAGGGTGTTGATTGGAAACTTTTCAGGTAAGATAAGTACTTTTTTGTATGGATTAACATTGCAGTGCTTTAAAAAATTAGATTAAATATTATATTTTGTAAATTTCTTAAGAAGTCTTTGTGGTAAATGCATTTCAGTAAACTTTGTAATATAAGAAATTAGCAGTAATTTTTACATTTGCATTCAATTCTTCAAATAAAAATTGCATTACTAATTAAAAAGTACAAAGCATATTCTCTTCCTCAACAGGAACATCGTTATAGCATGGGTCGTCACAGTACCCTTGACAGCTGGTATCTCAGCCCTGCTCATGCTTATATTTAGAATTGCCTTCTTGTAAATCACTACCTGCTACTGTGATACTCTGCAGGGGACATTAACTCCCAATCCCAGGTCCTCAGACTCGGTGTGGCTTCTTTTAAATCCATTCTTTAAAAGTAAATTAGAATACACTGTACTTTGTTAGAATCCAGTGGTTAATTATTAAATAGATTATACTGCACTAAATACATTTTTGTGCTGTTAATATATTTTTGTTAATGAAAATACAGTATTAGATGCCAGTCTTTCTCCAGTACATTGATTCTCTGTGATGTTTAAAATCTGCAAGAGGAGTTTGGTTACAGGATTTGGTGTTAGTGAGAAGTCCCCTATGCTACCATCATTACCAAACTTCATTACATTGGTAGCCTCAGCTTTCTCATGAAACATCTTAACTTTTGTCCTAACTTATTTTTGCTTATTTAATAACTGGATTATTGTCTTAAAATAAGAAGTAAATCCTGGGTACAATTTTATGATGATGATTGTTTTTTTGTTTATAAGAATGAGGACCTCTGTAATAAAGTACAGTAGCTGAAACAAGAGGTGCATGGCACTTTAATGTGATATATCCTTATACATAGATGCTTTTAGGAAAATGCTGAGGTGCCATACAAACTTATTGTTCATATTAAGCTGAATTTCTCTCTCACAAATCTGGTTAGAGGATAGTGTTTTGATATACAGTATTGTAATCAGTATTGGATGGTTTGCCTAAGTTATTTAATCTGTTTTTAGTAGTGAACTGATCGTATATTTAACAAGAGATATCTTGCCTCGTGTTGCAAAATTTATCAGATGAATTTTGGTTGTGAGAGAGTTAATTCTATTAATTCACAATTATACGATGGGTTCCACACAATTCATATTCATTTACAAGGATGTTAAGTCCTTACATTCATCCATACATATTTATCATTGTCATTACAGTACTTGTTAGTTGCTTTTCTGGGAAGCATAATTTTAACTTCAAAAAATTATAAATGTGATTTTTATATATATATATTAAAACATGGGAAATTGTCAGGAGTTGTTAGGCTTCTGATGGTATGAGTGAGTAGCAGGCATGTCTGTATTTTGATACACTTGTATGCATGTATTAAATTCATATCTAAAATATTACTGAATGAGATAATGCTATTCTGATTTAACAAAGATAAATGTTAAATTAATTTAAAAGTTTCTTTTATTAGTAAAAAAAAATTGGTAAAATACAGAAGAATTACTGTATATGGTTAAATGGGAAGAATGCCAGGTGTATGAGATCGTGTCAATTATTTTAATTTTATATAAGGCATTAATCTCAGTCATGTGATTTGGAGTCTCGGTCCAAGCACAACATTACTGATTAGTTCAATGCAGCCAGGATAGAGGGTGGGATGTATTAAAGAGGGAAAATGTACAGTTACCAGAAAGGGAGGGTTTTGGGATTTAAGTAGGTTGGATAAGATAATACAAACTAGTCGTGGTTATTGTACCAGGAAAACGTGATTGGTTACCTGAGCTGTATTTTAATTTCCAATATATTTGTATATTTTCATGATTAAATATCATAAGTAATTTTTATATATATCCTGTAACAAAGTATGAATAAAAAACATGACATTTTTTTACTGATGATTCTCCCTTTAGGGTTTAGGAGGTAATACATGACTGACTTATGATGTAAACTGGTTATATGTATCTAAAACATGTGCAATTTGCTACACTGCAGGGCATTAAGCATATTTATATACAGTCATTCATTTTTTTGTAATTTTCAGTGTAAAGCTCAGTTCTGTTGAAAACCAGTACTACCTGTATATTTTGTTACTTTATGACCTCGTAGTATTCTCAATATAAGTCTTAATATCAAATTCAATCAATCATCTATATATACAGGCACTTAATATCTTACAATTTCCATTTCATGGAACAATCTCAGTTAACCTGTACTTTTCTATTTCATTACTGTATTTATTTATTTTATCATTTGCATAATTTTTTTTTATATTTTTATGATAAACCTATACTTTTTATAAGTTTTATGGTGTACAATAAAATATTGCAATAGTTTACTAATTTGCACTTGCTTCATAAATGTGAGTGTTGATCTCAAGTCACTGTATATAAAAATTATCTTTTGCTATGTTGTAACCCACAGGTCTCACTTTGTATTACCTTGTTCTTTCTTAAATTATTGTTTCTACCTTTTATAATATTGATCAGACACTTTTTAAATCTATAAGCATACAGTATATGACATACCTTGCAACATAGTCATGAGGCATTAAACTAGCCTTTGATGCAGACTAGTAATCTGCCAATATTAATTTGAAAAAATATTTAATTTAAAATTGACAAAATTTTAATACATTTAAATCCTAGGGCAGAATTAGATTCTGATGAGGTGTGCATCTGAAGGTATATACAAAGTACTTTAATCCTTATTTTAAGTATTAAAGTATTCTTGATTTTAGTATACAGGTGAATTTCAGTCTTAATCACCCACAAGCAGTTGATAGGCCTTAAACCTGACTAAATTGGATTCTATTAAATTTTTGCAATATAAAAACTTCAGATATAAATATTCAATTCAACTGTTAAGTTTCAAACCTAAATTGTAAATTATATATAAAGTATTGCTGACTTAACAGCAGGCATTTATTTTCTCTATGAGGATAGCCATTGCTAAAAAGCCACATCATTTGTACAGAAATAAAATATTTTGTTTGTAGTATGACATTTTTAGTATCCATTATTTAGATTGAATAAAGACAAATATTTATGAAGGCTAATAAGTTCTTGTATATGTATATTTTTGGGATGTGCCAAAGTATGGGCATCATTACCAGTGGGTATGGGCTATTTTTAAAGGTATTAGTATTGGTGAAAAAGTATCTGATACCAACTGATACACTTAAAAATATTGACATTACACGTTCTGAAAAAAATAACTAACGTGCTTAAAAATAGTAAAATTAACACTACCTCATGACATAGTTATTCACATACACACACAAAAACACTACATATACTTTACCTGGTTATCCATTATGAACCAGCAAAGCACAAGCTCATTAAAAAATGAACCTACATTTGCTGTTTTACATTGCTTCAACACTCTCTTAACCTCTCTCCAGATATTCCTCCCTCCTTGCATCACTTCTACTTTGTAAAAACCTCTCATATGCTAACTTTTTCTCTTACTAGAATATCCAACATGCGTACTAGTATGCAAGTGAAGATTGTATCCAATGTATTAGAGTATGCACTGGTCAGGATGGTATATCATCTTTTAGGAGTTAGGAAGAGCCAGACATGAATGGGGGAAAAGTGCATGAGGCAGTGTGTAAAATGAAAGGAGATACAGCAAGTGGAATCAAGACAAAAATGTTAAAAACAGGTGGGAATATAGTTTTGGAGCAGTTGGTGCTTTTATTTAATAAATGTATGAAAGAAGGGAAGGTACCTAAGAATGGTAGAAAGCGTGCATTGTTCTTTTGTATAAAGGCAAAGGGGACAAAAGAGTAAGAATTATAGGGGAATAAACCTGTTTAGTATACCTGGTAAGTTGTATGCTAGTTATTGTTGAAAGAATTAAGAGTAAGACAGAGAGCAGGATCACAGATGAACAAAGGCTTTAGGAAGGGTAGAGGATAAGTAGACCAAGTGTTTACATTATAAGTGAACAGTATTAAGATAAGTTTTTGTTGCATTCATGGATTTGGAAAAGGCATATCATAGGGGAAGTAACGTGGCAGATGTTGCCAGTGTATGGAATAGGTGGTAGGTTACTGAAAGTGGTTAGTTTATACAAGGATAGTGAGGCTCACATTAGAAGTGTAAGAGAGGGGGATTATTTCCCAGTAAAAGTAGGCCTTAGACAGGGATGCATAATGTCATCATGGTTGTCTAATGTAATTACAGATGAGGTTGCAAAAGAAGTGAATGTAGAGTAGATTCACGTATTAGTGAAAGAAATTGTCTGGTCTCATATACTGCCTCAAGTACAGTATTTGAAACACTCACAAAGCTGAGTGATTCAAGATTCTCAGGCTTGGTAGCACACTATTTGTTCTCAAAGTGATAATGTTAACTAGGCTCGAGAGTTACATCACTACTACACAATAATACTCAGCAGATTTCTAGATCCCTGATATATATATACAGTAACTTCAATGACAACGCAGTTCATAAGTCACGTACAACAAACCCAAACTATGTTCAGAATGAGCTGAAAGAACTTAAGAGAGCACCTGGTTTGCTAGCATCAAGCAGCAATGTAATAAGCAAGACATGTACAACAGTTAGGCACTCAGCAATAAAAAAAAAAAATGAGGCATTTTGCAGCAGAAAATGAGCAAGTTCAAACGAGGAAAAACACAGGAATGAGGGAGATCAGAGCCACGAACCTCAAGTTACTGTATGTAGTTATGGGACTTGAGCTTTGCTTAAAAATGAGGAAGACAATAACTACACATACCTCACAAACAGATGAAGCATTAAGGAATCTATTTGTTCACCAACCTGGATTTTGGCTGTGGTGGCACTTTTTCTTTCCTGCCATGCAATGACTTGTATACAACACACTAGTTATTGAAGTGTGGTTTTTAACCCCTTTCAGGATCTGGACCCCTGATCTGAAAATTGCTCTCAAGGTCTAAGAAATTTCAAAAACAGAAAAATAAGAAAAAAAAAATCTTATGAAATGATAAATTCTTTTTCTGAAGGTAATGAAACCGAAAGTATGAAATTTGATGGAACTTTCAGAATACGCTCTTGCAAAGTTAGCAGTCTCAGCGATATTTATGCATCAGCGATTTCCCCCACCGAGTCCTATTTTAGCCAATTCCATTTTTCCAGTCGATCAAACTCATAGCTACTTCGCAAGTATTTCTTCCATTCTATTGACTGAGTACAAAAAATTGCTATTCACCTATTTTAACTACCCAATAAGTGATCAGAAATTGGTAATTTGGCAAATTTCATACAAAATTAAAAAATTGCCAATTTAAAAATAGGGTCCAGAATAAACAATGTAGACATTCCTTGCACTAAAACATTTCCTCTGTTCATTAGTTATGTCCCCAGGCCTTTCCTATATTGCACTTGCTTTATAAGATTTATCAGTAACAAAAAGTAACAAAAAGGCACAATACCGTGACTGAAACAATACATAAATAACCCACACATAGAAGAGAGGAGCTTACCACGACGCTTCGGTTCGACTTGGACCATTTACAAAGTCACACTTTGTAAATGGTCCAAGTTGGACTGAAACGTCGTGGTAAGCTCCTCTCTTCTATGTGCAGGTTATTTGTGTACTGCATCAAGGTAATACGTAATTGTATAAATACGTATTGTCAACACATTCGTGAATGTGTATTAGACCAACCAGTTGGACACGCATTGGACGAGTGATGTAATTTGTGTCTTCTGAAATATCAGCAAAAATTGAACGTTTCCACTAATTTGAGCTCAATTTCAAGCTATACTTTCAGTCCTAAAACCAATCAAAATCATCTCTATTTCTGTAATATATCACCCATTCTATCAAATGATTCCAAGAATACAACCATAAAAACCATCTCAAAAATACACTGCAAAGCCGCTATTTTAAACCAAATTCACGATTACAGTTTTTTCCCATTATGCACTGTGTGGGGCAAGATTTTTTATATGGTGCACACTCACTGTATAAACCCATTCTCTTATATCTAGGCCCAAATTTACCACCGCTCACTATTTAGTTCTACAGCACAGACCCTGAACTCAAACCTGTAGTACTATAGCATAGACCTCAAAGTGGTTAAAGATAACAAAACTGATAAACAGTGAAAATTGCCTCAGTCGCTACTTAAAGATGAGACAGTACGTGTAATATTAGAGGTGAAAGAGATGAAAATGTGTACCTGTAAAAGAGTATGGGATGAGAATGGGGAAAGTGAATGTAGTTTGATATATGTATTGAGAGATAAGATGAAGGAAAAAGTCACAAGTATTTTAGAAATAAGTGAAATGGAAGGATATAAGTGTGAGTAAATGCAAGAAAATACTTAAAGTATTGTCACTGCTAGTAATTTGGTGGATTTTTTCTAGTTTGTGGTCATGCATTTTAAAGCGTTTTTTTCCTAATTGATGTAAAAAAGGAAATTAATAACTGTGCCACTTTGAGTTTGGGACAAGCTTTTGGATACAACTTTTGACAAACTAATATGAAATTATGATATTATTGATGGTATACAACACTAACAAGTTGATGAATAAACACATGTGATAGATACTATGTATCATTCAGTATTTGTATACATTTCCTCATCAAATATCAAGAGTATCATCAGCTTTGGTGTATACAGTTACTAATGATAATGGAAAGATTCTACATTATGTATACTGCATTGTGACTCACCTAAAAAATCTCCATTGTTTCACTGACAACATCTGATTAAGACACCATCTATCACAGTCATAGTTTTATGTTTAGGTTTACTTCCTTGCAGGTTATTTTAGGGAAATTTCTTCACTTTACTCCTATCCCAAATTACTGAAAAGATGAATGAAATAGAAAAAAATAATATATTTTTTGCAATACGTATTACTGTACAGTGGTCCCTCAGTTTTCGCCGAAAATTCGTAACAGAATGCTGCTCAAGTGCCATTACCGAACGAATTTACTTCCTTAAGAAATAATGTCACGTAGGTTAGTCTATTTCAGACCCACAAAAATACACTTGCAACAGCACTTACGAAAATACACTTACATAAATGTTCGAGTTTGGAGATGCACGAAAACCGAGGGACCACTGTATAGTAATACTACATATATGGTACCTGGGAATGGAAAGTCAAGACACTTCCCCCCCCCTACCCTAGAAAGGAACTATCTTCCTAAAGCTTCACATACATTTTTATTCAAGCTTGAATTATAGTCTAAGCAAAGTAATTAAAAAAGTTCCTTATATACTGTACAGTATATAACAAGCAATACAGAAATGCACTTAACTAAGAGGTGATAACAAAATATCCAGTATAGGAGGGCCACGCTTATACAGCAGGTTAGGTTCTGGGCTACTGCTGTAAAGCGAAAAGCACTGTAAAGTGAAACATAGCCTTCTTTCACATTCAAATGCATATGAAAAGCCTGATAACTTGTTTACACTTATCATATACTAAGTGAGCAAAAGAGCTAGGCCTAAAAAATGCACATACAGTACACACATTACTTTAAAATATTTTCGTAATTAGCTTACAGTGAGTGGTAAATATTTATTGTAGGAAGTCTGAATAAATGAAGAATGGATATAATTGAAAATTGCTGTATTAGTGAAATACAGTGGTACCTCGGTTTTCGTACAGCTCCCAACTCGAACAATTATGTAAGTGTATTATTGTAAGTGCTTTTGTAAGTGTATTTTTGGGGGTCTGAAACGGACTAATCTAATTTACATTTGTCCTTTTGGGAACAAATTCGTTTGGTAACGGTGCTCGAACAGCATTCACTGAAAGTGGGTTAGGCAAATGTTCTGTTAGTGGGCTGGTATTGTAAAGGACCTGCCAAGCATGGGCCAACAGGCCTACTGCAGTGTTCCTCCTTTCTTATGTTCTTATGAATGAATTGTCGACGAAAACCAAGGTACCAATGTACAGTGGGGGTCTGAAATAGACTAACCTACGTGACATTATTTCTTAAGAAAGTAAATTCGTTCGGTAATGGCACTTGAGCAGGCTTCTGGAATGAATTTTGCTCATTAGGCGGGGGTCCACTGTAAAGTGAAGCACTGTAAAGCAGGGCTCTCCTGCACATCATTCTAGCAGGCATACCTATAATGTTCCATATTTATTCATCATTGTTTTTTAACTGTTGCATGTCAAAAGTTGCTCAAATGTTATATTTGTGAAGTAGCCAAAAATAAAATGCTAAAATTTTTGTCAATTAAAAAAAAATTATCTTCCTTTTTAGCCCCTTCTCTCACACCTGTCCCTTGAAGGCAGGTGTGTTGTTCCTTCTCTCACACCTGCTCCTTGAAGGAAGTGTTTTCCTATTCTGCTGAAAATTGTGAAGTGTGACACTGAACATTTATATAAAATTTGAGATTTCAATATACAGTGGACCCCCGAGTTTCGTAAAAACTTCACTCCTGAAGTCTGCTCAAGTGCCATTACCGAACGAATTTACTCCCTTAAGGAAAAATTTCACGTAGGTTAGTCTATTTCAGACCCCCAAAAATAAACTTCCACAAGAACTTACAAAATTATACTTACATAATTGCACGATTTCCGGGGTATTCGTTAACCGAGGGTCCACTGTATTGTACAGTAATAATGGACTGTGGACAATCTTTTTTTGGAGTATTTATTCCTGCTGTTCTGTCTTATATTTGTTCTTATTACATATAAAATAATGGCACTATCACAGCAACAGTATAGTTTGTAAAAAGTTTTTGCATGTGAAATAAATAATAGCCTATACGTATAAGGTTTTACAACATTCTTATGAGAATGTTTTACTTTGTGCAACATACTGAAGATGGGGATTTCCACCTTATCACTAAAGTAAAGGTGAACTTTAGGTCATTATGACATAGTTGGGGAAAGAAATCTTTTCATAGCATTCAAAAGTAAGAATTTCATGTCGTTAACTTAATAGAAGTCAGGAATTCTTTCTATGTCTGATATTAAACAGCTTTGAACACTGCCACTGTTTGAAACACTTCCATTCCACTCCTCAGATGTGCAATATTTGACAACACTGCCAGTCCTGTACACAGCAGTCACAGCTTAATCCTACCCAACCTATCTCAGATCAGTCTAAACTTACTGATATTTCATGTCAATAAAACACAGTAGGACCCCATATCCACGGAGGATACGTTCCAAGCACCTGCTGTGGATACCGAAACCATGGATAGTAGCAAACCCTATATATAAGGCCTATACATACCTATTATAAAGTTTAATTGATAAATTATGCAAAGTGGAGAATTATCACTTTTTCACTGATGGGAAGAACTTCATGGCTTCTCTTAGGCTCTGAAGAACTGCCGGCTTCTCTACTTTTGTTTGGGGCCATTATTATGCAAAATTAAGAGGTATTTTTGGGCCACAGTAAACTGTGGATAACTGAGACCATGGATACTGAATCAGTGGATACGGGGGTTCTACTGTATATTAATTTTGAGATGTTCATAATGATTTTAGCAGAATTATACTGAAGCATTATAAATATATGTACACTGATTTGTGACAAGTCATTTCTGCATAAGCCACGTCTGCTCACTACAATCAAAAAGCATGATAAAAAAAATGTACAAAAAATCTTGCCTACATAAACATGCAAATACATATTAAATTTAATACTTACCAAAGTCATGCTGTTGTTCTCCTATTGTAGACTGATGTTGCTTAGTTAAAAAAAAAAACTAATAGATTACAGAGACATAAATCTTGAAATAAATATCTTTTTGGTATTCCTGAGTAATCACTCCATGTAAATCAAAGAACACAACATTTGGAACAAACCAACTAAAGAATAGAAAAAAAAAATCTCCCAATAGTAGTTACAAAAACATTGTCAAAAAATGTACCATAAACTTGATGTAATTCTTCATATCAACTTTATCTTAAGCCACTACCTTACTTAATGCCTCCCCATTGTAATATAAACTACCCATTGTAGCATAAACCACCTTATTTTGTACAGAAAATAACCACGATGAATTGTCACACTAAACTTAACTTCATGCTATAATCCTTATGTAAAGCTAGTATTAAGCAGTTTGTAAAAATAGTGCTAGTTTTAGTCTACTTGAAGTGCTTCACATAACAAGCAACTTTCCTTATAAATTGCAAAAAAAATATAATCCCAGAGGCTGTATCAAATCTGTAAACAAGCAACCTATTAACCCACGTACATTTTAAAGAATAATAATAATATATTTCTGTCTCATGAACATGCAAGATTTCAGGTACATGTTGCTACTTCTACTTACACTTATGTCACAATACACATGCATGTACAAGCATATATGTACACACCCCTCTGGGTTTTCTTCTATTTTCTTACTAGTTCTTGCTCTTGTTTATTTCATCTTATCTCCATGGGGAAGTGGAACAGAATTCTTCCATGAGCAATGTGTCTCTTAAAAGGTGACTAAAATGCCGAGAGCAAGGGGCTAGTAACCCCTTCTCCTGTATACATTACTAAATTTAAAAGAGAAACTTTCGCTTTTGTTTTTAGGTCACTTGCTTCTTCATTTTTGGGTCACCCTGCCTCGGTGGGAGATGGCTGATGTGTTAAAATAATAATAATAATAATAATAATAATAATAATATCCCATCAAATATAAGCTTGTATAGATATATTTTTGCTCTTGTTCTTCATTATAGTGTCTGATTACAATTCATAAATTTTATCATTCAAGTACTATCTATGGATAAATATGATAGAAATTTAATGTAACTAAAATTAAATTTATATTAATAAAAAACTGGGTTAGCTGATAATGATCGCATTTAAAGTGGCAATGCTATAACAGATTTTTATTCATAGCAATCACAATGGAGTACACATGGTTTGGAATGCTAAGTTTTCCAAGCTTAATTCACAGTTTAAAGTTCAAATTTGAGTAGGCATTTTTTTTGTATGGTAACTGGTCTTTTCAACCAATTTGTTTCACACAATAGCTTGATTCCTCCACTTTAAGGTTGATGGCTCCTTCATTAGAAATACTGCGTGATTAGTTTTCTCAACAACTGCTGAAGGTGAAGATCAGCATAATACAAGACAGAGATACCTTCTTGTTAAGAAAACATTGAATTGTGAAGCATCTCCATTTCTGCTTCTCGATCCTTTGCTCTTTTCTGTGGAGAAAAAAGAAAGCAGGTTAGGTTGAAACGTACATATGCCTTGCTTCTTAGGCAGAGCTTGTAATCCTGACTTATAAAGCAACAATCATTTGCCAAACAAGCTGAGAGTTTATTCACTGATGAAATACAGTACCTCTTAATTTTTTTTTTTTTTCAACAAGTCGGCAGTCTCCCACCGAGGCAGGGTGACCCAAAAAGAAAGAAAAGCCCCAAAAAGAAAATACTTTCATCATCATTCAACACTTTCACCTCACTCGTACATAATCACTGTCTTTGCAGAGGCGCTAAGATACGACAGTTTAGAATAGTTCCTCCAAACTGTCAAATTCCCAGACCCCTCCAAAAAAAGACTCCTCTAGGAGTTGAACCCGAGTCTGGTGATTTAGAGGAGCCGTGCTGACCACTGCAACACAGTGGTCAGCACGTAAGAGGCGACTAAAATGCTGGGAGCAAGGGGCTAGTAACCCCCCTTCTCCTGTATAAATTACTAAATTTGAAAAAGAGACTTTTTTTTTTAGGTCACCTTGCCTCGGTGGGATACGGCCGATTTGTTGAAAACAAAAAAAATATATGCTATGGTTATAATTCATTTTCTCTAAAGCTTCAGTAATCAAGTTACAATATTATTTCAGGAATATGAGTGACATGTCATATCTGACCTAATAACTACAGAAACCATCCCTCTCTCTAATACAACATGGCACTTCAGTACTGCTACAAATACAAATATAAATTTTATTTCATAGCACGTTTACATTGAGATTATATAATTACAATAATGAGTTGCAGTGCAAAAAGAGCCACTATTATGCCATGGCATTATGGGCAGACTAAATTTAATGGCTTACAGACTACTTAATACATACTAGAGAAATTGATCATAGTTTGTTTAAGTTGTACATATGTTTTTATTTATAGCAGACAGTAAGTTTACTCAAATTAAGAATCTGGGGATATTACACTGGCACAAGTTGAAAGCATTTTGCAGGTTGTTTATATCAATAGTAAATATTTAAATTATATTATGGGAATATAACATTGTGCGTTGTTGAAAGTAGTTTACAGTATGAGAATGTTACAATTGGGTGTAAGGCAGTATTGTTTTGGGCAGGTATTTATACTACCATGTAGTATAAGTAATGTATGAACTTTGGGCATCTAATTTTGAGGTTTTAAGATTTAGGTAATTGGGAGATTTTTTGGTAAAGTTAAGTATTGAGTTTTTAGTTTAGGTTGGAGGGTTTATGTTTGAGTGTAGTGTTCTATGTATGTAGTAGGCACAATAATAAGTATGGATGTTCTTTACGGTGAGTAGTTTTAGACTTGACTATTAGTGGAGTATGCTGTCTGGAGTGGGAATTTGTTATCATTCTGACTGCAGCCTCTTGCTGGGTTATTAGTGGTCTTAGGTGATTGAATGTTGTTCATCTCCATGCACAAATTCCATATGTGAGATAAGGGTAGATGAGTGAATGATACAGTGCAAGGAGAGCTGACTGTGGAACATAGTACCGTATCTTTGATAGTATGCCTACTGTTTTAGAGATTTTCTTGGAAATTTGTTGTATATGTGTCTGGAATTTGAGGCTACTGTCAAGGTGGATTCCTAGGAATTTTCCCCTCTGTGAGTCTTGTGATGGGTGAACCGTTTAGTGTTATGTTAAGTGGAACATTTGTAGCTCTGTTTCCAAACTGAATGAAATAGGTTTTGTCAGTATTGAAAGTAAGCTTATTAGTCATCATCCAGGTAGATATTTTCTGCAATTCAGCATTAACAGTGTTGGCCAGTATGACTGGGTTTGGGCGAGAGAAGACGTATGTAGTGTCATCTGCAAATAATATGGGTTTGAGTAGTTGTGACGCATTCGGTAGGCCATTGATGTAAATGAGGAAGAGGAGTGGGCCAAGGACACTTCCTTGAGGGACCCCAACTGTAAATGGTTGTGTGGAAGAGTTAGCTCCATTTGTGTACACATATTGGCTTCTGTTACTAAGGTATGACTTTAGTGTGTTAATTTAATGTGCAGCAAATCATGGTCGACTGTATCAAAAGCTTTACGTAAATCAATGAAGATTCCCAGCGGGACTTCTTTCTTCTCGAGAGCGGTGTATATTAGTTCTAGCATGTGTATAATAGCATCATTTGTGCTTTTATTAGTCCTGAATCCAAACTGACTAAATAATAATTTACAACCACTTACTACAGTAGTTTCTAGTAGCATCATATTTTTACTGCCTTTATTTTCTATTTACATGTATAGCAACATTTGAATGATTCTAAATTAATTTCTTTTTAGCTATCTATAGACTAAACTAATTTGCTTTGGAGAGTCTGAATTGAATTTTAAACAGCTGAAAATTCTAGCATGTAGGGGAATGCGATAGGGTAATAGCTTGTATTCTTACCTTTTGCTTCCTATATTCCTCATAGTCCTCATCATCTGTAGGCAACTCATGACGGCACATAGGACAGGAATTAGTCTGAAAGTATGGAGTTAACACATTTGTTGGCTTGGTGAAACACAGCAATAATAAAGTCTGGGTTTGACAAAAAAAAAAAAAAATCTGAAGGTAATTACAAGGTACTTGACAGTTCATAATGCAAATCTGTTACAAGACCAGGTAACAACACCAGCTTGTCTGTTTATTTGCTGCTGGTTCTCTGAATATCACTGTGAATGTCTGTTCCCTATCTTAATTTTCAAGGTAAAACTTAATTTCCTAAAAATAATAGAAAATCATTAAAAAATTGAAAATATGTATATTGGGAAATGTCAAGGCTTTCTGTTTCAAATGAAATATGTACACTAATATTTTGATAAATTTCTGCCTTAAAATGCAGAAGCAGTCAGCTAGTTAAAAAAAAGTTCAGTCAAATAAAATAAGTTCTAGTATACAATTTTTGTTTACATTAGGTGGCATTCAATACAATAACTCAAATTCTAGATGCAATGACTATCCCAACTAGCAAAGCTCAGTACAATATACTCACAGTGTAGAATCATTTCTCCTATGGAGAAACAAAAACAAAAAGCAAAGGGTAATGGAGATGGGGCAAATAACTTGATTACATATCTAAGCACAGTGTACCTTAAATTTGAATTTATAGTAAGATTGTTGCAATTTTTCAGTTTGGCTGTTAAATTATGCCACATTTCTGGACCATTAATTGCATAGAATTTCTGTAGATGTTCAATCAAACATGAGGGATATCAAATAGGTACAGTGGTACCTCGGTTAACGATATTTTTTCGTTCCAGAATGCTGTTCAAGTGCCATTACCAAACGAATTTATCCCCATAAGGAATGATGTAAAATAGACTAGTCCTTTTAGACCCCCAAAAACACACTTACAAAAGCATTTAAAAAAATAAACTTACATAAAAGGGCGAGTTTGGGGACCATCGTTAACCGAGGTACCACTGTACTTGGGTCTAGTGCAGCACCTGTGTATTTTGCTATACGTAATTTTCTAGGAACTGTTTGAATTCAGCATCAGCATTACAGTGCAATGTTTTGAACATATGGACTGAACAGTAATATGAATAGCATTTTTAATTAGTAGGTTTAGGGATTTGAATAAAAGCATAGCATGCTGCTTATTGGTAGATTTTGTGATTGTTCTGAGAGCTGCCTTTTGTTGAGTTTGAGGTGTGAAGGCAAAGTGGATCCCCAGAAAACAGATTCCACAAGTGAGTTTTGGGTAGATAAGGAAAAGTGGTGTTAGGAATACAGATTGCAAAACAAAATAGTGAATTTTAGAGAGCATCCCTACCATCTTAGAGACTTTTGTTGATAAGTTTAGGATATGAGTATCAAATTTCACTTTGTTGTCTAGTATTAGACCTAGGAATTTTCCCCACTTCCTTTTGTGCTATTTGAGTACCATTGATTCTAATATTTAAATGTGGATATGGTTTATTCCCAAAAGATAAGTAGAATGTTTTTTTCGGTATTGAGGGCGAGTTTATTGGAAATCGTATATGTGTGAATCTTTTAAGGCTTGTTTTTCACTAAGGTGTTTATTGACAAAAGGTCCAAACCTGATATTAAAAAGATTATTTGTCAGCAAACAGTATTATAATAATAATAATAATAATCTTTATTTCTACAAGTAGATGTACAGTGGACCCCCGAGTTACGATTATAATTCATTCCAGAAGGCTGCTCAAGTGCCATTACCGAACGAATTTTCTCCCTTAAGAAATAATGTCAAGTAGGTTAGTCCATTTCAGACCCCCAAAAATACACTTACAAAAGCACTTACAATATTACACTTACATAATTGTACGATTTCCAAGGTGATTGTAACTCGAAGGTCCACTGTACATGGTATACAGGCTTACCTGACATCAATGACATACTACTATATAGAAAGCCCCTTGTTATGCAAAGCATTTCAGGCAGATTAGACCAGTTTTGTCCCCAGGATGCAACCCACACTGGTCAACTAACACCCAGGTATACTTATTTTACTGATAGGTGAACAGGGACAGTAGGTGTCTTAAGGAAACATGCCCTAATGTTTCCACTCATACCGGGGATCGAACCACGGACTTCTGTGTGTGTGAGCCGAGGGCACTAGCAATCGAGCTACGGGACGCTGTATGGGTTTCAGGTGCTTGGCGACACTAGGCAGATCATTGATAAAGATCGAAAAGCGATGGTTTCATTGATGCGTGCGGCCAGCAGTAACAGCCTGGTTGAGCAGGCCCTGATCCACCGCGAGGCCTGGCCACAGACTGGGCCATGGTGGCGTTGACCCCCGAAGCCCTCTCCAGGTATGCCTACCTTCGCATAATTCATTACAACACACATCAGAGTTACCAGATTCCACTGCAGAACACCTGCAGTAACTAAAAATTGCCAAACCAAGGAATCCACTATCATTGTCTTCACCTCTCAGTAATTTGCTAAGTTAACAAATATCTAAGCCTGTGAATTCAGGAAAGGAGGGGGAATTAAATTGAATATTTTACTATAAATTTATCGTTTACGATAAAGTTCAAAATTTTCTCCTACTGTACCTTCTTTAGCCATGGTAAGATGCATGATGAATGGAAGCTGTGTTTACATGGCAGTTCTTTCATTTCCTCTCCTTCAGTCCATTCCTTGAGGCACACAGGGCATTGACCACCTAATTACAAGGGCAATAATTCATTATCCTTGCATGCAACTACATATGTATACTGATACTGTACAGGACATGTCAAACTAACAGCTTTCATTAGTAATACATCTACATAATCCCTTGCCACTATCTTATTTATTATAAAATACAAAATTTTGTGATATGCCATAGAACCAGGTTTTTTTTACTCTGTTCTGTGATATGTACTTACTATACAGTACTTCCATTATTTATTTATACACACAACACACACAAAAAAATACACACAGACACAAAAAACCTGTACATACATACAGAATGTAGATAACAAAAAAATGCACTTATTTCCACACAGCCTAACTGCCAGTTTTGAGAGTTTTGAGACTCTGACCGCAGGTTCGAACCCCACCCATGGTATGGTTTGCCAGATTACAATACAGATACAATACTTGCCTTTGGTTGCAGTTACAGTATTTAGTTTTTCAATAAATTCTTTTGAGGTTGGAGGTGGGGGCCTCTCTTCATATCCAAAGAGTTGTGTAAATTCCAGCTGCAAATCCTAAAATTTAAAAACATTTTGAGAATTAGACTAATGTAAGTACACGGTACCATTAGCATTTAGCATATTTCCTTGTGATGGACACTGCTTTACATCCATCCTTCTTAGGCATGATCCAAATACAGAAAGAATAAAAAGACAATACCGTGACTGGAACAATACACAAATAACCTGCACATACAAGAGTGAAACTTATGATGACCTTCTGGTCTGACTTGGACCATTAATTAACTAGTCACACACTAATGTGACCAGTTAATGGGTCCAAGTCGGACCAAAATGTCTTCATAAGTTTCATTCCCCTATGTGCGGGTTATTTGTGTAATGATTCAAACACAATAGTAAATGGTGCAAACAAACTCACAAGTAGAAAATAAAACAGAAGGTAAGAGAAGTACAATACTGCATATTTTATCCTCACACTGAGGCCTTTTTCAGCAGGCTGAAGAAGGCCTAGGTGAAGCTGAAATATAGAGCATCATCTTACTTCTCTAGTGAGTCTGACCTGCCAGTATCCCCCATGTAGCAGTAGCCGAGCAAAGTGTAAGAAGTGGTCCGGCGTCTGCCCTGACCCCAGAGGAATGCAGTTGTGTTCATCAAAGTATGATGCCATACTCCTGCAAATATTATATGGCCAAGTCACCAATTATAAGCCTGCCAATACTACTATTAATAATAATAATAATCTTTATTTCTACAAGTACATGTACAAGGTATACAGGTCTAGCTGACATCAATGACATACTACTATATAGAAAGCCCCTTGTTATGCAAAGTATTTAGGGCAAATTAGGTCAATTTTGTCCCCAGGATGTGACCCACGCCAGTCAACTAATACCCAGGTACCTATTTTACTGATGGGTGAACATGGATAGCAAGTGTCTTAAGGAAACATCTTAATGTTTCCACCTGTACCTGGGATCGACTCCCGGACCTCAGTGTGTGAGCTGAGTGTGCTAGCAACTGAGCTACCCAGTGTCGTTTCTAAAATAATAGGAGGCAGTACAGTTAATGCTAAAGTGCAGAAGTACATTTCCTATATAAAAATACCGTATGTGTGGAAGTCTGGGTGAAAAATAAGCAGGTAACATTGCCAGAGTTTAGTGACACCATTAGTTATATGTCCGTAGTAAATGGAAAAAGGCTCAACTGAATTCCCAGGCATCTCAATCATCGCCAGGCAGCCTGTCAAACTACTGCAGACCTACACCGTAATTCAGTATTCTCTATACACAGTGGACCCCCAGATTTCATACTGCTCCCAACTCGAACAATTATGTTAAGTGTATTTTTGTAAGTGCTTTTGTAAGTGTATTTTTGGGGGTCTGAAATGGACTAATCTAATTTACATTTATGAGAACAAATTTTTTCGGTAACGACACTCGAACAGCCTTCTGGAAAGAATTATTGATGAAATCCGGGGGTCCACTGTACTTTGAGAGGTTTCAAGGAATCTTCCTTTACTGACATTTGCTTAATATGTCTTACTGACCACATCAAAAGCCCATTATTGGAAAGAAATTTCACAGGGCTTGTAACCTTAAACCTCAAGCTATTGAATAAGCAAAAATGTATGAAGACTTAAACAATGGTCCTGGCATGCAGAAGGCACAACACTGTACCATTGTGGCCACAAAGAATACAAAATTTTACAGACAGCACTTCTGTGACTTGTCTGTATCAGCAGCACAGACAAGTGATACAAACAAGTCACAGAAGTAAATGAATGGTTCAGAGAACCGACAAGTTGATAAATTAGACACATATGCAACACTTGGGTATCTTTATTGAGGAAATGTTTCGCCACACAGTGGCTTCATCAGTCCATACAAAGGAGAATCGTGAAGAACAGGAGGAGTTTGAGGTGGTCAGTCCCTCAACCTTGAGTCGATGTTGTCAGTCCATCAATCTTGAACAGAATACAGCATATGTGCTAGGAAGCAGCTTATATACCGTAGGCAGGAGAGGTGCAGAAGTCGTAGGTGGTGTCACATTTGTACAAGAGTGGTATACATGGACAAATGTCGGTATTGTATACCACTCTTGTACAAATGTGACACCACCTACGACTTCTGCACCTCTCTGCCTACGGTATATAAGCTGCTTCCTAGCACATATGCTGTATTCTGTTCAAGATTGATGGACTGACAACATCGACTCAAGGTGAGGACTGACCACCTCAAACTCCTCCTGTTCTTCACGATTCTCCTTTGTATGGACTGATGAAGCCACTGTGTGGCCAAACGTTTCCTCAATAAAGATACCCAAGTGTTGCATATGTGTCTAATTTATCAAGTCACGGAAATGCTGTCTGTAAAATATTCCTGACTAAGTTTTGTGGTATAGTGATCGACCTGCTGCATGCCAGGACCACAGTTCGAGTCCGTCCATTCTTCTGTTTATTCAGTGAGAACAGTTCATTAAAACTTGAGTTTAAGCTATTGGTATAGGATCTGTAGACTGGTTTATGTTCAATTTAGGCAGGCACAATGCTTGCTCATTAATACACACAATACTCTATGTTAGGCTCTTATACAATGCAATGTCGATTACTCCTGCTCATCATGGTGCTGTCCTCTACTAATATAAAAAATATGAATAAAAAAATTACAAGAAATCCAAAACAAGATGGTAAGGTTTATCTTGGACATGAATGCAAGGGAACAAGTTAGGTCAGAAAATACTATAAAATTTAGAGCTGCTAAATGTGAAGAATGAGCAGGACAATATAGTAAAAAAAAAAAAAATAGGTTATGTTGGGTTACCTTAGGTTATGTTAGGTTTTGTCAGGTTTTTCCTAATTGCTAAACATAAAAACACACTCCATAGCAGAACCCAATTAAGCTTGGTTATTTTAAACTACTACAGTATATAATTTATCACTAAAATACACTAAAGAGCAACATTCAAATTAATAAGTAATAATAATTATTAATAATTAATAATTAATAATAATAATAATAATAATAATAATAATAATTAATTAATAATAATTAATAATATATAATAATAATTATTAATAATAATTATTAATAATAATTATTAATAATAATTATTATAATATTAATAATAATTAATAATAATAATCTAATAATAATAATAATAATAATAATAATTAATTAATTTTAACCATCGGCCATTCACCGGCAGTGGCGAAATAACTTCATATCATTCACTCCACACGTCTCCAGAGGTGCTACATAGTATACTAACTTAAAACCCTTCAGCCGACTGTACTTCTTTAAATCAATAATAATAATAATAGGTAAACCCATAAGGGTCATACAGTTCAGCAAGTTTAATAAAACCAGGAGAGAACACCAGGCCAGACATGCTCTACCTACTATATATTGGCTTCCAAATTATTGTGCATGTTTGTACATTAATCCAAAATAAAGTTATCATCATTCAAACTCCCTCGATGAACTAGACACGTGTGCAACATCTACTGTATAATTCACCAACTTCTAGATGTTGCACACAAATAACCCGTCAGTACTGTGTACGACTAATGTAATGAAACTTCATTACAACACCTGCTACTTCCCAGATGTACTTACAGTGTGCTTAGAGGTTTGTACTCCTTCCGGTGGGTGTAGCAGATGTAGTGTTCTCCTCCAAGGTTCCTTCTGATAGTATTTTAGATGTGTCACTGTTGTTGTTAGGGTTGTAAAGGGCCACCAAAGCTCACACAGTTTTAAGCTTTATATGATGTCCATGGCGAATAAAAATATTAGCAATAATGGTAGAATTAGTATGTAAGTTTATTTGGGTACAAATACACATAAATATAGTTACACAAATTATCATACATAGTAACGTGTAAATTGCCTAAGATAACCCCCCAAAAAAGTCAAAGTGACTTATTTCCATTGGGGGTCCTTGTAATATCTTATTACCTACAAAATGTGATATTAGTTGCATCTGTACCCTTTTTACCTAACAATAAAAATATTGCCTAAATCTGGGAAATGAGAAAAAAATACCATTGCGGAAATGGGTATAGGAGCTGGCTTTCTTTCGTGCCTAATAATATTTTGTTACATGGACACTACATTACCTGTATACTACAGGAAACAAATAGATTATTTGTATTTGTAAGGTGGAATTGTCCACCTCAACCCAGGGAACAATCACTCCATATTTAACAGTTAAGTTTGTAAAAGTAAGGCTTTTCAACGACCTTAATGGAAATCTTACTGATTTACGCATATTTTACTATGTATGACGACTGCGATCTTCCCCCAAAAACTATTATTTAAAGGTAGGTTGTAAATAATATAATATTACAAGGACTCCAATGGAAATAAGTCACTTGGTGACTTATTTCATAAAGTATTAAAATTGTTATCGTATTTAGGTGAAAAGCGCTAAACCCGTAGGTAGTCATACAACGTCTGGGGAATGGAAGGAAATCAGGCTTGATCCAAGGACTGCAGGATAAGTCAAAGTTCTTAGCTCTAGGACCCCAATGGAAATAAGTCACTTGGATTTTTTTGGGGGGTTATCCTAGGTTCTCTACACATATGCTGCTATATGTATTGTATACCTGAATAAACTTACTTATTCCTTGATCAAGAGCCCTCCCTGCAGGGGGCAAAAGTATTAAAGTGTTGCGACAGCCCTAGGGCCGCATTATTATTATTAATCCTACGGTTTAGCGCTCCCCCATAATTATAATAATAATCCTTGGATCATGAGCCTGGCTAAGGTTTACGACCACTAGCCAGCAGACAGCACTGTATGACCCTTGTGGGTTTAGCACTTAGTTTTGATAATAATAATAATAATAATAATAGCCAGCAGAACAAGTACATTTGTTTGTTTACATTTTACAATACATACACCCTATGTACAACAACAAGTATTTCTCATGCAAATTGTCATTTTGCGAGATATTAAGGGTCAAAGTAGACAACTGGTACGTACTTGGTGGATTTTGACAATTAGGTTGCTGGTGAGGGGCTCTTGATCTAGGGAATTGGATCTGTGCTGCAGTTCCGTGAATTAAGCCAGAATGCTTTTCATCCCATTCCCCCACAGGCACTGTATAATCCCTACGGATTTAGCACTCCCCCATAATAATAATAATAATAATGACCATTAGGTTGTAAAATATTAAGTTTGTTTTGTGGTTGAGATGTTTGCACAGATGGTCAAAAAATGTAACCAAACCTAACAAACTTACCAAATTATTATTAACACTAAAAATGCCAATATCCCAAACCTCTCCTTTAAAGTGCAGGCATTGTACTTCTCACCCCCAAGACTCAAGTCCGGTTAAACAGTTTCCCTGAATCCCTTCACATAATATTACCCTGCTCACACTCCAACAGCTCGTCAGGTTCCAAAAACCATTCGTCTCCATTCACTCCTATCTAACACTCACACATGCCTGCTGCATGTCCAAGCCCCTTGCACACAAAACCTCTTGTACCCCTCCCTCCATCGTACATGCATGCCAACTATGAGGTATAAAGCCCCTAATAGAAATAAGTCATATTATTTAACTTTACTGGGTTATAGTCGTGGAAAAATCTACATAATGTGCTACATGTATGTACATATACCCATAATATGTTTGTGTCCTTAAAACCATTACAATTTTAACTTATGTTTGTAAAGCCGTTTGTAGACAGTCCTAATAAAACCTAACTAATAATTCCATAACAAAATCTTATTTTATATTGTCATTTCTATAAAACCATAAAGAAAATTGAAACACATTTAAATATTTTAAGACTTTAATATTTAAAAAATACCTGTAGCATATTTTACATAAAATATTGGATATTTGCTAACTACTGTACAGATCATTAGTAAAAACTTGGTGAATAAATTATTTGATTAAATTAGTATTTGTTATCATTATATTTACAGAAAGGTCTAAATTCATGTGGGTTATTCAGCAAGTGATTAAACTGTTCAGTAATCTTATTCGATAAAAGTCCTGCAACTATGGGAATGTAAACAATAAATTATTCATGATACTTATATAAATGTTTCTAACCTAAAATATTATTTAAAAAACTGAGATTATATTGATTTATTTGCTTACAGTAATGCCATCATTTACTTTGCCTGCATAGTTCATTTGATTTGACTACTGATGATACCAGAAGGAAATGTGCAGAGTGATGTATCCATTGGCATATAATCCTCACCTAGCAAGTCATGACCAACAGTATCAAAACACTGGAACATGCATGTAGCAAGGATTTCTTATACCTTTAACCTAAATCAAATATTTCAAGGGTGGAAGCAATCCAACTTTAGTTGAAAAATTAGACCACATGAGTAAAAAAAAGATTAAGTACAAATGAAGACTAGGTAGGCATTTTTTCTAGTTCAGTCACAGAATTACTCCTAAGGCTCAATATATAATAACTTACTACTGTATCTAGTGTAGAATACTTGACTGTCATGAATTGATGTGACTTAAGGTAGCTGGGAAATGAGTATGCAAAGCAAAATGCCACATACTAATGAGTAATGATAAGGGATACAGTCAGAAGAGTTGTATTTTGTCTGGGGAATGAGAGGCACTCATATTTGATCCTGGAAATGGGAGGGTATCTCCGATTCCTAAAATCAAGAGCCCTTCACCAGCACCAAGACATCTCTTCGAGAGAAACAGTAAAGCTACACCACCTGTCTTTAGAATTCTAAAATGATTACCTCCTATTTTTATATATACTGTATAACAGAAATTAATCACAATAATATTTATTTTTTAAATTTCCTACTGAGGAGTACATATAAAGGCAAACCAGTAACTCAGTAAAATAAAAGGAATAGTAAATAACTACTGTCTTTTGATTCATAAACCTGATAAAGGGTTTCAACAGATCACAGTTGATTTCATCCAGTACATTTGCACAGAAATCATTTATGCAGCACTTTAATGTCAGTTATGCAGTTCTGAATATTATTGTGATATGTGCAGACATGTAGAGCAAGTAGATTAAGTTTTGGCAATATTTTGTTTTGAAGATGTTCCTCCATTGCACACAACACATGTGTGCATCTGTTGTGTGGTGTCCACACCTAAATAAATGTTTATCAGATAAAAAAAAGGTCTCACAGAAATGCTACACAATGGATCCCAGAGCTAAAACAATACAAGCCATAATAAAAGGCTGAACACACTTATGACACTCATGTTGCCTGAAAAGAGGAAAAAGAGGCAATATGATATCATATAAAGTTATAAAAAGATGTGAAAAATAGATAAAGTAGTTTTTGTAGCCTTTTCAACATGGGTAATAAGAGGCCACAAATGTAATTAGGAAAAAAATGGAGCCAAAGGGATACTGGAATTTTTTTATTTATAAATAGTAGCAGTAGAAGAGATAGGTAAACTGAAAAAGTAGACTAGTAAATGCTGCAACCATTGTAAATTTAAAAAAAATTGTGAAGAAGATATTAATGAAGATGTAATGTCATGAGCATAGGTCTGCTCCTGTAGTCACAAAAAGGCACATTACAAAATTTCTATTCATGAAAGTGAATGGAAATGGTGAAAATTAGCTCACAATTATTATTATAATCATGTGGGAGCACTAAACCCATAGGATTATACAGCACATGTGGGGAGAATGGAAGGTATCCAGCCTCAATTCAGGGAACCAAAGCACAGATCCAATTCCCTACATCAAGAGCCCCTGACCAGCGTCAAGGAATCTCCCTTGAGGGGAATTAGCTCACAAGAAAATTAAATATTTGTACTTACCTGTTTGAAAGATTTGGAGCAATATTGTAATGTGTGTGCTGTTCCTAGTGCCAGAAGGCTTAACCAAGGGTGGGAAATTGTAATTTTTTTTACTGGTCTGGCATCTTGTCAGTAGCCAGAGTTACAGGAAAGACCATATCAATCATTCCTACCCAAGGGTTCCTGCCAACAATGCCTGCTGTATCAGAGAAATCTCCACCAGGACAGGTGGAGAAAGTTGCTGCTTCAGGGTGAAGGGTAGGTAGCTGTACAATTTCACAATGCAAATGTCACTAATTTTTTTTATTTATAACGAAAATTTGCTCCAAATAATGTATGGCATCTTCCTTCATGGAAGATGTTGCAGTAAAAGACTGAAATTAAATGTACTAAATGAGTTGTTAATAGCTAAAATATTATAAAATATCCAGCCACACATAAAAAATAAATCTTTCAACAAACCGGCCATTTGTTGAAAGAAGATTTATTTTTTATGTGGCTGGATATTTTATAATATTTTAGCTACTATTAACAACTCATTTAGTACATTTAATTTCATACTAAATGTTGTTAATAGCTAAAATATTATAAAATATCCAGCCACACATAAAAAATAAATGAATATATTAAATTCATATTTGATGTAAGAACGTGCTTCACTGAAAGGTGTTCTTATTTTGTACTTCACATCTGTAGGTAAAGCATATTTGTTTTATGGGATTCACAAAGGTAAAAACACTAAATTATTTTTATAAACTTACATAAATAGTAAATAAAAGACATACAGTTTAGCTATAAAAAGCTAATTCTGAATTTAAAATATTTTTACATCTTCATATACATACTTTACTGAAAAAGTTAAATAGAAAAAGGGTGTTAAAAAAATAAGTTATCTCTATACTACAGCATTAAGCACAACTTATCAACAAGTCATCACTTGTTAAAATATATACGTACCTGATAAATAAAAGGAAACTTAAACATTAATGCTGCACAATTTTCACTATTTAATTGTCTGTAAATACAAATACTGTATACATTTTTACATTCAGATACAGTACAGTGCTTGTTTTCATGAATGAAATCAATGTTTAATTTCTTGCTTTTAGTTTTTCTTTGAAAACATTCTCTGTGGTTGAATGTACAGTATAAAATGTTGACTTCTCATTTGCAGAAAGCCGTTTATGTCAATCTGCTATGTGTAATTTCACTCGTGACCCTATTTCTACCAGGAATTTGCTATATGCAGTCGAAATTCGCTCTTATGTGATCGGGAATGAATGGCAGGTGGTTGCTGTCCACTTTGCATGTGTCACTTGGCGTGGGACATTGTAGGAGTGATGCCATGCACCATCAAGACAACAATCACATCATAAGTTTGTCTCCTTGGTGTGGGTTATTAGTATATTGTTCCAGTCACAGTATTGTGCCATTTTATTCTTTATGGTAGTGTTCACATCTCAGCATCTTTGTAAGACATTCTGTGGGTGTTCACTACTGCAGGTATCATTATCTCTTCTCAGCATCCTACCAAGTCATCCCTTAGCCCTCTCCCTGATGCACAGAAAAATGCAAAAGGTCTTCTCTAACACTAGAGATGAAGCTGGAGATTTTGAATCATTGCAATGCTGAAGAGGGATGCGCTGTGCTTGGGCATGCATTCGATATTGGCGAGTCAACTATTCGCTCTATTAAAAACAATGTTGAGAGCATTAGGAGCTTTGTAATGCAGTCTATGCCACTTAATGCTAAAGTAACAATCAGAGTAAGAAACCTGTTACTAGAGAAGATGGAGAAAATTTATGATGCCCTAATACAAGATGAAAGTGATCCTTTGGAACCCTTCATGACTAGTAAGGGCTGGTCTGACAAATTTAACTGGCCTTGAAACCTGCACATTAAAGTGACAGGAGAATCATCAAGTCTTGATCATGTTGCTGCTGCAATATTTCAAGAGGACCTTACGGCAATTATAGTTGCTGAGGGCTACAGTCTTAAGAAAGGTTTCAATGAAGATGAAACAGGTTTTTTTTGGAAATGGATACTAGCTAGGATATACATATCTAAGGAGAAGGTTGTAGGTGGATTCAAGCCAGTGAAGGACAGGCTCAGTGTCCTACTTCTGCAGCAGTGCTGCAGAAGTTTTAAAGTGTAAGCTGATACTAATGTACCACTCCTTCAATCCACATGCATTGAAAGAGCTGAGTAAGAACATGATCCCTCCTGCAGGGATAAAATTTCTGAAAATTGGTACATTTCATCATGGAGGCAGAGCACCACTAAAAGGAATCTAATTTAGCTTTTAATGTCTTGCTCATCCTTGACAATACCCCTAAACACCTTGAACATGTCAACCTAATCCAGCATATTGATCAGAGTTATTGCAACATTTAAGGCCTATTACCTAAGGACAATGTTCCAGCCGCTGGATGACACAGACGGGCCCAACAAGCCAAGACTTTGTGAGTGGTGGGAGTCATACAATGTTAGGAATGCAATAAACATTAAGGCATTATGAGATGAAATGAAGTTTTCTGCCTTGAATGGTGCTTGGAAGTCCATTTGGGAGACTGCATTATGAACTTCAAAGGCTTCCAAAAACTATCAACAAGCATGAGAGATGTTGTTGAGCTTGGAGGGAAGGTGGGAGGAAAAGGCTTCTCAGACCTTAAGAGAGAAGAAGTTTTGAAGCTTATTGTTTTCCATAATAAAGAATTCTTTTGAAGCACGCTGATGACCTCACTGAGATTTCCACAATTGAAAAAGAATACGACGATACAGTATCTTGATGTAAAGGATATGACCACGAGGAAGCTTGAAGAATGGTTTACAAAAGCTAAGAGACTTTTCCAATTTTCCATGCACATTGACCCTTGCCTGGAGAAGAGCCTGAAATTCAAATATAGTGTGAACAATGCCCTTAGTGCCTAGGAGGAGGTGTATGCTCAGAAGCAACAAATGGCTGAACAGACCTCCATGTTGCAATCCTGAGTCTCCTTCACCCACACCCAGCGCCACTCTTGCTGGACGATCCACCTCTATACCTTCACTGTTGTTGTTTGTTGACAGCTCCTTACATGTGCCTTCTTCTCTTCATGTTACCCTGCCTCTTACAAATGTGACCTTGACCACTCTGCACCACTGTCCTTACACCAACTAATCCTTCAGCACCACCCTCCATGTCCTCATGTGCTTGTGTGTCTGCTGCTGCTGGTGAGTACCAGTACAATTTTTTCCTTAAATGGTTTTAATCAAATTTGTTTCTTTTATGTATATATTACTATTTGATGATTGTATGCTAAGCTCATATTTCTTTTTGGCAAATATTAGTGAAAAAATGTGAAATTGGCAAACTCAGAACAAATCCCTATCTATTACACTGTAATTGGTATGCTTCATGTGATTTTTGCTTTATGCACCATCAGCCAGGAATGCATCTATCACATAAAGTGAGGGACACCTGTCAAGTCCAAAACATGAAGGGGAACAAATTGCAACAAAACAACACATAGTTGCTTATGGACAGAGTATGAGAACATATCGTACTACATACTGTACCAGTGGATACTATATGTTCACAAAAGGTAAAGAATATATCAGGATTCTGTTTGTGAGCAAAACTTATTTATATTCAGGGTGAGGTACCCATTGTTGCTGGTGTGTATTGAGCCATGAAATGCCCTGGCATGGGATAGTATTCAGCAGCAGGTGGTGGTGCCATTGGATATGGGGTCATATTGTGTGGGTATTGTGGTGGCTGCCCAAGCCAGTGGGTGTGTGTAACTGTTGGATGGGTAGGTTGTTGCATGTGGTTGTGAGGTGGAGGAGGAGGGGGCATCATATGAGGTTTGGGAGGTAGTGTTGGAGGAGGGGCAGGGGGAGGGAGGAGGGGAGGAGGATGTGGTTTTGGAACACCATGATTCAGACGTTTCATACAATGATGCTGCATCCCAGGTTGAAGTACTTGTACTGTTGTGACGCCCCAAGAAGATACAGCAACTGGGCCTTGATGGCTCACAGGAGCTACACTGGACGGAGGAGTAATGGCAGCAGCTGAGGAAGCTGGTGGCTTTTTCTTGCGTTTAGACCCTTTTAACAGCCTCAAGCCTCCTCTGCTCCCAGCCTCTTCTTCAATACTTGTCCAAATTGACTTTACCTGATAAATAAAAGCAAGATAAAAAAATTATTATTCAAATCCCAAGATTAGCATATGGTAATACAGTGGACCCCCGGTTTACGTTATTAATTTGTTCCAGAATGCTGTTCAAGTACCGTTACCAAACGAATGTGTTCCCATAAGAAATAATGTAAATTAGATTAGTCCTTTTAGACCCCCAAAAATACACTTACAAAAGCACTTACAAAAATACACTTACATAATTGTTCGAGTTTGGAGCCTAACGTAAACCGGGGGTCCACTGTATATAAAAAAGAAAAAGAATGACTAATAAATACGCCAACATTAACATTTTATAATCTTGATGCACTGTATTATATACATAGTCCGGTAACATGTGGTTAAAAAAAATAGCACAGAAAGGCTTTACTGATCAAAGAGTTGCTTAATTATGAGCTTCATCATGTCCAATAATACTCAAAAAGCTCACAGTGAAACAAATTATTGGTCATATACATTTATGAAAAAGTTCAAGAAAGGCAGTTAGCTGAACCTGAGTCCTGCAGGCAGGAAGCCCAGTGCCTGTGCTCTGGAGGGGTGGGGATGCTGTGATTCAGAGGGTCATTTGAAGTGTAATGTTGACACATGTCTGAACGATGGTTATTGAATTAATGGTGTATGGGCATCCTCTTCAGGGCCACCCAACCATGGTAGGAGATGGTTGATGTCATAATTTAAAAAAAAAAGAAGCAAAATATTGTCCAAATAAATTTTTAACATAATAATAACAAGAACAACAACAATAATAATAATAATAATAATAATGATAATAATAATAATAATAATAATAATAATAATAATAATAATAATAATATCTGGGTATGGTGAAAGTGTTGAATGATGGTGAAAGTGTTTCTTTATTTTTTGGGTCACCCTGCCTTGGTGAGAGATGATTATTGTTAGCATTAGTATTACTATTGTAGTCAAAACATGTGCTAAGCCTGTACAGACCATACAGCTAAATTAAAAAAAAAAAAGGAGACAGATTAGGATTCAACTCACTGTTTGCTTGGAGAGAGTTATAACCTTACGGTGCTCATCAGGTATTGCTGTGGTTCCCAACCTTTCACTAATTATGGTTTCCCAAACGCTTGTTAAGTGTCTTGCAGTCTGAGAAGACTTCATCTTCATGATAGACAGAAGAGAGACAAAGTAGTGGTAAAACTCTTGTGTCATGACTATATCTGTAAAGGGAAAACAGTACAGATTTTTAGAAAACAAATACTGGACATTCTTTAATTATAAGTCACACAAATGATCAGTTTTGACAATTATGGTACTGTGCTGCTAGCTATACAGTTCTTCTTCTTTCAACAAACAGGCCGTATCCCACCGAAGCAGGGTGGCCCAAAAAGAAAAACAAAAGTTTCTCTTTTTAACTTTAGTAATGTATACAGGAGAAGGGGTTACTTGCTCCCGGCATGTTAGTCACCTCTTACGACATGCATGGCTTATGGAGGAAGAATTCTGTTCCACTTCCCTATGGAGATAAGAGGAAATAAACAAGAAGAAGAATTAGTAAGGAAATAGAAGAAAACCCAGAGGGGCGTGTGTATATATATGCTTGTCTATGCATGTGGAGTGTGACCTAAGTGTTAGTAGAAGCAAGACATAACTGAAATCTTGCATGTTTATGAGACAGAAAAATGACACCAGCAATCCTACCATCATGTAAAACAATTACAAATTTCTGTTTTACACTCACTTGAGCTCTACAATTATGATACCATAATGTCTACAATCAAACCATTATCTCTAGTTATAATATAGTAACTTTATCTACACATGGTACCCTTATTTTTACACTTATGGTACTCTTATTTCTACAACAGTAGCACCTTTGTTTCTACAATTAGACTACCATAATTTCTACTGTTACACTACTATTATCTCTACAGTTATATATAGTGTATCATTATCTCTACAGTTCAGAATTATAGTACTGTACAAGGTCATTACAATAAAAAAATTATTCTCCTATATATTACATGATAAACCTTAGCCAAGGCTTATTGTAGGCTAATACAATTTAAATCCACATAATGACTTAAGTTATATTAAATCATAATTGTTTTGGGTACAGAATCAAGATACGACATAAAAAAAAAAGAATTAGGTAAGGACAAACTGGTAATTTTATTATATACATATACGTACACTATTTATTTTCAATCTCCATGGGAAAGTGGAATAGAATTCTTCCTCCATAAGCCATGCGTGTTGTAAGAGGTGACTAAAATGCCAGGAGCAAGGGGCTAGTAACTCCTTCTCCTGTATACATTACTAAATTTATAAAGAGAAACTTTCATTTTTCTTTTTGGGCCACCCTGCTTCGGTGGGATACTGCCAGTTTATTGAAAGAAGATTTATTTTCAAAAGGTAGTAGGTTGGTTGACAGCAACCGCCCAGGGAGGTACTACCGTACTGCCAAGTGAGCGTAAAATGGAAGCCTGTAATATTTGTTTTACATGATGGTGGGATTGCTGGTGTCTTTTTTCGGTCTCATAAATATGCAAGATTGCAGGTACATCTTGCTACTTCTACTTACACTTATGTCACACTACACTTGCATGTACGTACAAGCATATATATACACACCCCTCTGGGTTTTCTTCTATTTTCTTACTAGTTCTTGTTCTTGTTTATTTCCTCTTCTCTCCATGGAGAAGTGGAACAGAATTCTTCCTCTGTAAGCCATGCATATTGTAAGAGGTGACTAAAATGCAGGGAGCAAGGGGTTAGTAACCCCTTCTCCCGGTACCTCTTAGCCCTCCATCAGCCCTCTGAGGGACTTAGCCTTCCTGGAAGGGGCTAGTGGACTCTTCCTTCCTCGCAAACAGTTTTATGAGGAACACATGTATGTACCATAGCGTCACAAGGCACGCCTGCCTCTCCTTGCTAGAGTTCCTGATCAACTACACAACAAGGTTAAACGAGAGTACTCCTTTCTCCATAGCAGGAAAATTACGTGTAAACCTGCGCTTCACTTGTTCTACAAGTTGGAACTACAGTGGACCCTCGCTATTCGAACATTCTTAATTCCAGAATGCTGTTCAAGTGCTGTTACCAAACGAATTTATTCCCATAAGGAATGATGTAAATTAGATTAGTCCATTTCAAACCCCCAAAAATACACTTATAAAAGCACTTACAATAATAAACTTACATAAAAGGGTGAGTTTTGGAGTGTTCGAATAGCGAGGGTCCACTGTATTAGGAATTCTAGTCTATAGCTATTCTCAGCTGTCGTATCTGAGCGCCTCTGCAAAGACAGTGATTATGTATGAGTGTGGTGAAAGTGTTGAATGATGATGAAAGTATTTTCTTTTTAGGGATTTTCTTTCTTTTTGGGTCACTCTACCTCGGTGGGAGACGGCCGACTTGTTGAAAAAAAAAAAAAAAAGCTAGATAACAAAAAACCTACCATCTTGTATTGAATACTGTTGCAATGTGTAGTAAGGAAGAGATATAAAGCTGAACTCAGCAGTTCTTTTGTGCGGAGGGTGACTGGTGGGCGCTTGGGCAGGGCAACAAGCTAGGTTGAATTCAGACATGAGAGCGTGAACATGTCACAAATCTCTCACTGAGAACAAAGAAAATAATGACTTTGTGCAGTAAACTCTGAAATACTGTCAATCTCCACTAGGAAAACTAGTGTTAAAATGAAACACAAGTGTATCATCCGCAGTATAATCCCAATAAGTGTAAAGTTTGTGTCGCGGTATGCATTTAGGTATTATGAACAAAGGAACAAGATATCACACAACTGCATAAAGACTGAACGAAGTGACTCCCTATCGATGAGTGGGGACATAACTACGCATCTGTAGCAGCCTACTCAAGACAACGATACTGATATATACTTCCCCTACCTCAAACTAGGGGAAATTGGGTCAGTTACAATACCCAGGTAAGTCCAGGCATACCCACATCTAATTACGTTAGCTGCAGCTAATATGTAGAGGTGAGATTTGACTGGAATTACCAATAGATCCCGTGACATGTGGGTAATTCACCAAAACCCAAGTGAGTACCACTACGCATTTCAGATGATAGTGAAATGCTGGATATATGCTCCTTTTGGGCAAATTGTTTTCTAACACACTTGTTAATCAACAGCCACTGTGGAATCTGGAACGGCACCCCGAAGGGATTTCCAGAGAGAGGCTGCTGGACATCGTGCTGTTAAAAGATAAGTAACACTTGTCTTAAGTTTGTTTCAGGCAGTTAAGTGTACAGTGGACCCTCAGTTTTCGTTCACCTCCAAACTCGAACAATTATGTAAGTGTATTTTCGTAAGTGCTTTTGTAAGTGTATTTTTGGGGGTCTGAAATGACTAGTCTAATTTACATTTGTCCTTATGGGAACAAATTTGTTCGGTAACAACACTCAAACAGCATTCTGGAAAGAATTTTCAACGAAAACTGAGGGTCCACTGTACTTATCTAACCAGTTCGCCTCAGCTCGATCCTCATCTGATATTCATGTAAGACACACTGGTAATTGTAATAAAAATTCGAATTGGGTACATGCCACTGGAACCACTAGGGAGACTGCCAATCAGTAAAGTAGAGTAAAGTAAAGGATTATTTCTTTGTAGAGGTTACAATATGTAATTACAATTTAGGTTTGCTAAGTAGAAAGAAAGCCACTATCATGCTGGGGCATTTTGGGCAGACTAATCCTAATACATAACTACTTAAAACTAGACAAGATGATAGTACATAGTAATTACTTAAAAGTAGACAAGTGGTTTACTTGATTACAATCATAGGATCAGTACTGTACAGAAGTACGTTTGTCTAGACCCCTAGGTTGGGGAACTGGGGTAAATTACCCCCAAATGGGGTAAAAATGAAAATCTTGGGGTAATCAAGGCTCAATAAACATATAAATAAAATTGCACAAAAATCTATTATTTATTTTTCATTTTATTATTTTGTTAATTTTCTGTTTTATTTTTAAAGTTGCTTTATCGTGTATAATAGTGTACATATTTTACAGCTTGAATGACTATCTTCCATACAAAGGGATTCAATAAACTATTTTGAATTTGAATGCTCCTTGTATTTTCTGGATTCTGTGGGTTTTCAAGTCTAGTGGGGAATTTCACTGTACACAAATTTGTTTTGGGGTAATACGTACCCAAAAAAGTTCGCCAACCTCTGGTCTAGACCTTCTGATTAGGCTGGTATATACTATGTTGGTATATGTTGCAAAAGGACTTGCCTTCACTTCATTTTTCATGACCATATATTTTGTCAATACTACTATACATCTATGAATGAGGCTTCAAGTTCCTGTGGAACGGTAGTTCGTTTTAAGTATGTATTATTCATTGTCAGAAAATGTGCAGTAATTTTTGGGAAAATAAAAAAAATTCTGGTAATTCCCTACTAGACTGGCTTATAACAAAAAAATAAACAATTTGGTTTACACACCATACACACATTCTAAAAACCACCTAAGATACATACCTCCATACATCTTGACATTCACTGAGGCTTTTGCTGTAGTATCGTTTTTGAATGAGGCTCTAGCATTGGGATGAAAAAGTGTAAAGTTGCAATGATGAGTTTTGCAATCCAACTTGCGGTATATTAGAACCATGGGAACTGGTAAGTCCATACAGCGTCGTTTCATTCGCGCACCTTTAAAAACTATTTGACACGTCTGGTCTCCAGGGGAAGACTTGAAAGGGGTAAACAAAGAATTTATTACCAACTAGTGCCTGAAAAGTGTTATTTTTATATTAATGCTGTCTCATATACACTATGGAAATAATATGACACTTCTCACACCTATTATGACTAAGTAAGAAAACAAATTCTCATCAGTAATCATTTAACTGTAGTAAGGGAGTTTTTTCATCACCACATTATCATTCATAATGAGTTTAACAGTACAGTATCGCTACCCCTTTCATTAATTATGTTGTACTTCAGTTAAACAATCAACGTACAACATATAATGACTAATGTTTTGTCATTTCTACACATGATAAACACGTGTGGGTTAATAATTTATTTGACATGAGTTTAGTCAACAAATTACCTCAAAATACTATTGTTATCCCTCAATGGGAAAAGCCTGTCTGCAAAAATGCTATGATAGAGTCTGTCTGGCAAGTAGTGATCAGAGGATTGAGGCCTACCAATCCTTACACTGAATGAACAACATGATTTAGCACTTTGTATAAATACACATAGTATAATAATAACACTGGGCAATAATTGTTGTCAAAAATATTTGAAGGTATTTTGGGGTTGCTGGATTAAAAAATGTCAGTAGGTTTTTCAAATTGGCTCTAGTTTGTGAGGTATTACATACCTGCCCTCAATTAACAGGGAACTTAGCCATAACATGTGTATAAGTATATGTAGTGATAATTTGTATATACAGTGGACCCGAGTTACAAATCTTCACTCCTGAAAGCTGCTCAAGTGCCATTACCAACAATTTATCCCTTAAGGAATAATGTAAAATAGATTATTCTTTTCAGACCCCAAAAATACTTACCAAAGCATTTAAATATTAAACTTACATAAAATGCGATTTGGGCCATCGAACTCGGGGTCCACTGTACAGTGGACCCCGAGTTCGTAAAAACTTCATTCCAGAAGTCTGCTCAAGTGCCATTACCGAACGAATTTACTCCTTAAGAAAAATGTCACGTAGGTTAGTTCTATTTCAGACTCCAAAAATACACTTCACAAAGCACTTACAATATTATACTTACATAAATGACGATTTCCGGGTTTACGAAACTCGGGGTCCACTGTAGTTTTAATAAAGATTAGAACTTCTATGCTTAAATGATGATTTACGTCCTTAAGGATAAATGTCAAGGTGTCTGTAACCCTCTTCACTGTAAATTACCATAATGCAAAGGAATGGTCCACTGGAACAAGTTTAAATTACTCTAAATGATTAAATATTTAACAAAAGGAGTTGTATCAGCATCAACCTCGTGACAATATTATAACTTATTTTGTTATTTTTTCCAGATAAACATGAGTTCTTCATGAAGAGCCTGTTTAAACAATTCCAATGTATTTTTCTACATTTGTAGCAAATACGTACTTTTTGCAAAAACAAAGAAAATACATTACAGATTTTGTAAAACAAGCTTATCTTGCTTATTCTGGAGTGGCACTTAGAGAACAAGACAAGTCTTGGGCTTCCCATATGGTCTGCAAAACTTGTGTAGAATGCTTACAGCAGTGGAAAAATATGCAAAGGAAAAGTTTAAACTTCGATGTACCTGTGGTGTGGAGAGCGCCAAAAAACCACCACGATGATTGTTATTTCTGTATGGTGAATGTGAAAGGTTTCAATCAATACAAGAATAAAGTGAGAATATCCTGATTTGGAGTCAGTAAGAAGACCTGTGCCACACAGTGAAGACATTCCCATACCTGTGTTTACAACACTGCCTGACCTTCCTTTTGTCAGATGTTGGAGAAACTCAAGGTTTAGGATGTAACATAGGTGCTAGCAGTGGAAGTGAATATGAAGTAAGCATTTCAACACCCCAGCAGTTCTCCCAAGAAGAACTCAATGATCTGATAAGTCACCTCAGTCTTTGAATGGAACTTGAATACTGACCAGGAGATTGGCATCTGTTTATGGACAGCTCCATTAGAAGTTTTAAAATGTGTCTTATTTACAACGGTAACCAGTTGCTCACTCAACAAAACAAAGAAGAATATGAAAATATCAAAAGGGTATTGTGGAATTATCTTACTATGTTAATCTTCTATTATATAGAATGAAGTGCATGATCTGACTTTTGCATGATCTAAAAAATAATTTCAATGCGATTTGCAAGTTAGCTCTGCCTGATCAATATATTTTTAACATTTTTTATGTTTTTCAATGGGATACCAAATTTATAAAAAAATAGAGCCAATCAAGCAAAACCAATGACATATTTAGAATCGGTGTAATATCAATGGACAGAAAATGAGTGTTATATATGTAATCACTGGCCAGAAAATGAGTGCTATACGTATATGTAATTTCTCAATGAACCATATAATACTAAAAGCTCTTGAGAACCACAAAACACTGTAATCTTTCAATGAACCACAAAATATCATAATCTATCATTGAAATACACAATACTATAATACCTCAATGAACCCCAAAATGCTGCAATCTCTCAATGAACCAAACTTTGGTCATACTGTACCTTATGACATACTGGAGGTTTCCACGCCACTCTTTCATTTTTTTCATTAACAGTAAAGATATCATACGGCACTCTCTGAACCACTTCCTGCTCTACAGCGGGTCCAAGAGTAAGAGCTTTATATTTCGGAGGCTTCCTTTTTATTTTTGGTGGCAATCCATTCACAACTGAAGCATTAGGCACACCAGTAGGTACTCTAGTGTTAGTAGTGGTAGTAGTTCTTGGAACCCCTGTCCCACAGCAAGTTTCTTGAATCTCTACAAGGCATTCTACATACGCATTAGAAGACATTCCCAAGTTTAGAGGATATGGTGTGTAGGAATTTGTGCCAGCTTTAGGTTGATTCCCATCTGTTCCATTTCTCTCTGGTGTACCCTCATCTACTGTAGCTGAAAATCAACAATCGATTTCAGTAAAAATATACTCATAAAGTTTATTGAAGTTATAATTATTTAGGTAATAAATAACTATTACTATAAGCAACATCTAAAAACACAGTAAGGAAATTCTTAGGCACTATTTCATATACTACTATTTTCCATCTTCACTCAGAGAGTCTTTGCCTTATCCTTTGAATTTATACAGTATCTGCATAAGCATATGTAATGTGGAGAATGTTTATCCAAATTTAACTCAATAAAGAATATTTTACAAAGAAGAGACGATAATCATATCCCAGCTTAACCTAACTTAACTTACCTAATATGAAGGATAGCCATCACATAGGTCAGTTGACATTCTTGATTGTCAGGCAAGTAAAATTAACCTTGATTATTTTGGAAACTAACTCTATCTTTTCTATGTACAGTATGTTTGGTAGACAATAACATAAGCCAACAAGTGGTAACTACATCCACAGTGGGGCTTTCGAAGTATGTACTAAAACATGAACCCCCATGTTAGGTGAAATAAAGGCTTTCCCCACTTCAAGTGCTTGATATACTATATATTTTAGGCATCATACTGCATGATTTTAGATTGTGCACTAATTTTCAGGGACATAAATATCAATAATTATTAAGTGATTTTTTTACTCACTGGAACAGTACATATTTCTATTACATTAATACAATATTATGTTGATCTTCAAGTATAATTATAGATGAACATTAATAAATTGTAGTGAATTACTCTACAGAAAATCAGCATTAGTTGTATCCACTTATATTACACATGAATTATTTCTTGAATATTTGCATACATCTAGCTATCTTCTTAGCCTGGCATCTAAGTGTAATAGCAAATACACACAGTCAGCACATGAGAAAATTTGGGTTTGCTTCCTTGGTAAGGTGATACACTTCAGACAAATATCCTTGACTTTATTTGTCCTGTACACCACAATGACAGGATCTGGATGAAATGTGATTAGCGGGTTGTGCTGCATGGTAAAATGCTAATTAATGACAAAGTGGGATAACAGTGCTAAGCTTGCAAATACTGTATACAAAGCTATGGACACCCATTCTTGTTCCCTTCCAGGGTAAGTAATACAAATATAAACCTAATGAAAATTGACAGCATTTGTAATGCACTACTGAAGTTCACCTGTTCTCCTTACTGTAAGCACAACTCTTACAGTTTGGTGACATACCTCTCGCTCGCTTCTTAGCACGGCACTTTGCTGCTGCCACTCTTCTGAGAAATTTTCTTCTCTCTGTTCTATCTAGTCCTGCTAAATCATCTTTTGAATACCCTCTCTCTTTGAGACACACAGATTTCTTGAGGTGCCTCCGAACATTACTTCCCTCGTGAGACCAGTAACCACAGTGACCACAAGCAAGCAACACATCACCAAACACTTCCTGACCCATCAACATTACCTGAAAATATCAAAATTACAATAATAATAATAATAACTTAACAAAGAACTAACCCCTTCCCCAAGCTACTGTATTTACATGTTTTGGCATGCAGTTTCATAAAATGGTGATAAATGTGTAGCATGGACAAATATTAAAACATGAAAAATTACTGCATACTTAATAGGTAAGTAGAAAATGCAACTCGAGCCCTTTATGTACAAAGTACGTTCTGTATATTAATTCTATTAATGAAATTAGTTTAGAAGATTATAAAAAATAGTGTGTGTGTGCATACAGATTAAGTGTGAGTAGCATTTAAAAAGGCCAAATATTCAGTTAAACAAAAACTAAGTCATGCAAAATTTATGACAATTTAAATTATTTCAATAAACAAGCACAGCACTTTTTACCAAAAGACTTATAAATTTAAATGATTTTAATAAATAGGTACCATATTCCATATATGATTCTAAGTGATAATTACTGATATACTGTATATTTTCAGGAAACAAAGACTGTTCATTTACTAAAAAAACCCATTAGTTTTCAAAACCACAAACAGTGAGGATTACACAGTACCCTAAAACTGTTTAAAATAAATACAGTGCAAATGCTTATAAATTTAAAATTTGAGGCAGATTAATTAAAGTGTTCTGTAAGAACTATTGACCACTCAGAGAGACAAAAAAATCCAACTGACATGTAAAATCAAAAAGGCATTATGAGGCAGGGTGATCCAAAAAGAAAGAAAATCCCCAAAAAGAAAATACTTTCATCATCATTCAACACTTTCACCTCACTCTTACATAATCACTGTCTTTGCAGAGGAACTCAGATACGACAGTTTAGAAGTCCCTCCAAACTGCCAATATCCCAAACCCCTCTTTTAAAGTGTAGGCATTGTACTTCCCATTTCCAGGACTCAAGTCCGGCTAACCAGAAAAAGGACCATTTTTTTTTAATATATTTAAATTAACACTTATGGTAGGTTAAATATGATACCCTTTATGGTAAGTATGTAAATAAATACTTATGAGTAACAAATACATTACCAGGTGTACATACAATATAGACAATACAGACATGACTAGGAAACATCCAACTGTGAGTGAAATACATAGCAGTACATATATCATATAAAATAATAATCTTACTTTTCTTCCTCCCTTCTTCCTAATTCCACGATTTGTTGACTCATGATTGCGTGTAAAAATCCTGAGAAGAAAAGGCTCCTCTTCTTTAATGGCATATACTCTATGAAGATTTAAAAACTCTGCAGTAAACCATTCAGTAATCTGAAAAAAAAAAAAGTTTATTGAAACTGTGCATTTATAGGCCTACAATTATTTAATGCAGTATCCTACAAACATTCTCTTGATATACTAATGGTTTACTGTAGCTTATCTACTCACACATGCACAGACACACACACTATAAATTTTACTGTATTAGTATATGGTCGTTTCGATATTTTCATTCAGAATGCTGTTCAAGTGCCATAAACGAATTTATCTCTTAAGAAAATTGAAATGACTAGTCCTTTTGACCCAAAATTACACTTACAAAAGCATTTAAAATAAACTTACATAGAGGGTGAGTTTGGGACTTACGTACAAGTTTGGTGTGATATGATGCTGACTTTAAATGAAAAGGAAACAGAAAGTGATGCAGTGTTACAAAAGGTATAATTCAAAGAGCATATGAGTTTATTGAGGTAGTTTGGTTATGTAGAAAGTTTGGAGATTGATAAGTTGATTAAAATGTCATACAAATCTGGAGTGGAGGGAAAGAAGAGTAAGATATGTCCAAGGAAGGATTAAGAGTGTGAAGAAGATACTGTGAGGCAAGGGATTCAACATCTATCATGCATAGGTGAACATGTTAGATTAGAGTGGAGGCAAAAATGTGTTATCTGTCAACTGTTCTAGCCATGGTATTGTGTCTTGTAATCTTTTTGGATTTAATGTGCTGTTGAAATATGCAAATATTAATATCTATGAAGAGATTCAAGGAAATATGTTAGCCAGACATGACCATATGAAAATAAGTCTGTGCACTTTCCAGATACAGTGGACCCCCGAGTAACGTAAAAACTTCCCTCCAGAAGGCTGCTCAAGTGCCATTACCGAACGAATTTACTCCCTTAAGAAATAATGTCAAGTAGGTTAGTCTATTTCATACCCCCAAAAATACACTTCCACAAGCACTTACAATATTATACTTACATAATTATACGATTTCTGGGGTGTTCGTTACTCGGGGGTCCACTGTACAATACAGAACTGTACAGTACAGTATATCAATCACTGGGAACTTTGTTTTAAAACTTACCTTTGATGGATTAGTTTTGTCAACTTCACCTTTACACCCAATATACAGCAAACCTGAAAAAAACTATTTTTAATGATAAATGAACAATTTCCTTATCTCTACAGCAAATATACAGATGTTAAGGATAGAAAAGAGGAATATGAAACTGGAGAGATCCTTGATACAAAAGATTTATTATCGCTCAAAATAAAAAGATGACCAAGTTAAAATATGATACTTGCAGTGGCATACTGTATGTAGACAACCCCCTGTGAATGACAGGGTTTGGAAGTGAAAAGTACAGTGCTTGAACTCTGAAAGGGGAGTGGGGATGTTGCTGCTCTGAAGATGTAGTGTGATCTTCATACACCACTGGGAAGACAACTACTGAATGAATGACTGTGAATGTGTTTCCTTTATACAGTCTCCCTACCTTGGTGGGAGATTGGTGATGTAGTAAAAAAAAAATGCTCTATGTAGTGTGGATTGGTGGTAAAAAAAAAAAATAGTTTCACCTATGCTTAACACCTGATGCAGTTTGTAGTCATCTTCGTCCATTATTTGAAATAAAACTCATGAGTGGAATAGCTCAGTTTGAAATTGGAAAACATACTAAAACAAAGGTTCAAAAATTGTGTGCCCACAAAGGTTCACATACATACTGGATATGGTGTGGAATAATGGATCACTCCATGTAGAGTTCATGGATGATTACCACAAGTGTATTATTACCTAATTAGAAAATAAAATTGAATTAGAAAATATCACTTGAAGATAGTGTGAAATCTCTGATAACAGAGGACTAAGCTATTTCAAGTTTAATTACACTACGTATTTTAGGTTAAAACTGCTTGTCATTTGCCTCATCCAATGGTCACATTTTCATTTTGCATGATCAATATGATGAAAAAATAACACTATGAACCCAAAGTATATTGGAAAAGAAATGGATTTTAAAACTTTTAATTTTATTACATTAAAATTATAAATCAAATACATGTACTATAATTTAATTTCACAAATTGTAAAACATTCTTTCACAATTAAAGCATATTTTTTTTTATTTAATATCTTACTACAAGAATAAAAGAATAAATGGCTAAGGAAATTATTACTTCAATATTGTCTTATCTAAGAATTCACAGTAGTATACTGCATCCAAGTACCTTGTAGTACAGTGGTAATGTGCTCAGCTCAACCAAAAGGACCCAGGATCAAATCTTGTGTGAGGCAGGACATATGAGCAAGTACCCTAACACCTGCTACCTGTTAATGAGCAGTAAATAGATACCTAGGAGTCAGTCGACTGCTGTGGGTTGCATATTGGGAAGAGGACCTAAAATAAACTTCAAATAAAAGAATAAGGATTTGATTTCTTTGTAAAGGTTACAATGTGTAATTACAATTTTGATTTGCTAAGTACAAAGAAAGTCACTATTATGCTGGGGCATTTCGGGCAGACTAATCCTAGTACATAATAAAGGAAATAACCCACACTGCTTGGCTTTCTTGGGTTACCCTGGGTTTACTAAACTGAGTAAGGTCTTCAAACTGCATATTCCCATTAATCTTTACAGCTGATTAGTTTCTATCCAAATCTTGCAAGTGCATACACATCTTCATTACAAGTTATTACTTACTACTGTATAAGGAAGTAAGTTTACTTAGGCTCAGGTACACATAAGTACAATTATCATACATAGTAAATTACGTAGGATAACAAAAAAGGTCAGTGACTTATTTCCATAAAAACAAATGCACCTCTGTATACTTACCCCCAGCTTCTTTTAATCCTTCTAAATTAAAGACAACTTTGACTTTATTACTTAAATCAAAGAATAAGTTATCCTTATCAGCAGTAACTACCGAGGTGTCCTCGTTCTCCTTCTCCCCCTCACAGCTCTGTAATACTTCCCTAACCACCGACTGCGTAACCTCACTCTCACTATATTCTGTCCGGTTTTGTCTCGTATGTATGTGGTTCTCTGGATCTGTGATCCTCTGCAGTGGTTCACACAGATCATTGCTTAAAATCTCAGAGTCTGTGAAGGTTTGACTGCAATGGTTGACTGACTTATTGAGAGGATGAGTTGACAAGCCGCATAACTCAGTGCTGGAGTTGGGGATAGTATTGCCTCCCATTTCTTCCCTCTTTACCAGAGGCTCCCCCATTGCTTACAAGTTACCACAAAACTGTCACTTTAGTCAAGAGTAACTAAATATGATCATTTTTAGGATAGATTCCGGGGTTTGTGGCGAGTGGAACATCGTCTGCAACCCTTTGTTTGTAAACATTGTGGAAGCAGGTCAGAGCCGTGGCCAGCCTCTCTCTATGTAAAGTAAATTAATAAGTAAATATGTTAATAAGAAAGTAAGTTAACAAGTAAATTAGTAAGTAAGTTAATTTCACTAAGTAAGTAAGTAAAGTAAGTTAATAAAATAAGTTAAGAAGAAAGTAAGTTAATAAAATAAGTTAAGAAGAAAGTAAATTAATAAGTAAGTTAATTACACTAAGTGAGTAAGTAAGTAAAGTAAGTTAATAAAATAAGTTAAGAAGAAAGTAAATTAATAAGTAAGTTAAGTAAATTAATAAGTAAGTTAGTAAGTAAGTAAGTTTATTTATTCAGGTACAGGTACAAATTATCCTACATAGTAACATATATGTAAATTACCTAGGATAACCCCATAAATCAGATAAGCTAAAGTAAGTTTGTTTAGGCACATGTACACATAAGTACAATTATCATACATAGTTTAAATTACCTAGGATAACCCCCAAAAAGTCAGATAAAATGACTTATTTCCAGTGGGGTCCTTGATTTCCATTGTGCCTAACTTGATTGTGGCTTTCTTTGTACTTAGCAAATCAGTATTGTGATTACACATTGTAAAATATGCAAAGAAATAAAATCCTTAATCCTTAACTTTATACACAAGCATGCACCGAGGCCTAGTCACAGACCGGGCTGCGGGGGAGTTGACCCCCAAAACCCTCTCCAGGTATACCTCAATGCAACCCTTACAGGATATAGCTAAATACCCCATTGTTAATGATAAGTTATCTGAAATCTTAAGGTTGTATCCACATTTTGCATCGACTAGATAAAGTCTTCATAGAGATTACAACAGAATCAGAACCCCTCCCAATAGCATGTGGGGTTCCCCAAGGTAGTATTCTGGGTCTTTTTCTATTTTTGTGTTATGTAAATGACATGCCTATCAGTGTCAGGTGTAAACTTCTATTGTATTCAGATGACAGTGCTCTGTTAATGTCAGGTGAAGACCCACAAGATTTAAAGCCTGCATGCAACTTGAGGTTATAAATGGTACTCATATAAACACATAAGAAGCCACTACAAAAGGCCCATGTTAGGTAGATCCAAGTCACTCAAATTCCGGCTTCTAGTCTCGAAGGAAACGCATGTTTCTTTCCTAATTCACATTCAACTTTGGGGACCATTTCTTCCTCAGAAACTGGAATGGTTGGAACAATACGGTACAAACTATGGTGGCCTTCAAAACCCTTCCCAAGCAACAACGACAAAGGATTCACAGAATTTCTGCGCTAACCTTGGTGAAACGTGGACGTTTCGCTCTCGCCTGAGCATCAGCGACATATTTCCTACATTCTCTCTAGAACGCTTATCCGAATTTTACTCTTCCCGCTGGGTACATTAGAGAGGACACCATTCATTGTACCATGTCTCAATAAAGTATAAAGTATTAGTATTCATAAGTTCCATTTCTCCAATAGGTAAACAATTTACGGTTTAGATTGAAGCCCGGTTACTGAACTCAGATGGGGTGTAAGTGTCTCTCCTGGGGTGTGGTAAGGAAGGTTCACCTGACCTAATTGGAAACATTTAATTTCCGTGTTTATTTAATTTTTGTGTATATTTGTGCAATTATTATATTCAACCATACACAAATAACCCCAGCCAGGAGAAAGAAACTTATGACGACGTTTCGGTCTCCTATGTGTGGGTTAATTGTGTATTGTTCCAGTCATGGTATTGTGCTTTTTTATTCTTTATATTCAACCTATTTCTTCTTCTTCTTCTTCTTCTTCTTCTTCTTCTTCTTCTTCTTCTTCTTCTTCTTCTTCTTCTTCTTCTTCTTCTTCTTCTTCTTCTTCTTCTTCTTCTTCTTCTTCTTCTTCTTCTTCTTCTAATAATAATAATAATAATAATAATAATATCTTTATTTCTACAAGTATATGTACAAGGTATACAGTCCTAGCTGACATCAATGACATAGAAAGCTACTTGTTATGCAGAACATTTCGGGCAAATTAGGTCAATTTTGTCCCAGGATGCGACCCACACCAGTCCACTAACACCCAGGTACCCATTTTACTGATGGATGAACAGGGACAACAGGTGTCTTATGGAAACACGTCCCTAATATTTTTTCAGCCGTACCGGAGGAGATTCGAACCCCGGACCTCAGTGTGTGAGTTGAGTGCACTAGCGATCGAGCTACACGTAATTAATTTTCATATTATTTGATTTACTTTATTTTCTTTTTATTGTAATTAATTTTTAGGAATTTGATTTATTCACTATTTTGTCTTTAGTTTTAATAATTATTAGTAAATCTAATAGCTAGATATTACAAGAACCCCAATGGAAATGTCTCTTTGATTGACTTTTTTGGATTATCTTAGGTAATTTATATAATGTTACTAGGTGAGACAATTGTAGTTTGTCCAAAAATTGTGTAATTGTACCTAAATGAACTTACATATTTAAAAAATAAATTGTACTATTGTAACATTGTAAACTGTACTGAGATTTTTTACTTCTTCTCTAGTATAAATCTTATTAATTATAATATTTTGGCTAGCTTTCTATTGTTAGAATGTATAATAATTAAAATTTACCATTCCTTAACTTATATCTAGTTTCAAGTAGTGTGTAAGCATAGATTAATCTGCCCGAAATGCTCAGGCAAGTTAGTGGCTTTTTTTTAACTTACCAACATTTTAAAAAACATAATTCACACATTGTAACCTTTGCAAAGAAATAAATGTTATATTTGTATTTGTATATGGGAAAACATGGAGAGATATGGCGTAAGCTGCTAGTGGCCCTTAGAACCCAAACAACAACAAGAAGAGGAAGGAGAGATTATACACAATTGTAGCCTTTAAAAAAAAATAAGTTTACCATTTAGACAAGATGAACCAGGCAGAGATCCGTAAGCTCATCCCAGCCATTCGCGTCACAATTACTGCAAAACACAGGAAGTTCTCTAACCCTAAAGGCCCTGAAGGCAGGCTGCACAAATTCAGAAACATCGTCTCGGACCTCGTGAAAAATGAAAGGATTGAATTAAACTATTTCCGAGCTGATGAGGCTAGGAGCTATACTGAACGGGTGAGATTTTTCAGCTATTTTAGTAATTTCGTTTGGAAGAATGTTTCTTAACATGTTTCGATGTGCACTTTGGTATACTTCTGGGAGGTGTACAACTGTTTAATAATAATAATAATTACATTTCCGGGGGTGCACTAAACTCATATGGGTCATACAGTGCCTCGGGAATTGGAAGACATTCAGGCTTGATTCAATGGAGCATTGGTCCAATTCTTTAAATCAAGAGCCCCCCCCCCCACCAACATCTTCGGGGAGACAACTGTTTAAACTCCAGTCTCAGTAATGTAATAAGAATGCAAGTGATCTCCCTAACATTGAAATTTTCAAGTCTTTGATCTGTCAGAAGTCTGATCTTTTTCCTACTGCCAAAGAGTTCCCTTATATATAAATTTAGTAAAACTATTGGCAAGCACTAGCCTAACATAATGTACCTTAAACCTAAATGATGTTGTTGATAAGTTTTTATATTTTAACAAGTCTCTGAGCAGCCTGTATGACCCTTTCAGGTTTAGCACTTAACTTGATTATGAAATTATATATAATAAGTCTGAACTTTCTGCCTTGGACTTCACTGACAATAATGATTTGAAAATTCAGACTTCATCTGCACCATCAGTGACACTGCCCTCAAAATAAGTAATCTTTTTTCTTTCTTAAGGGTGCTGTATAACTTATATGCATTTAGCTCCTCTTCTTAAATGTAATACTGTAATAATTATAATGCTACAGTAAACAATTGATTTAACAAACTAATATGTAACCAACAAATTTTAACTGTTAGTTTCCAAATCCCTTGACCTATGGATTTAGTCATATTTCTAACATTTGTTACATCAAAGATTTATTGTATTTCTTTCTTAAATTAAATTAGTTTTAAAAAACATTTATAATTATGAATAAAATTATCATCTCAGGCATGAAAATATCCTGTCAAATTACCATAACCTTAATACATCCATACATGCTCTAAAATCTGTCGTCTCTTTTGGTATAGGTGTTTATTTAAAATACTTGCTAATAATTATTATTACTTTACAGCTCATTGCAGATGCCATTAAGTATGGAGACTGTCACAGACCTACAATGGAGATGGCTGACTACTGGCTCACTGAAAAACAGCTTGTTCACAAATTATTTAAAGTTAGTGCATAAAACATTTAGTTTTATCACAGCGTAAAAGAGAATAAGTGTGTAGACGAATTGTTTGCTGGGTATTCATGTGTGGATTTATGATTGGAGTAAACTAACATGTAGTACTGCACCAATGAATTCATAAAAACTGTGCCAATTTGTAATGTTTAAAATACTGTATAATAAGTTAATATTAAAAACGTATGTATGAGCAAATTAAAAATTAACCCCTACTGAACTTGCCTTCATGATTGTACTGCAGTATTTACAGAAACCTTTTATGTTGGGGCCTAAGAACTGAGAATATTGTAATTTTGGTGGAGCACAGGACAGTATTTAGTACAGTTCCTATCCCTCGCCTTTTTTCCCTCGTCAATTCTATGATTCACCTCATCTTTCATAGACCCATCTGCTGACACATCCACTCCTAAATATCTGAATACATTCACCTCCTCCATGCTCTCTCCCTCCAACCTGATATCCAATCTTTCGTTACCTAATTTTTTTTGTTATCCTCATCACCTTACTCTTTCCTATATTCACTTTCAATTTTCTTCTTTTACATACCCTACCAAACTCATCCACCAACCTCTGCAACTTCTCCCAAAAACACAGTGTCATCAGCAAAGAGCAAACTGTGACAACTCCCACTTTGTATTAGATTCTTTATCTTTTAACCCCAAACCTCTTGCCAAAACCTGAGCATTCACTTCTCTTACAACCCCATCTATAAATATATTGAACAACCATGGTGACATCACACATCCTTGTCTAAGGCCTACTTTTACTGTGAAATAATCTCCCTCTCTCCTACATACTGTAACCTGAGCCTCTGGCCTCGCAAAAACTTTTCACTGCTTTCAATAACCTACCTCCTATTCCATACATTTGCAACATCTGCCACATTGCCCCCTATCCACCCTGTCATATGGGGGGGGAATGGGATGTGGAATTAATAAACATGAGTTTTAAGTGTTTT